>JAZKJV010010701.1:1200000-1800000 GCA_037367405.1 Ottelia alismoides | reverse complement strand
CCAATCAAAACGAACTATCCAGACTCTAGAATACATGCTTAGAGCTTGTGTACTGAGCTTTAAAGAAAGCTAGGATGAACATCTCTCACTTATAGAGTTTGCATACAATAACAGCTATCATGCTCGTATTGGAATGACACCTTATGAAGCCTTGTATGACAGACCATGCAGAACACCTATCTGTTGGAGTGAGGTTGAAGAAAGGAAATTGGTTCAACCTGAGTTAATACAAAGCACAATAGAAAAAGTTGAGGAAATCAAGAGATGCTTGAAGGCAGCACAAAGCAGACAGAAAAGTTATGCAGACAAGCGAAGGAGAGACTTAGAATTTCAAGTGGGAGATCATGTATTTCTGAAAGTATCTCCATGGAAAGGCCTAAAGAGATTCGGGAAGAAAGGGAAACTAAGCCCAAGATACATTGACCCTTACAAGATCACAGAGAGAATTGGAAGTGTGGCCTATCATCTTCGACTTCAATCTGAACTAGCAAGGATACATGATGTCTTTCATGTCTCCACACTTAGGAAGTTTATTCCTGATCCAACTCATATGATACAAACCCAAGATATTCAATTGAAGGAAGAACTGTCATATGAGGAGGTTCCTGTGGAAATTCTTGGTTATAAGGTACAAGAGCTTCATACAAAGAAGATTCCTTTAGTTAAAGTTTTATGGAGGAGTCACGCAATAGAAGAAGCCACATGGGAACGAGAGGAAGAAATGAGATCTCAACAAGTGTCAAAAAAATCCATTAGTAACATGTGTCATCATTCTAAGACTAACACGTGTCATGGTATAGCCTCTTGCTTGGGCAACAAGTTATCTCATGCATAAGCCTAGCCTCTTACTTGAACAACAAGTTTTCTCATAAGTGAGACATATGCCATGGTGTATGAATGGCAAGTGTCGCCATGTGTCTTCATACATGGATAAGAGATAACATGTATCTTGGAGCCTCCCTTACATGTTGACACATGTCACACATGTAAAGGGGGTGGAGGCCTATATATACCCATGACCCCCCCCCCCATTCTCCTCACTTCATCCCACGCCCATCTCTCCACCTTAGAGCTGCAAGGCCGTCGAGGTTGCGGGAGGAGCATGAGAGGAGCCACGGTGAAGCCCTGTCGGTGATCGAAAGCATTTTTAAAAGTCGTAACGAAGTTCCTTCCGCATCGAGCTGTAGTACTCAAATCTAGGACGGCTATAGAGGGAGAATTCACAAAAGAAGGCAATCTCGACTCGAGTTAGATATCGGTCAGGTGAGGGATTCTCAAGCGCTATTTTAAAGCACTAGTCTTTAGCTTTTATGCATGGTTTTGAATAGCAAGTATGAAATTGTGTTTTCTAAAGCTTTTACGCATAAAATACAAGTATTATACAGTTGATACGAAATCAGGGCTTTAGAACGTATTTCAGACGTCGTTGCAGGTGCCTTATCACGATAGCACGTTGTTTAAGCATTTCGTTCTTTGTAGAACACGAATCATAAGTTTCACTACTTAGATTTAAGCTTTTTATATAAGAAATATGTTTTGTGCAGTTACTATGCAATATGAATCGGATTTCAAGTTCTTAATAAGCATATTCTTACCGAAGAAGAGCCGGCAGAGAAGACTGGGATTTATGCCTCCTGGGAGGCAGATGACTCTTATGACTGGGATTTATGATCTCCATCACCATCTACTATGGATCAGAGGTTTGAGGAGCTCGTTGCTCGATTACGAGATATAATGCCTCCTATTTCTATAGATTCTTCTGGAGGTTCTTCGGATATAGTTGCGTCTGCTTCTGCCAGTACTTCTGCAACGACTACCACCTCAGGTAGTGCATGTGCTTTTACCACATGTAATAGTTCAGATATCTTAGATTGGATCATGGACTCTGGTGCCACGTACCATCGTATAGAGAGATTCCACCAGGGAGGTCAGTGGTCATTGCTAATGGGACTCATTCCCCCATTGTTGGACAGGGGAGGTTATGTTATCTTCTTCCATGCATCTGAAGAATATCTTACATGCCCCTGATTTCTTGATGAAGTTACTCTCTATTAGTCAGATTACCAAAGATTTGCACTGTCGAGCTATATTTGACCCATCTTCTCTTATATTTCAGGACATTCTAACGCATAGAGTGATTGGTTGTGGTTCTGAGCAAGATGGTCTTTATCGTCTGAACCAGAGTTCATATGCTGGAGTCTCCTCTCATGCAGCTAGATCTGTCTCTCCCTATACATGGCATCTACGCTTTGGTCACCTTCCTCTTCAGAAGATGTGTCATCTTTTGCCTCAGATATCTCCAAGTTCTTCCTTTCGGTGTGAAGCTTGTCAGTTAGGGAAGCACCACAGAGCTAGCTTCCCTAGTTGTCAGAGTCGGAGCAGTAGCTCCCCTTTTAAGTTACTTCATGTTGATATTTGGGGTCCCAGTCGTGTCCCTGATCACCAGGGGCATAAATTTTATCTTGTTATGGTTGATGATTTCTCTCGTTTGTTGTGGGTTTTCCTGTTAAAGAATAAATCTGAAGCTGGTGATGTTATCAAAAACCTTATCAATGAAGTGCAAAATGTTCTTTCGTCCCACGTGAAATATGTTCGTATTGATGATGCTTTGGAATTTTGCACTCGCTCTCTCTCACAATACTTTTTGTCAAGAGGTATTATTCATCAAACCACATTTGCTTACACCTCTCAACAGAATGGAGACACTGAGAGAAAACATCGTCATCTTCTTGACATTACTCGAACTCTACTTATCCAGAGTTGTGCTCCTATTTCTTTTTCGGGAGATGCTGTTCTTACAGCCTGCTACCTAGTCAATTGTATGCCGTCCACGGTACTTGGTGAGAAAATTCCACTTTCTATTGTTTTCCCGGATAAGGAATTGTTCTCGCTCACCCCTTGTGTTTTTGATGTTGTTTCCTTTGTTCATCAGTTATCTTCCTATCGAATGTGTCTTTGTGGGTTACTCTCGAACTCAGAAGGGATATCATTACTATGATTCTGTTAACAGGAAATACTTTGTTAGTGCTGATGTTACATTCTGAGTCTGTTATGTACTTTTCTCCTGCAGGTGACAGATTAGCCTCACACACATCTAATGATGAGGTCTACGTCCCTCCTCCTACGGTGAGTCCACCATTGTCCATTGCAGTACCTGAGGTCGTGTCAACACAACCACTACATCTACCTCCACTACCGCCACCACCACCACCAAAACCACTTATCTCGCCATTACCAAAATTTTATACTCGTCGATCAGGTCCTGCTCATGCTACACGCCAATCATCCAGCATGCCCCATGTATGTCCAGATGTTAATACTAATGATGAGTCGGATAGTGTGCCATTGCAGGGTTCATCATTACAGGACGAGACTGAACCGGCGAGTTCTGTGGTTGATAATCTGGACGTTCCTATTGCTTTGAGAAAGCAGAAACGCACTTGTGCTTCGTATCCTCTCGCTTCCCAAGTCTCCTTTCATCGCCTCACAGGAGACTTTCAGAGATTTGCAGTGACTTTATCTTCTGTGGAGATCCCACGGAATTATCAGGATGCATTGAAAATTGATTGCTGGCGGATTGCAATGGAGGGGGAGATGGTTGCCCTACAATCACGGGGCACGTGGAGCTTGGTTCCCGCTCCTTCAGGAGCATTTGTTGTTAGTTGCAAATAGGTTTTCACTGTTGAGTATCATGCGGATGGTAGCCTTGATCGGTACAAGGCAAGGCTAGTGGCATGGGGTTTTACTCAGACTTATGGCGTGGACTATATGGATACCTTCTCTCCAGTTGCCCGTCATTCCACTCTTCATATTCTTCTGTCAGTAGTCGTGGTACGTGATTGACCCTTGTTCCAACTTGATGTTAAGAATGCATTTTTGTATGGAGATCTGCAGGAAGAAGTCTAAATGCAGCAGCCTCCGGAGTTTGCTGCTGAGGGGTAGAATCATATGGTGTGCAGACTTCATAAGGCAATATATGGCCTTAAACAGAGCCCAAGGGCATGGTTTCAGAAGCTTTCTCATCTAATTGAGCAACAAGGATTTAAGAGATCCAATGCAGATCACTCGTTTTTCAGTCAGAAGACTACTCGAGGTACAGTTGTCATCATGGTGTATGTTGATGATATTTGGGTTACAGGAGATGATGCTCAGGAAATAGAGATGACAAAAGCATTTTTGGGCCGTCAATTTGTTACAAAGGACCTTAGTACACTACGATACTTTCTAGGGCTGGAGTTCGCCGGGAATGCACAGGGTCTTGTAATGACCCAAAGGAAATATATTACATATATGCTTATCGAGACGGGCATGGTTGGATGTAGGCCTTCTACTACTCCTATGGACCCCAACATGAAATTGTATGATAATGTTACAGAAGAAGTTGACAAGAGAAGGTATAGAGAAATGGTGGGGAAGCTTCTTTACATCACTATAACTCGACCTGGTATTGCCTTTGCAGTTAGTCGGGTAAGTCAGTTTATGGAACAGCTGAGACAGGTACATATGGATGCTATATATATGATACTCAGGTATCGAAAGTCGTCTCCAGGCATAGGGCTGTTGTTTAGAAAGGAAACCGGTTTATCTATTTCGGCATGTGCGGATGCTGACTATGCAGGATGCCCTAAGGATCAAAAGTCTACCTCAGGCTTTGCTGTGTTTGTGGGTAGCTCTCTAGTTTCTTGGAAAAGCAAGAAACAAACAGTTGTGGCTAGATCCAGTGTTGAATCTGAATATAGGGCCATGGCACAAGCAAGTACGGAGATGATGTGGGTTCGAGCTATAGTAGAAGACTTGCATGTAGATGTACCTCTACCCATGCAGCTACAGTGTGATAAAGCAGCATTGTTCATTGCTAATAATCCTGCCTTTCATGAAAGAACCAAGCATATTAAGTAGATTGTCACTACACCAGAGACATGATCCAGAAGGGTCTGATTTCTACTTCACATGTTAGTTCTGGAGAGCAGACTGCCGACATCTTCACCAAACCGTTGCTCAGAGGACAATTCCAGAAGTGTACTTCCAAGCTGAGCATGATCGATATCTATGCTCCATCTTGAGGGGGAGTGTAGAGAGAATTATGTAGTTGGTGTACAGTTTGTGTTTTCTATTTTTCTATGTTCCGGCTTATATAATTTACCCATGGGTTTTCTCTATATAAGAGACCCTATGGTTCCCTAGAATAAACAACTCTTATTTTTCCAACAGGTATCTAGCAGCAGTGCTACTGACTCTCCAGGTCGCAACCGCCTCTCCAACCACTGTGATAGCCGAGGCCACCTCTCCAACCGTCGTTGAGCGACACGGTCTTCACTGCCGCCGACAGCTCCTTTTTTTGGTTGATGGATTGGGGTGCATAAGTCTGCATATGCATTCAAATCTATGTATGTCTGTGTAGACATACATTCATTGGTCTACAAAACTCTAGTTATCTACATTCGGCAATATGACTAAAAACAAAGTCGATGCACCTGCCACAGGCGCTTTTAGAGGTCCAACACCTATTGTAAAAATGGACGGGACAAACGATGAGCTTTGGGCTATGCAATTCATGAGCCTTATAAAGTTTAATGGTGAAAAACGCATTCCTACATTGTCAAAATGGACGGGACAAACAATGAGCTGTGGGCTATGCAATTCATAAGCCTTATAAAGTCTAATGGTGAAAAACACATTCTTACCGAGGACTCTCTAGAGATATTTACATATTTTTATTTTCTATATGTAACTTTTCTTTATTTTTATTTCTTTGTTTCCATCTTATATAATTTACCCATAAGTCTCTCCTCTATATAAGAGAGCCTAGGGTTCTCAGAAATAATAACGCACTCATTTCTTCCAACATAGTAACAGAGCGGCAGTCCTAGACCCGAGCACGTATACCCTAACCCTAATCCCTACCCGCCAACCCCCCTTCCATCCTTTCCTCTCGGCGCCGCCGCCACTTGTCTCACTCTCAGCGCCGCCGCCGGCCACCTCCTTCCATTGTCTCGATGCCGCCGCCACCTCCCCGGGTGCGCTGCCTCTCCAGCCCGCTATAAAGCAGTTGCGGGTCTCTCCCGCACACCACCGATGCCGCCCACTCTCGGCGCTGCCTCTCCGTCCCGTTACTCCGCAGTTGCGAGTCTTTCCGGTGTTGTCGGCCTCGCATCCGCCACCTCTTCTTCGTACACCTAAGTTGATGGATTTGATTGCATAAGTCTACATGTGCAATCAAATCCCCATATGTCATTGTAGGCGTCTCTCTATTGGTCTACATACCTTGTGATCTTCATCCGGCATCATGTCAGACAACAAAATCGATGTACCTGCCACAGGTGTCTTCAAAGGTCTAGCACCGATTGTCAAGATGGATGGGGCGAACTACGAGCTATGGGCGATGCAGTTCATGAGCCTTATGAAGTCTAACGGCATATTCTTACTGATGAAGAGACGGTGGAGAAAACAAGGATTCATGCCTCATGGGAGGCAGACGACGCGTACGCCAAAGTTTGGTTGTCTGGGACATTGACGATAAAGATCGCCAATGACGTGCTGCATCAACCCACAATGAAGGCGATGTGGGATATACTTGCGCCGACATATTCGTAGGCACAAAATGAGACCAAGATTCTTTAACTGCATCATGATATTTTTACAGTCAAGCAGAATGGATGGTCTCTCCACTCACTGTATACATCCCTACTAGGGATGTTCGAGAAGCTCCACAACTTCATGCCTTTGACGGCTACGCCTGACCAACAGAAGACGTACAAGAAAGCTACCATGGTTGGTGTATTCCTTGCTGCACTAGATCCAGAGTATGATGTTGCTTGCTCTCAGATCCTCGCAGATGCTACTATTCCTCCTATGGAGGAAGCTTTCTGATGACTTAGTCGCATCACCATCCTGAGCTCTACTACTAACCAGACGCCCTCGGCAATGGCCGCCTCCAGGGGAAGAGGCAGTTCATCTACTTTTCGTGGACGTGGACCCCGTGGTCAAGGGGAAGGGGCGGATCCGTCAGCCCTGCACTTATTGTCACCGACCTGGTCACTCCGAGGATACAGGCTATTCGAAGCATGGTTTGCTAGCATCAGCACGGGTAGCAGAGCAAGTTGAGTCTCCTTCACCTTCTTCCTTGGATCAGAGATTCAATGATCTTGTATCCAGACTGAGGAACATCATGTCTCCTGACACTGCTCCAGGAGGACATTCAGATGTGGAAGCTTCTGCTTCTGCCAGTACATCCGCTACAGCCAGTACCTCAGGTAGTCCTTATTCTCTTACCTCGTGAGATGGGTCTACGATTACAGAATGGATTATAGACTCAAGAGCGACACATCACCTATGTAGAGACAAAGAGCAGCTTATTGCATATAGACAGCTTCCTCCAGGGCGGACTGTGGTGATAGCCGATGAGACCCATTCCCTGATCACAGGAAAAGGGGAATTAGTTTGTCGTCTTCCATGTGACTGCAGAATGTGTTATATGCTCCTAACTTCTCTATGAATTTATTATCCATTAGTCATATTACGAAGGATTTGAACTGTCGAGCTACTTCTGACCCACCGTCTCTTGTCTTTCAGGACATTCTTACGGGCAGAGTGATTGTCTGTGGCCGTGAGCAGGGTGGTCTTTATCGTTTGGTTCGTACTCCCTATGCAGGCGCATCTCTTCATTCCACTGGACCAGTATCTCCATATACCTGGCATCTTAGCTTTAGCCACCTCCCTCTTCAGAAGACGTGTCGCATTTTGCCGCAGATTTCTCCATGATCGTCCTTCTAGTGTGAAGCGTGTCAGTTGGGAAAGCATCAATGGTCCGCTTTTCCTAGTCGTCAGAGTCGGAGCAGTAGCTCCATTTTGGAGTTAGTTCATATAGATATCTAGGGTCCAAGTCGTGTCCCTGATCACCAGGGACACCAGGGACACAGGTTTTATCTTTTTATAGTAGATGATTTTTTCTCGTTTGTCGTGGGTGTTTCTATTGAAGAATAAATCTGAAGTGGGAGATGTGAGTCAAATGTTTATCAATGAAGTGCAGAATGTTTTCTCTTCTTATGTTAAAATTGTTAGGACTGACAATGCTTTAGAATTTGTACTCGTGCACTTTCATTGTTCTTTTCTTCCCGTGGTATAATCCATCAAACATCGTATGCCTACACTTCACAACAGAATGGTTTTGCAGAGAGGAAACATCGTCATCAACTTGATATCGCTCAGACCCTACTTTTTTAGAGTCATTTTCCACATTCGTTTTTAGGGTGATGCAGTTCTTACGGCCTGCTATTTGGTAAATCACATGCTTGTCTGTCTTAGGTGAGAAAATTTCCTTCTCTTTAGCATTTCATGAGAATGAGTTGTTCTCTCTTACTCCTCATGTCTTTGGCTCTGTCGCGTTTGTCCCCAATTGACTCCAGGTCTTGACAAGCTCTCTCCTAGGGCTGTCAAATGTGTGTTTGTGGGGTACTCCAGGACTCAGAAGGGATATCGAATGATCCATTACGCAGAAAATACTTTATCAGTGCCGATGTTACATTCCTTGAATCCATGATGTTTTTCTCTCCTACAGGTGACAGGTTGATTTCTTCAGAATCTGATACTTCTATTTACATGACACCTCCTCCTACGAGTCAGTTGTCTCCTCTGCCAGTCATACCACCACCTCCACAATTTCCACCACCTCCTCCTACACAGCCGTCGGTGACCGTTGTTCCACCATTACCAAAATTCTATACCCGTCGATCAAATTCTGCTCATGGCCATCGTCCGTCATCCAGCACACCCCAGGTTTGTTCGGATAACATGGTTTCTAAAGATGGGTCTTGAGATGTTTCTGTACAGGCATCGGTGCAGGATGAGGTTCCCGAGGACATGGACTTACCCATTTCCATTAGGAAGTAAAAACGTACATGTGCATCCTACCCGCTTGCTTCCCAGGTCTCTTTTCATCGCCTGACGATAGATTTTCAGAGACTTGCAGTTGCTCTATCTGCCGTGAAAATTCCACGGACTTACCAGGAGGCCTTGAAAGATAGTCGTTGGTGTCTTGCTATGGAGGAAGAGATGGCTGCCTTGCAATCACGTGGTACCTGGAGTTTGGTGGTTGCTCCTCCTGGCGTATCTATTGTCAGTTGCAAATGGGTGTTCACTATTAAATATCATGCAGATGGGAGCCTTGATCATTACAAGGAAAGATTGGTGGCTCGTGGTTATACGCAGACCTATGGTGTCGATTATATGGACACATTCTCTCATGTTGCTCGACACTCCACATTACGTGTTCTTCTTTCAGTTGTTGTGGTACGTGACTGGCCTTTATTTCAACTGGATGTTAAAAATGCATTCTTGTATGGAGATCTACAGGAGGAGGTCTACATGCAGCATCCTTCGAGGTTTGCTGCTGAGGGGGAGTGTCAACAGGTTTGTAGACTCCAAAGGCAATATATGGCCTTAAACAAAGTCCAAGGGCATGGTTTCAAAAGCTATCAGATTTGATCGAACGACCGGGGTTCAAGAGATTAAATGCAAATCATTCTCTATTTGTGCAGAGAACACCTAGAGGTACAGTTGTTATCATGGTCTATGTTGATGACATAGTTGTTACATGAGATGATGAGCAGGGAATCAAGATGGCAAAAGATTTTCTCAGCAATCAGTTTGTGACTAAGGATTTGGGTACCCTAAGGTATTTCTTAGGGTTGGAATTTGCTAGGAATGCGCAGGGTCTTGTGACGACCAAAGAAAGTATGTTACAGATATACTTGTTGAGACGGGTATGATTGGGTGTCGACCTTCCACTACTCCTATGAATCCTAGCATGAAGTTATACGATGATGATACAGATGAAGTTGATAAAAGGAGATACTGAGAGATGGTGGGAAAGCTCATCTATGTTACTATTACCAGGCCGGATATCTCGTTTGCTGTGAGTCGAGTGAGTCAGTTCATGGAGTAGCCTCGACAAGTACATATGGATGCTATATACATGATATTGAGATATCTTAAATCTTCTCCAGGCGCATGATTACTTTTCAAGACAGGAGATACTCTCTCTATGTTTGTGTGTGCTGATGTAGACTATGCAGGGTGTCCTAAAGATAGAAAATCCACTTCGGGCTTTGCAGTGTTTGTCGACAGCTCTCTTGTTTCGTGGAGAAGCAAGAAACAAACAGTTATGGCGAGATCAAGTGTTGAATCTGAATATAGGGCTATGGCGTAAACACGTACAGAGATGATGTGGGTTCGAGCAGTATTAGCAGATTTGCATATAGATGTTTCTCTACCCATGCAGTTACAATGTGATAATCAGGCTGCCCTACTCATTGCAATATAAAACATATTGAGGTAGATTGCCATTACACGAGAGATATGATTCAAAAGGGATTAATTTCTACCTCTCATGTCAGTTCAAGAGAGCAAATAACAGACATATTTACCAAGGCATTGCTCAGAGGACCATTCCAAAAGTGTTCGTCCAAGCTGAGCATGATTGACATCTATGCTCCATCTTGAGGGGGAATGTAGAGATATTTACATATTTTTATATTATATATGTATCTTTTCTTTATTTTTATTTCTCTGTTTCCATCTTATGTAATTACGTGTAGGTCTCTCCTCTATATAAGAGAGCCTAGGGTTCTCAGAAATAATAACACACTCATTTCTTCCAACAAAGTCAGTGGAGAAAACTGGGGTTAACACCTCGTGGGAGGTAGATGATTCATATGCCAATGGTTGTCTCTCTGGTAAATTGACGATAGACATCGCCAATGATGTGTTACATCAACCCACTGCAAAGGCGATGTAGGACATCCTCGCAGCAACATATTCTCAAGCGAGGAACGAGATGAAGATCTGCCAACTCCAGCATGACATATTTACTATCAAGCAGAATGAACGACCTCTTCATTCATTGTATACATCCTTGCGTGGGATGTTTAAGAAGCTCCATAGCTTCATGTCGCTAACGGCAACTTCAAAGCAGCAGAAGACATATAGGAATGCTACCAAGGTGGGTGTATTCCTAACAGTCCTTGACCCTAAATATGATGGTGCTTGCTCGCAGATTCTAGCAGATGCCACTATTCCTCCCATGGAGGAAGTTTTTCGCAGGCTTAGCAAGATTATTATTCCGTCCACACTTACTAACCAGACTTCTTCAACGATGGTAGCCTCCTGAGGAAGTGGAAGCTCTTCTTCTTTTTGTGGACGCAGACCTCATGGTAGAGGAAGTCGCATTCGTCAGCCCTGCGCGTATTGTCACTGTCCAGGATATACCAAGGATACATGTTATTCCAAAAATGGTTTCTAGCTTCATCCTGTGTAGCGGAGTAGATTGAGTCTTCAGCTGCTCCTACTTCAGGTCAGAGGTTTGATGACTTCGTAGACAGACTGCGAGATATCATGCCTCATGCTTCTTCATCATCTCCAGAAGGCCATTCAGATGTAGCAGCCTCCGCATATGCCAGTACGTTTACTATGGCTAGTGCGTCATGTAGTACTTTTGCTTTTACATCCTGGTACAGATCTAAGATTACTGAGTGGATTATGGATTCTGGGGCAACACATCAATTATTCGGGGACAGAGTTCAACTTACATCATATAGACAGGTTCCACCCGGAAGAACGATTGTGATAGACAATGGGACTCATATCCTGATCACTGGACAGGGGGAGATTTGTTTGACATCTTCGATGCATTTGCAGAATGTGTTACATGCGCAAGATTTCTCTATGAATTTATTATTCATTAGTCAGATCATGAAGGATTTGCATTATATAGCTATCTTTGACTCATCGTCTCTTGTTTTTCAGGACATTCTTATAGGCAGAGTGATTGGGTGTGGTCGTGAGCATGGTGGTCTTTATTAGGGATGGTTATCGAGCTAAACTAGTCGAGCCAGGCCCTGTCTCGGGCTCGAGCTCGTTCAAGCCTAACCGAGTTGGCATCGAGCTCGAGCCTCTTATCGAGCCAGCTCGAGCACGATAAGGCTCGAGTCGAGCCCGTTATCGAGCCTGAGCCTCTTATCGAGCCTGGTTTGGGCACATACCTAGTCAGGCTTGTTAAGGAAAATAGGCATTTTTTGGTGGAAAAGTGTTGTTACCTAGGCTCGAACTCCCAACCACCTCTTTAAGACTACCTTCCTCACCAATAGGACACTATCCAAGTTGTATATAAAAGTTAAATTATAATATACATTATAACATTCTATTTTCTAATAAGAAAGAAAAAATCCTAATTATCTAGATATAATTTACCCAATATTGTCATTACATAATCGATATATAGACACATAGTCCAAGTCTACAATATAATCTACCCAATATTGTCATTACATAAACCACATATAGACACATAGTCCACCATTCACAATGTTGCAAAACAAATACAAATAAAAATAAACATCATTACAATTTCACAAATAGAATATATATAAATATATTCCTTATCGAGCCCCTTATTGAGTTATCGAGCTGAGCAGGGCTGGGCTCATTAAGCTATCGACCCCAAAAATCTGGCTCAGACTCGGCTCAATAGTCTAATGAGCCAAGCTCACTAGCCCTTATCAAGCTGAACCCGTGCTTCGCTCATTGAGCCATGACTCAATAGCCAATCCTAATCTTTATCGCCTAGTCTGAACACCATATACCGGTGTATCTTCCCATGCAACAGGACCAGTTTCTCCATATATCTAGCACCTACACTTTGGACACCTCCCTCTCCAGAAGATGTGTTATATTTTGCCGTAGATTTCATCGGATTCTTCCTTCCAGTGTGAGGCATGTCAGTTGGGAAAGCATCATCGGCCTGCTTTTCCTAGTCATTAGAACCAGAGCAGTATCTCCCTTTTTGAGTTATTTCATGTTGACATTTGGGGTCCGAGTCGTGTTCCTGATCACCAGAGACATCGATTTTATATTATTGATGTTGATGATTTTTCTCGTTTGCCATGGGTTTGTAGAGATATTTCAATGTTCCTATATATCTTTTCTGTTATTTTATTTCTTTATGCCTATCTTATTTAATTTATCCATAGGTATCTCCTCTGTATAAGATAGCCCAGGGTTCCCAGGAATAAATAACTCTCTTATTTTTCCCAGCATGGTATCCGAACAGCGGTCCTAGATCGGAGCTCTCGTACCCAAACCCTAACACTATCCCGACCTTCCGCACTCACCTCCGTGCGTTGCCGCTCACCTTCGTGCACCGTCGCCCTCGTGTGTCACCGCCCCCATGCGGCGCCCCTTCCACGCGCCGCCAAGTCAGTGTGCGGCCACTTCGCATGCAGCGCCTCCACATGCAGCTCGCCCTCTGGCCATCGACGACCTTCTCCCGCGTTTGTCTTTCCACTACCACTGTGTGTACGGTCTCTGTCCTCGGAGTCGGTTCCTCCATTTGTTTGATGGATTTGGGTGCATAAGTATACATATGCATTCAAATCCACATATGTTTGTGTAGACATCCACTCTTTCGTTTACAAAACCCTAGTTTTCTACATCCGGCAATATATCTGAGAATGAAGTCAATATACCCTGCTCAGGCGCTTTCAGAGGTCCCGCGCCTATTGTCAAAATAGACGGGAAAAACTACGAGCTCTGGGCTATGCAGTTCATGAGCCTTATGAAGTTGAATGGTCAGAAGCACATTCTTACAGATGAGGAGTTGGTGGAGAAAATTGTGGTGAACGCCTCGTGGGAGGCAGGCGATGCATATGCCAAAATTTGGCTTTCTAGTACATTGACGATTTAGATCGTCAATGACGTGTTACATCAGCCTACTGCTAAGGCGATGTGGGATATCCTCACAGCAACATATTCTAAAGCGAGGAACGAGATGAAGATCCTCCAAATCCAACATGACATATTCACTATCAAGCAGAATGGACGCCCCCTTCATTCACTTTATACATCATTGCACGGGATGTTTGAGAGGCTCCACAGCTTCATGCCGCTAACGACGACTCTAGAGCAACAGAAGACATATAAGAATGTTACCATGGTTGGTGTATTCCTAACGACCCTTCACCCAGAATATGATGCTGCTCGCTCCCAGATTCTAGTGGATGTCACTATTCCTCCCATGGAGGAAGCGTTTCATAGGCTCAGCAGGATTACTATTCCATCCAAGCCAGGCTTTTTCAACTATCGTAGCCTTTTAAGAAAGAGGAGGCTCTTCTTCTTTCTGTGGATGTGGACCTCGTGGTAGAGGTCGCATTCGTCAGCCATGCATGTACTATTACCGTCTAGGATATACCGAGGATACATGCTACTCCAAGCATGGCTTTCCGACCTCAGCCCGTGTAGCAGAGCAGGTTGAGTCTCTTGCTGCTCCTACTTATGATCAGATGACTTCGCAAATAGACTGCAAGATATCATGCCTCCTTCACCATCTCCAAAAGGTCACTCACATGTAGCAGCCTTCGCATCTGTCAGTACATCTGCTATGGCAAGAACCTCAGGTAGTACTTTTGCTTTTACATCCTTTCACAGATATGAGATTACTGAATGATTTATGGATTATGGGGGCAACGCACCATTTATGCGGGTACAACATATAGACAGGTTCCACCAGGGAGAACTGTTGTGATTGCAGATGGGGCACATTCCCTGATCACTGGACAAAGGGAGATTTGTTTAACGAATTCGATGCATCTGCAGAATGTGTTACATGCTCCTGATTTCTCAATGAATTTGTTATCCATTAGTCATATCACAAGGATTTGCACTGTAGAGCAATTTTTGACCGATCGTTTCTTATTTTTCAGGACAATCATACGGGCAGAGTGATTGGGTGTTGTCGTGAGTAGGGTGGTCTTTATCGCCTGGCCCGAACTCCCTATGTTCGCGTATAGGGCTCTGAAAATGACCGCAATCATATTCGTGTCTGAAACTGGAGACTCGGAATCAATCGTCGAGTGTGAACAACTGTAGAGTCTGGAATCTGAATGGTCTCTGCATGTGAATCTTAAACATCTGAATATGGCTGGAAGAAGACCTGTGACTCTACATATTTACTCCCCCTTTCTCCCATACTTGTCGGAAAACATGGACTTCGACAAAGTTGGAAGAAGACAACATAATGAGGAGATATGAAAATAAGCCGATCACACATTCATCGGCTTTTCAAAACATTCATCGATTTTTTTATAAGCTGTTTGAAATTTTTTTATCGGCTTTTGCAACTTGTTGTCGAATATTTTTGCGTACGACTTTTCTTTGTACGCGCCTCTTTCTTTCTTTCCTTTTTTTGATAAATGTATGCAACCTTTTTTCTAAAAAATGTTTTTTAACAGCTGAGCCCACTTGGGCCCAACACTCTAAACTCATCCTTTTTTTGTTTAATAACATCGCGCCCATTTGGGCTTTCCACAAAATAGCCCTCATTCCTTTTTTAAACTGTTGGGCCCCATTAGGGTTCCCAGGGATGGGAAACCCGTTCACTTCATCGCGATGTGCCGCCGCTCACTTCATTCTTTTAAGCATATAGGGCTCCCTCGCTGGAGGATACGGCTCCCAGCCACCTGGGATCTAACGCAGCATGAGGGGAAGGCCTGGGATGTGACCGCGTGCTGCCTGCGCGCACATGGGAGACGAGTGCCGCCAGCGGCTACAACCTGAGTCGAGAGCACGAGGGCATCGCTGCTCGGAAGATGGTTGCCGCCTGGGAGAAGGCGTCACTGTTGGAGCGCTCGAATGCCGCCACACTGGAGGAGGCGTTGTCATACATGACAGCGCGCCGCCGCCGCCCACTGGAGTTTTGATCGCCGCTGCCTGGGAGCACGCGCGCGCAGGGGGGTTCTGGACTCGCGCGTGACCAGAGAAGATCACGTCACTTCTGCTGCGCCGAGCGAGGAGACGCCTCCGCCAGGAGGTGTGAAGGCGAGTGGGGAGGTCTGGTGGTGAGATGGAGACGCCGCAGAACTGGAACGAGTCAGGAGGCTGGAGATGGTGAGAACCCCCATCGCAGGGGCTGGCACAAGTCTTACGTGCATGCGCACGCTGGAGAGATGAAGCTCCTATCTCGTGAGGCTCGAGGAGCGCGTGGAGTTTGAGGGCAGCCGGGGAAAACCCCCTCCAATCGATGCTGCTGCAAATCCTCGTTCCATAATCTTGAATACGTCTTTAAAAAGAAAACGAATCTCATGGGATGGAACAGAGATTGTCTGGAGAGGCGCATGAACGATCTTCCAGAATAACAACATCGAATATCGAATAATAAAAAACTTAAGAACAAATCCTCGAGAATCAACCTGCTCTGATACCATGCTATAAAATATGAAGAATGCGGAAGCGATTGATAAACAAAGCATAAACAAGAAAGATAGACATGGGAACACCATGATTTTACGTGGAACCCTACTCTGTGAGGAGCGGGATGAAACCACGGGAGAAGCCCTCAAATGGGCGTGATATGCATTACTTTTCCTCAACGAGTACAGGAGGTCTGGGGCTCCTTATATAGCCTTTCCAGAGCCTCCAAGTCCCACCACTAGGCGGTGTGGGACTAAACATTGGATGGGGTAAATGGATCTTCTCCTGGATCCATTTACCCTGCTACAACTCAATATGGCGCATACACGAATACTCCAACAACTGGTAGATGTGGGACTAAGCCACATGATGTGGTAAATGGATCTTGGAGGGATCCACTTACCCATCTACTGTAGTGACGCATATAACACATACTCCAACACTCCCCCTCAAGCCGGAGCATGCAATGCTCAGTTTGGACAAACAAAAAGAGATCTTAACTCACGCTACATGACACTACAGACAATATCAACTCAACGCGTACAACTGTCGGCTACTATCGAGAACATTGCTTCTCATGTCGTGCAAGTGAGGAGGACAAACGGGTTGGAGTGTGACTCAAACTGAATCTACTCGTCGGAGAGCATGTGCTGTACTACGCCTGTCAAAGTCACTGTAATTGAAAATGAGTCTCTACACAGAGAACTCTGACCAGCCACAACATGTGGACAACGGCCCTATCTCTGAAAGGGATGAATAAAGAACATCGTTAATTATCCATACGTAGATCTCTGAATATAAGTCTCTCTCTGGAGTTCACGGTCGCTTGAGAATGGAGACTAAAAAAGTCTCTTCATCAGAGAACTGGGTCTATCCCATACCGGCTTAGAGAATGGGATCTCTACTCTAAAGTCCCCATGAAACCACATGAAAACCAGAACCCACATTGCATAGGGAATGGGATCTCTACTCTGGAGTCTTTATGGATTACATGGAAACCATGGCCGAAACACAAAAGATGGGGACCACACAAATGATGGCACACATGTCTACATCAAACTGTAGACTAGGAAAACATCTGATCGACGAGTCTGAACATCTGTAGAGCCTGGAAAATCTGACATTTGAATCTGGAACAAGCCTGTGACTCTACATAATACTCCCCTTTTCTCTCATACTTGTCGGAAAAAATGGCATCGTTGGGAGAAAACAATAAAATGGGAGAAAAACAAACACTAAATAAGCCGATAATAACATTTCGACTTTTCTTCTCGCAAAAAAATCTTCCTTTTTTCTTTTTTTGGAAATTTTCCACTCCTTTTTAATAATTGTCGCATGTTTTCAATAAGCCGTTCATTTCTTCTATTTTTTCACCTTTTTGTGTTCTCTCTCTCTCTTCGCAAATTTTCCTTACGTACGACTTTTCTCTTGTATGCGCATTTTCACAAAAGAATTTCTCCTTTTTTTGAAACATCGGCCCATCAACCCCTTTTTTCTTGCTGGCATTTTAAAAAAAGAGCTCAGCAAGGCTCATTGGGCCCTTACAATGAACTTTTTTTTAATAAAAATGCATGCTACTTGTTTAGGGCTCCCCTTATGGGAACCCTTTTCACCAAACACAAAGAAGCCACCCCTGTTGGGGTTTTCTCATGCCTCTGCCTGGAGGCGCGAAGGAGGATGCCTCTGCATGGAGGTATCGTGCGCGGCAACTGATGCCTTAAGGTACCTAGAGGGCTTTGAAGCATCTGAAGGGTCTGCGCATTGGAGTTTTGCCGCCTCTTTGATGTAAGCTGGAGATATAGAAGAAGGTGGTGGCGGGGGGAGTGTAGGGATTCTTCGCACACGGAGGATGAGGGATCATGGCTCCGCCGACGATTGGGGTCTTGTGTCGTCGACGACTTGGGATCATGGCTCCGCCTTTTTTTGTTTTTTTTCTGGCTGTCGTTGCTTGGACTCGAGAGGAGAAGAGCGAGCATATGCGATTTGGAGGGGAGAGGTGCATCTCCAAAAGCTCGTGCCTCCATATGCGGTTGTCTCCATATGTACTCCGACCGGGGGCGATATAGATCCGCCACCGCCTGGACCACATAACCTATGCGGAGGAACCGCCAATGGGGATCCAAATAACAGGACTTGGTTGGCGGCCTAAATATGGAGATCGACATATTTGAACGAGAAAAATTGCCACATGCGTTGGATCTAGGGTTCCAGGAGATGCTCATCAGATCTGCTTCGAACTTGATGATACGCCAAACTTGAATATAACAATATATCTTCATGATAATCCTTTAAGAACATAATTAGGGTTTCAATAGAAACTCGAAAATTGAATCTCAAATCTCAAAAATAAACAACAAACATAAAATCCTCAAGAATCGACACTCTTTGATGGCATGTTAGAAAATATAACGCGGTAGCGTATCAGAAATAAAAGATAAAGAAATATGGAACATCAGGATTTTAAAGTGGAACCCTACTCCCTAAGGAGCGCGATGAAACCACAGGAAAACGCCTCAAAGGGCTTGTGTGTCTATTCACTTTCTCACTGGATACAGGGGATGAGGGGCTTATTATAAAGCCCTTATTGAGTCTCCACATCCCACAACTAGTAGATGTGGGACTAAACTACGTGATGTGGTAAATGGATCCTGACGTATATAACAAATACTTCAGCAGTTATGTTTATAAAATATTCTATGGAAATTGGAAAAAATCAAATCACCTTTGAATACATAAAGAATGATGTAAGGAGATATCCAACACAAACAATGGAAGCTGATCGAAATTAGCATACGCCATATACCTTCATGAAACATGGGAGAGTGAAAAGTGCAAAGAAAGAAGAAATATCTCACTTCCTCGGGAGTTAATGGACATTTCCCCATGGCTCTTCTTGTCTCATATTCCAGCTCTTTTAGCGAAAATTTTTTTCCATGTACTCCTTCAAGATCTTCTGTTCTTCAGGTGTGAATATCTCAAGACAACTGCATAATAAATGTTGGAGTATTTGGTCATGCGTCATATGCGATGTGGGAGGGTAAATAGATCTATCTAGGATCCATTTACCCAATCCATATTTAGTCCCACATCTACGGTGGGACTTGGAGGCTCTATGGAGGCTATATAAGGAGCCCAGACCTCTTGTATCCATTAAGAAAAAGGAATGCAATATCCGCCCCTTTGAGGGACTCTCCCGTGGTTTCATCCCGCTCCCTAGGAAGTAGAGTTCTATGTAAAAATTCTTGTGTTCCTTATTTTTATTTTACTATTATATGCTCTGTTTAATATTCCGCTTCCGCATTCTCTATTTTCTAACATGGTATCAGAACGGGTTTGATTCTCAAGGATTTGTATTTGAAGATTTATTTTTCGATATTCGATTATTGTTCGTACTTGAAGAATAGTTTTATGGAGATCATGTTCATAGTTTGTTCAAGTCCTTGGTTTTTAACAAAACACTAATCCATATCGAAGATTAGTTTTGTTCCTGAAGATCTTTTCTTCCCGGTGGAGCCCCATCTCATTCAAGCGTAAGAAATATGTTCTTGTTCTTGCACAAGGGCACATTGCACCACCTAGGTGCTCCTCTGCACCTCCACGATTCCTCACAGGCAGCATCTTTAGATTCCAATAGAGGCGGCACGAGAAAGCAATCCCGGGCGGTTGCATCTCGTTGTTCCAGCCATGGAAGGTCGTATCGATATCGATATCGTTTCGATATCGTATCGATACGATATTTTGACGATATATCGACGAAATATCACCCATATCAACGAGCTTTTGTGAAGAAAATGTCTGGAAATCGGGATATATCGCCATATCGGTACCCATATTGGTCCCATGTCGATATCGATATATCGACGATGTATCGCCAATATATCCCGATATTTCCTTCCATGGTTCTAGCCACCTTCATAGTGGTGATGGGAGGACACGCGTGAGATGGCGGTGCATCCCAGCCCAGGCAGAACCCTCCATCTTTCCCAAGCGAGATCGCAGGTCCAGGAGACCCATCGCAAGCCCTCGTGCAAGCGGAGACTGCAGGTCCAGAAGCTCTCAAGCCCTCGCGCAGGCGGTGCGAGTGGACACCGCACCTCTCTCCAAGGCATCCCTAACTCCCAACAACCCCCGAAATCCATGTCCAGACCGTCGCTAGATTGCGGCAATCTATGCATCTTCGGTCTCCCAGATCGCAACGTGCTCCTCCAGGCGCGCGATTCTCATGAATCGCTCTAGCTCTAGCGACTCCATCAGCAACGACAGCAAGCGATGCCACCTCTCGCCCTTTCAGATCAAGCGATAACTCCTCTCCCCCCAGACAGCGAGACCTCCTATGCAGCCCCAAGGCAGCACCCGCCTCTGCCTCCCAGCGTCATTCCCAGCAGGCGACGCCACCTTCGAGAAACATCCTTGGCAGCAGATCCTAGCGGCGGACTCATCCCTCTCCAGTGCGCCGCGACGCGGGCCGCAAACTCCTGGTAGCGGCGGCATGGATGCGAAGGGTTCCCAGTTGGGAACCCTAGTCGTGAATGACAAGAGAGGGAGCCGAGGGGCCCCTTTTAAAAAGAAAAATATATATCTATAGTAACTGTAAGCCCAAGTGGGTCGGGCATGCTTAAAAAAAGGGGGGAGACGTGTAAAAAAGGGAGAAGAGTTGCAACGTAAAAAAAGGGAGAGAAGGTGTTTGTTCAAAAAAATATGCGTACAAATAAAAACACGTACATAAATTTAAAAAATATCGTAGCTTCCCCCTCCATCCTTAGAGGAGCCGTATGAGGCGGAAGCTCCACGTACGGTTTGGGCTTTGGGGGGTTAGAATCTTTCTGCGGTGTGCTATGTTTACTATTCTTTCGTACTCTCTTTTCTTTACCATGCGATAGGTAAGCGAAGCGTGAGCGGTCATGGAGAAAGAAAGGTCACAGACTTTATGAAGGAAATGAGAAAGGATCAATGACAAGATGAGATGCCCCAGGCACCCCCTCTATGTCTTCCAAGCAGAAAGAAGGGTCGAAGGTTTTTGGTCATAGAGTGGTGCTTGTTTGGGGGGTGTACCACCTGAAATCGAGCTTGAAGCTCACGCCTTACCAACGAGCCGACTGTTGAGGGTTGTTGGTCACGACTACTTCCAAAAAGTGAACATGAAGATTCATATTGAACATGCAGGAGTCTTAATATTGATGTTGGGTGTTCTTCTGTCGAGTGACCCGGTGGCTTATGTGCTACCTGTGGCCCACGACCCAGAGAGCTGCCTTCGCTTTTGGCCTTCCTTCGTGGATCTAAGGATTTCACACCTACACACAAAATTCCACTCTCCTCTAGGACTTCCCGCAGATAGCCACTTTCACGTATATTCGAGCTAGTAGGATAGATTGACTCACTGGTTAGAGCGTAGAGCTGACTTATGAGAAGGTTGATCTTTCTTGTGAGATATGAGAATTCAGATAATATCTCCTTTTTGACGGACATCAATCCTTAGATAATGAGTCGATGCTACTAGGTCAAAGCCATAAAAGATGGAATGGCTTATTATTTTTTTTAAAAAAAATTGTGACGGCTAAAAAAAGGAAATAGCCGATTTGAGAAGTCGGGAAAAAAAAGAACCCTGCTAATTGGTGTTTTCTTTCAACATTTTATTGTCTTCTCCCAACATAGTCGATGTCATGTATTCCGACTAGTATGGGAGAAAGGAGGAGTATTGTGTAGACTCACAAGTCAAGTTACATATTCAGATTCTCCAGATGTCATACATCAGACCGGTTAGATTTCCAAACTCTACAGCAGTTGTTCAGACTCGATGACAGATTCCGAGTCAGTTTCAGACACACACATGGATGCGGTCTTCTTTTCAGATTAGCATATGTATGCCATCTTTTTGTAGTGGTCCCCATCGGTCTTCTGTTTCGGGCATAGTTTTCATGTGAGCCATAGGGACTCCAGAGTAGAGGACCATTCCCTATGCCATGTTGGCAAGGTTTTTCATGTGGTATCATAGAGATTCTAGAGTAGAGTACCATGCTCTGTACCAGATGGGAGAGACCCAGTTCTCCGACGAGGAGACTTTTCAGACTCCATTCTCCAGCGACCGTGGACTCCGACGAGGATTGCACTTCCACGACCTTTTCAGTTAGGCCCTTTTCAGAGATGGAGTAGTTGTCCTCATTATTGTGGCGGGCCAGAATACTCCGATGAGGAGACTCATTTCCAGTTGCAGTGACTCTGATAGTCGCAGTTCATAGCACATGCTCTCCAACGAGGAGATTCAACATATTCACACTCCATCCTGTTCGTCCTCCTCACCTGCATAACATGAGATGCAACGTCCTCGACAGCAGCCGATAATTGTGCGCGTTGAGTTGATATTGTCTGCAGTGTCATGTAGCATGAGTTGAGTTTCTTTCTGTTTGTCCAAGCTGAGCATTGCATGCTCCAGCTTGAGGGGGAGTGTTGGAGTGATTGGTTGTGCGCCATATGAGTTGGAGGGTAAATGGATCTCTCCAGGATCCATTTACCGCATCCATATGTTTAGTCCCACATCTACCAGTGGTGGGGCTTGGAGGATCTGTAGAGGCTATATAAGGAGCCCCAGACCTCCTGTATCCATTGAGAAAAAGGAATGCAATATCCGTTCCTTTGAGGGATTCTATTATGGCTTCTTCCCGCTCCTTAGGGAGTAGGGTTCCATGTAAAAATTCTTGTGTTCCTAATTTTTATCTTTCTATTATATGCTATGTTTATCATTCCGCTTTCGCATTCTCTATTTTCTAACAATACATAATATTAGTCACCACAAACATAGAAGTCGAAATAGAAATGTATACTATAATTATATATCCAACATTGAAAAAATACCCAGCAAATGCAATATTTCCAGTGACAACAAGATGAGTGGATACCAGGTTTTCCTTCTCCTACTATATTTAGAATCACAAAGTGTAAACTAGGATAGCAGGTCACCTTTAAATCACACTGAAGATTATACGACAGCTTGTCACCTTTAAATCACACTGAAGACTATCTACTGGCATGGATGTTTGTCTTACAGAAGAAACTAGAGGAGATTACTATGTAGATGTATAAACAATCAACTTTTTCTTACACAAACCTAAATCAAGAATAAAGGGTGATAAATAAATTATAGGAAAATAAACCTTCAAAATTTCACTACTATTCGATACGTCCTTCAATAACGAAGTTGTTATAGCATGAGATACCATACAACTCAACAACAATCCCACATTAAGTGGGGTTGTGGCTGCAAGGAGTTGTCGCTTCACAAAAGATCTAATTTGGGCCATACATGTTTATAGCAGTAGAGTTGTTGAGCCCGAATGGACATTGCATTGACCTTCCAAGTTCATTTTCCTTTTCTCATTCTCTAACGCATTCCTTGTCTTCTTTTGAACAATTGATTGTCTTCTTACTTTTTTCCATATTTCATACCAAACTGTAGAGATATTTCTATGTTCCTATGTACCTTTTTATTATTGTATTTCTTTATTTTCCTCTTATGTAATTTACACATAGGTCTCCCCTCTATTAGGGTTCCAATGATTAAACAACTCTTTAATTTTTCCCAGGATGGTATTGTAGAGAGAATTATGTAGTCGGTGTACCGTTTGTATTTTTTATTTTTCTGTGTTTTGTCTTATGTAATTTACCCATGGGTTTTCTCTATATAAGAGACCCTAGGGTTCCCTGGAATAAACAACTCTTATTTTTCCAACACGGTATCAGAGCCAAAACCCTAGTGTAATACGCGTTTTGTACACTAAGCTTTTGAAAGTTTTCTAGTGTTATTTCAAGGAAATATTGAATTGATAGTGTTTGACACAGTCAATAGATTCGCTTTGATTCAACAGTTTCAGTGAAACTTGTTTTATAAAATTCAGAGACCATCTTGAATAATTATGACTTTTAAAGGGGTTCTTTGGATTGTGTAGCACATCAACACATAGTACCATATCTAGTAATCTGGAATTTTGGTAGTACCTTATAAGTAGTAGAAGCCACTACTAGCATAGGGTCATAATGTTATAGATTTATGCTCATTAGACCATAATCACATCATTAAGATTAATTAAGCATGATTAGTACTGATTACCCCGTCATTAGTGATAATTAAGTGTCATTAGCAAAAGTAAGACACAGGAGAGGAAATCATGGGACAGGTGTCATTATATAGTCAGGACAAGTATAAAAAAAATCCATTAGTAACATGTGTCATCATTCTAAGACTAACACGTGTCATGGTGTAGCCTCTCTTGCTTGGGCAACAAGTTATCTCATGCATAAGCCTAGCCTCTTACGTGAACAACAAGTTTTCTCATAAGTGAGACATATGCCATGGTGTATGAATGGCAAGTGTCGCCATGTGTCTTCATACATGGATAAGAGACAACATGTGTCTTGGAGCCTCCCTTACATGTTGACACATGTCACACATGTAAAGGGGGTGGAGGCCTATATATACCCATGACCCCCCATTCTCCTCACTTCATCTGACGCCCATCTCTCCACCTTATATGACCTTAGAGGAGGCCATATCCGCGGACGATGTCGTATCAGGTACCACTATTATTTTTGGTAAAAGTGCACACACTCTTATTGATTCTTGTGCAAGTCATTCTTTTATCTCACAAAGATTCTCCATATATGCTGCTAAAGTAACAAGTACTCTCAAGCATGCTTTAGCAATTTCTTTGCCTAAGGAAGAACCAGAAATTATTATGAATATCCTCCGAAATTGTTTGGTAAAGATAGGAGAAAATTATATTGAAGTAGACATGATTCCTATGGAGATAAGAGAATTTGATGCTATCATAGGAATGGATTGCTTGAGTACATATCATGCTCTTCTAGACTGTCATAAGAAGCATGTTACTTTTAGAAAACCAGGTGATGTTGAATTCACCTTTTATGGAGAAAGAAGGATATATCCTACCCATGTCATCTCCCGTTTCTTAGCCCATAAGTTGATAAGGAAGGGATATTCCTCTTATGTTGCTTATGTGTTTAATACTAAGGCAGAAGAAATCAGTTTAGAAAATATTTCTGTGGTGAAGGAGTTTCCAGAAGTGTTTCCATATGAACTGCCAGGAGTTCCTCCCGGTAAGGAAACTGAATTCACTATTGACCTCATTCCGGGTACCAATCCAATTGCCTTAGTTCCTTACAGATTGGCCCCAGTTGAGCTTAAAGAACTCAAAACCCAATTGCAAGAGTTGACAGATAACGGATTTATACAATCCAGTATGTCTCCTTGTGGTGCTCCTGTTTTATTTATCAAAAAGAAAGATGGTTCCATGAGACTTTGTATAGATTATAGGAGACTAAACAGAGTGACTGTCCGCAACAATTATCCTCTACCCAGGATAGATGACTTATTAGATCAATTACAAGGGGCTTCTGTGTTTTCAAAGATAGATTTGAGATCAGGGTATGATCAGCTCAAAATTAAAGTTGAAGATGTTCCTAAGACTGCCTTTAGGACTCGTTATGGACATTACGAATTCCTGGTAATGCCTTTTGGTTTGACAAATGCCCCAGCTGCCTTTATGGACTTGATGGATAGGATTTTCCGTCCATACCTGGACAAGTTCGTGATCGTATTTATTGACGATATTCTAGTATATTCTAAAACAAAGGAAGAACATAGAGAACACTTGAGAATTGTGCTTCAAACTCTGAAGGAACATCGATTATATGCAAAGTTTGATAAATGTGAGTTTTAGTTGAAGAAGGTTGCATTACTAGGCCATGTCATATCTGGAGAAGGAATAGCAGTAGATCCATCAAAGATAGAAGCGGTTCTTAGATGGGAACGACTGCTAAATGCATCAGAAACCGAAGTTTCCTTGGATTAGCAGGGTATTATCGAAGATTTGTAGAAAACTTCTCTAGAATTGACGCACCATTGACAAGGTTAAGTAGGAAGAATGTGAAGTATAGTTGGGACGTAGAATGCGAGAAATATTTTAAGGAACTCAAGAGTCGTCTCACCTCAGCACCTATACTTAGCCTTCCTTCAGGGAAAGGTAATTATGTAATCTATAGCGATGCCTCAAGACAAGGGCTGGGATGCGTCTTAATGCAAAATGATAAAGTGATTGTTTATGCTTCTAGATAGCTAAAACAACATGAGTTAAATTACCCAACTCATGACCTTGAGTTAGCTGCTATAATATTTGCCTTAAAGATCTGGAGACACTACCTATATGGAGAAACTTGTCGAATCTTTACGGATCATAAGAGTTTGAAATATATTTTCTCTCAGAAAGAGTTGAATTTAAGATAAAGGAGATGGTTAGAGCTAATCAATGATTATGATTGTTCCATAGAATATCACCTGGGGAAAGCCAATGTCGTAGCTGATGCTCTCAGTCGAAAGTCTAAAGGTCAGCTATCTCACTTAAAAGAAGAGTATTTACAGTTGAAAGAGTTACGTGCAAAGTTAACTATAAATAGCTCCGGAGCCTTATTAGCATCCTCACAAGTGAAACCCATATTATATGATAAAATTAAGGAAACACAAGTCCATGATTCTGAAATCATTAGAATGATTGAGAAGACTAAGGGAGGAGATGAAGCCGGGTATACAATAGATGGTCAATGGGTTTTATTCTTTAAAGGAAGATTGTGTGTTCCGAATAAATCTGATATAAAGACAGAGATTCTGGAGGAGGCACATAACTCCATGTATACTATGCACCCAGGAAGTACTAAGATGTATAGAACACTTAAGAGTTACTATTGGTGGTCTGGCATGAAGAGAGAGATTGCAGAGTATGTTTCTAGATGTCCTATATACCAACAAACTAAACCAGAGCGTTTGAGACCTGCAGGGACATTACAGCCACTTCCAATACCAGAATGGAAATGGGAACACATTACTATGGATTTTGTTATAGGATTTCCAAGGGACCGTCGAGGTCACGATGCAATATGGGTCATAGTAGACAGATTAACTAAGTCTGCACATTTCTTAGCCATTAACATGACATACAGTCTAGACCGCTTGGGAAAGATCTTTGTTAATGAGATAATTAGCCGTCATGGGGCTCCTATATCAATTATTTCTGATAGAGATCCACGATTTACTTCTAAGCTATGGCCAAGCTTACATAAAGCTATGGGAACGAAGTTAGCATTTAGTACATCATTTCATCCTCAAACAGATGGCCAATCAGAACGGACTATCCAGACTCTAGAAGACATGCTTAGAGCTTGTGCACTGAGCTTTAAAGAAAGCTGGGATGAACATCTCTCACTTATAGAGTTTGCATACAATAACAGCTATCATGCTCGTATTGGAATGACACCTTATGAAGCCTTGTATGGTAGACTATGCAGAACACCTATCTGTTGAAGTGAGGTTGGAGAAAGGAAATTGGTTCAACCTGAGTTAATACAAAGCACAATAGAAAAAGTTGAGGAAATCAAGAGATGCTTGAAGGCAGCACAAAGCAGACAGAAAAGTTATGCAGACAAGCGAAGGAGAGACTTAGAATTTCAAGTGGGAGATCATGTATTTCTGAAAGTATCTCCATGGAAAGGCCTAAACAGATTCGGGAAGAAAGGGAAACTAAGCCCAAGATACATTGACCCTTACAAGATCACAGAGAGAATTGGAAGTGTGGCCTATTGTCTTCGACTTCAATCAGAACTAGCAAGGATACATGATGTCTTTCATGTCTCCACACTTAGGAAGTTTATTCCCGATCCAACTCATATGATACAAACCCAAGATATTCAATTGAAGGAAGAACTGTCATACGAGGAGGTTCCTGTGGAAATTCTTGATTATAAGGTACAAGAGCTTCATACAAAGAAGATTCCTTTAGTTAAAGTTTTATGGAGGAGTCACGCAGTAGAAGAAGTCACATGGGAACGAGAGGAAGAAATGAGATCTCAACAAGTGTCAAAAAAAACCCATTAGTAACATGTGTCATCATTCTAAGACTAACACGTGTCATGGTGTAGCCTCTTGCTTGGGCAACAAGTTATCTCATGCATAAGCCAAGCCTCTTACTTGAACAACAAGTTTTCTCATAAGTGAGACATGTGCCATGGTGTATGAATGGCAAGTGTCGCCATGTGTCTTCATACATGGATAAGAGACAACATGTGTCTTGGAGCCTCCCTTACATGTTGACACATGTCACACATGTAAAGGGGGTGGAGGCCTATATATACCCATGACCCCCCCCCATTCTCCTCACTTCATCCCACGCCCATCTCTCCACCTTAGAGCTGCAAGGCCGCCGAGGTTGCGGGAGGAGCATGAGAGGAGCCACGACGAAGCCATGTCAGTGATCGAAAGCGTTTTTAAAAGTCGTAACGAAGTTCTGTCCGCATCGAGCTGTAGTACTCAAATCTAGGACGGCTATAGAGGGAGAATTCACAAAAGAAGGCAATCTCGACTCGAGTTAGATATCGATCAGGTAAGGGATTCTCAAGCGCTATTTTAAAGCACTAGTCTTTAGCTTTTATGCATGGTTTTGAATAGCAAGTATGAAATCGTGTTTTCTAAAGCTTTTACGCATAAATTACAAGTATTATACAATTGATACGAAATCAGGGCTTTAGAACGTATTTCAGACGTCGTTGCAGGTACCTTATCACGATAGCACGTTGTTTAAGCATTTCGTTCTTTGTGCAACACGAATCATAAGTTTCACTACTTAGATTTAAGCTTTTTATATAAGAAATATGTTTTGTGCAGTTACTATGCAATATGAAACGGATTTCAAGTTCTTAATAGTTCTAGTTGTCAGAGTATGCATGCTATGTCAAGATTGTTTTATGTTCATGATTTAGTTGTTCTGAGCTTGAATTAGCAAGAGTATGGTTTATTAGTGACAAGAAAAGAATCAGAATCAAAAGATAAGCACCACAGTAGCTCTGTTATACAAATCATGAACTAGCCATTAGATATGGTGATGTCATTAGATATGACCCTGAAACCACCATTAGATATGGTGATGTCATTAGATATGACCCTGAAACCACCATTTCTTAGTACAAACAGCTTGATAGTGATAATTATGTTTCAGATACGCTTTTGAAGTGATTTCAGTGTTCAGTTGCAAATCTAGCATGTTGTTATATATAATTTCTGTCCTAATGTCTCTTTCAAGTTATCTCAAAGTATTCAGCATAGTTTTGTATTTCAGCTTTTAGCTATATGTAAAAAGCTCATAAATGGGTTTAGACTCATCCCGTTATATTATATTATGTACAGATCAGCAGAATCACGACTAGCAGGGGAAAGGACCGCTTATACACTAGGAGGAGGTGGCTTTTGGTTTTCGTTGTGTTTTTTTGTATTGTCTGTTGTTTTGGTAAGGAGATGTAATAATAGATAGAACTTGTAAGACACTTCTTTGAAAGGTAAACTTGAAATACTTATGTTTGATGAGATTGCCACATGTTTACTTTGAGGAAAAAGAAGCAGAAAGATCTCTTGTCACGGCACGTTCCGGTTAGCGGGACGGATCGTGACACCTAGGCTCTTTTTCTTTCCACCCGTCGCCCCCCCTTCTTCTCCGCTCTCTTCTTGCCGCCGCGCCACCCTTCCTCGCCCCCCCTCCCGTGCCGCTCCGCCTCCCGCGCCGTACCGCCTCCCGTGCCGCCCTGCCTTCCCGGATCACTGATGAAGCCACGTTTCATCATCTTTATTCTATCATTTTGGCCTTAAAAACCCTAGTAAATGCGTGTAAATAGAGCTAATTCATGTATTTTAGCATTCATGCATATGTGTGTAAATATTGTATAAAATACGGTTTTTAAAGACAAAATTATAGAATAAAGAAAAGAAAAGAAAAAGAATAAAATATTGTAAATATTTTATGACCCGAAACCCCGAGACCTAGGCATCTTGATGAATAGGTCGACCAGGAAGAAAGTAGGGGGAGATAAGGGTCAAATACCCATGTTATTTTCTTCATTCTTTATTCTTTTTGGGACCTATTTTTGGTTCCACTTTTTGTACCTCAAATAAAGAAACTTTGTACATGAAAGTTGTAGATAATTTTATATAGAAAAATACAAAATTGATTTAACTGAAAAATAGTGTACAGATAAAAAGTTATGATCTGAATAAAATTCCAGAATCTCAACTTCCCAGACCCGTATCTCACAAATGAAAACTCCAAATGCAGCATACTCACCTTTAATTGTATATAGAAGAAAATAAGCTAATTAATGGCGGTGGTTTCGCATTTGGCGGAGCTACGGTTTGAAAGTTGACTTTTGGACTCCTATTGTATACTTGTACATATTAAAATATTCAATTTATTATTTATTCATTATTTTTATATTTTTATATTTTTATAATGTTGTAAATATTACTTATAATAATTATGTGCATTAAAATCAGAATAAAAATGCAAAGAAAAATAAAAATAAATGTGAACATATATTCAATACAGAGATACATTACTGATACACATACCTATACATCATACCTTTATATTTTATTTAATATACAAAACACCTCATAAAAATAAAATAAAAATATATTTGTGTATATAAAAGTATTTTATAATTTTAGAAAATAATAACCAAAAATAAATAACTTAAAAATACCTAAATAAAAATAGAATACTTAAATATATAGATATATATACTATAAAGGGCATAAATGCAAACTTTTAAAAATATACATCATAAAAATAATTAAAAATCATAATAAAATAATTCATAAAAAAATAAACATTTTTTATTTTATAATTAAAAATCAATAAAATCATTTCCTATTTTTAATTGAATTTAGAAACCTTTTTTCCAAGGTTTTTTCTGGTTGGTCCACGTGGACCAACCAGATCTCTCCCTTGGTTGACCTCGGTCAACTCTCTGACTGAGGTCTGGCTGTGTCAGAAATGGGTTTTGTCCCATCTTCTTGACTTTTTCCTAGCCTCGCCTTTCACCATTTGAGGTCGAAGTCTTCACGACTTTTGATCCCCTAGGAACCATGAATCACGCCTATGTATTTTTTCGACCTTTGGGTCGTTGATTCGCAAGATACGCCTCGATCAAGGAGCCCCGTCGACCTTCTTTCAAAAACGACCCAAACAGTTCCTTTTCACCTTGAACCGCATTTGGACCTTGGTTTGGCTTCGTGTGGCGTGCTCCGGACCGGGCTCGGTGACAGGGAGACCTCCATCAGCCCAGGCAAGGCCGACCAAGGGCTCAGGGCGCGTTCCACCACCTCGCCGGCCTTCGGCGTGAGGTTTCACCTCGCTGGTTTTCTGACCAACTCGAGGTCATTTTTTTATGTTTTTGTAGCCTATTTTCTTGCTATTGGGTTCGTTTCTAATACCAGGCGTTGATTGACGCATTTAGCTGCCTATTTCATCAAGTGCATCACTCGGATTTCACGCCCGATTCCTTGCCGGAGCCCTTGAGCTCCGACGAGCGCCATCACCCACTACACCCGCCGTCTATGTTTTGCTGGACCTGGAGCCTCGATACTGCTGGTTTGCGTTTCTCTCTTGCAGGTCCAGGGTCGAAGAACCCCATCTGGGTTCGTTTCTTTGTCGACGCCGGCAGCCTGGAGCTGGCCCCTCCGCTTCATGAAACGGCGGACCTCCAGCCCTCCTTGGGCCATTTTGACCCCGCCGTTCCCTCGGGGAGACGCCCAGGAGCCTCGCGGCCCCTTTTGCAACCTCAACCGTCGACGGAGACGAGGAAGAGGGGTCGGGGAACCCCAGCGCCGCCGGCCCTCCTCCTGTTCTTCGTAATCATCCTCGGGCCATCGGATTCGGCTAGTTCTTCCACGCCTATCATCTGCCGTTGATAGCACGCCCCCCTCCAGCCGTTAGATTGCGGGCCAGGATCTAATCCTGGCCGTTATAACCCAAGGGGTATCGGCGCGTTTCGTGGCGACACGTGGCAAAGTCAACTCCCATCTGCCGTTGGATGCGCCACTGGAGCGGGTATTTTGCATATATTTCCCGCCGATTTTTGTAATATTTTATTAAGTACTGAAACATTCCTTGGCCGCTTGTTATATTTTGTAATTATTGCGCTCAGACCCCTAGCTTTCCCCTATTTACATAAGGGTCCTCGCCAGGTCGCGTGAGCCTCACGTGGACCTTGGTGTTTTTGCACGCAGACCCTTGCGGGTATTGGAATTCATTTTTGGTCCATAAAAGTGTTTATTGCATTAGATATTTTGTGCGCAAATTGCATAGGGACCCTCTAACTTTCTGATATTTACGTTAATGCCCCTGCCAGGATGTATTTGCTTGATGTTGTCTCTATTTATTGCATGCATCTATAAAAACCAAAAAAAATCTCCAAAAATCATATTAAGCTCCTGCTATAGTGTAGTTTATCACCATATTTTTACTTTTCATAATTATTGCATTTTAATATTTATTAAAAATCAAAAACATGCTTTTTGTGCACTGTCTAGCTTAGACAATACCAAAAAAAATATAAAAACATATCAGAAAATTCCCCAAAAATTATATTTTGCTTATCTTATTGTGTTCTATCTCCAGTCCAAAAATCATTAAAAAATACAAAACAAAACTCCTAAAAATTAGAAAAGCCCAAAAACCTTCCTAAAAATCTAAAAAATCCCAGAAAAATCCTAAAAATACAAACTCAGTTCCTGTAGTTTCTCTATTTTATTCTCTTTTATGGAAAATTAATTTGAGGAATTTTTGACACTGTTTACTATTTTTCATCCTCAATTTAATTTCGGCCAGCAACTTTTATCCATTGTTTTCTTTATTTTGCTAATTAAAAATACCAAAAACATTCTAAATATTACCCAAAAATCACAAAAACAGTAAAAAAAGTATAAAAAGACCAAAAGGACTTCATTTGTTAATTTTTGAACATTTTTATCTAATTTTATAAATAGCTCTTTCTCCATTTCATTACATTGTCTTTATTTCCCAATATTGAAAAAGAAATTAAAAAAAATATAAAATATAAAAAGAAAATATAAAAATCAGTAAATTAAAAATCAAAACACAAAAATATAAAATTAAAAAAAAAATTAAAACCCACAAAAAAATACCATAGTAGACACTTGACCACATTCACACACGAGTACACTTTTGTGCAATTTTGCCCCGATCTAGCCTTTCTGCTCCCTGTGTTCGACATCTACACATACTTGCACTATACACATCTTGTTGTAGAGTTATAATAAATTTTCCGCACATTTACTTTCATTGCTTGATTTATCTGTTGTGGGTTAATTGTTGTTTGAATATCGGATTTCGTTGGAGGTCAAATCAGCGACTGTTGATTCGCCTTGTGAGTCAACACGATCTCTGCAAATCCGTGTTCAATAATCACCGCCCCCATCCCGCCGGCTCCACCCTAGCCAGCGTCGGTCCCCTCCTTCGGCCTCTGTCGTAGCCAACTCCTCCGCCATATCCATGGATTTGGGTGTGTAAAGTCTACATATGCACTCAAATCGTATGCAGATTTTGTAGACACCTGTTCTTTCGTCTACAAACCCTAGTTCTTTATCTCTGGCTATATGTCAGAATCCAAGGTCAATATGCCCTCCATAGGCGCATTCAAAGGACCCGCGCCATTAGTGAAGATGGATGGGACGAACTATGAGATCTGGGCGATGCAGTTCATGAGCCTCATGAAGTCGAACAGTAAGAAGCATATTCTTACCGAAGAAGAGCCGGCAGAGAAGACTGGGATTTATGCCTCCTGGGAGGCAGATGACTCTTATGACTGGGATTTATGATCTCCATCACCATCTACTATGGATCAGAGGTTTGAGGAGCTCGTTGCTCGATTACGAGATATAATGCCTCCTATTTCTACAGATTCTTCTGGAGGTTCTTCGGATATAGCTGTGTCTGCTTCTGCCGGTACTTCTGCAACGACTAGCACCTCAGGTAGTGCATGTGCTTTTACCACATGTAATAGTTCAGATATCTCAGATTGGATCATGGACTCTGGTACCACGTACCATCGTATAGAGAGATTCCACCAGGGAGGTCGGTGGTCATTGCTAATGGGACTCATTCCCCCATTGTTGGATAGGGGAGGTTATGTTATCTTCTTCCATGCGTCTGAAGAATATCTTAAATGCCCCTGATTTCTCGATGAAGTTACTCCCTATTAGTCAGATTACCAAAGATTTGCACTGTCGCGCTATATTTGACCCATCTTCTCTTATATTTCAGGACATTCTAACGGATAGAGTGATTGGTTGTGGTTCTGAGCAAGATGGTCTTTATCGTCTGAACCAGAGTTCATATGCTGGAGTCTCATCTCATGCAGCTAGATCTGTCTCTCCCTATACATGTCATCTACGCTTTGGTCACCTTCCTCTTCAGAAGATTTGTCATCATTTGCCTCGGATATCTCCAAGTTCTTCCTTTCGGTGTGAAGCTTGTCAGTTAGGGAAGCACCACAGAGCTAGCTTCCCTAGTCGTCAGAGTCGGAGCAGTAGCTCCCCTTTTAAGTTACTTCATGTTGATATTTGGGGTCCCAGTCGTGTCCCTGATCACTAGGGGCATAGGTTTTATCTTGTTATGGTTGATGATTTCTCTCGTTTGTCGTGGATTTTCCTGTTAAAGAATAAATCTGAAGCTGGTGATGTTATCAAAAACCTTATCAATGAAGTGCAAAATGTTCTTTCGTCCCACGTGAAATATGTTCGTATTGATGATGCTTTGGAATTTTGCACTCGCTCTCTCTCACAATACTTTTTGTCAAGAGGTATTATTCATCAAATCACATGTGCTTACACCTCTCAACAGAATGGAGTCACTGAGAGAAAACATCGTCATCTTCTTGACATTACTCGAACTCTACTTATCCAGAGTTGTGCTCCTATTTCTTTTTCGGGAGATGCCGTTCTTACAGCCTGCTACCTAGTCAATTGTATGCCGTCCACGGTACTTGGTGAGAAAATTCCTCTTTCTATTGTTTTCCCGGATAAGGAATTGTTCTCGCTCACCCCTCGTGTTTTTGATGTTGTTTCCTTTGTTCATCAGTTATCTTCAGGTCTTGACAAGCTCTTTCTTAGAGCTATCAAATGTGTCTTTGTGGGTTACTCACGAACTCAGAAGGGATATCATTACTATGATTCTGTTAACAGGAAATACTTTGTTAGTGCTGATGTTACATTCTGAGTCTGTTATGTACTTTTCTCCTGCAGGTGACAGATTATCCTCACACACATCTAATGATGAGGTCTACGTCCCTCTTCCTACGGTGAGTCCACCATTGTCCATTGCAGTACCTGAGGTCGTGTCAACACAACCACTACATCTACCTCCACTACCGCCACCACCACCACCACCAAAACCACTTATCTCGCCATTACCAAAATTTTATACTCGTCGATCAGGTCCTGCTCATGCTACACGCCAATCATCCAGCATGCCCCAGGTATGTCCAGATGTTAATACTAATGATGAGTCGGATAGTGTGCCATTACAGGGTTCATCATTACAGGACGAGACTGAACCGACGAGTTTTGTGGTTGATAATCTGGACGTTCCTATTGCTTTGAGAAAGCAGAAACGCACTTGTGCTTCGTATCCTCTCGCTTCCCAAGTTTCCTTTCATCGCCTCACAGGAGACTTTCAGAGATTTGCAGTGACTTTATCTTCTGTGGAGATCCCACAGAATTATCAGGATGCATTGAAAATTGATTGCTGGCGGATTGCAATGGAGGAGGAGATGGTTGCCCTACAGTCACGGGGCACGTGGAGCTTGGTTCTCGCTCCTTCAGGAGCATTTGTTGTTAGTTGCAAATAGGTTTTCAATGTCGAGTATCATGCGGATGGTAGCCTTGATCGGTACAAGGCAAGGCTAGTAGCATGGGGTTTTACTCAGACTTATGGCGTGGACTATATGGATACCTTCTCTCCAGTTGCCCGTCATTCCACTCTTCATATTCTTCTATCAGTAGCCGTGGTACGTGATTGACCCTTGTTCCAACTTGATGTTACGAATGCATTTTTGTATGGAGATCTGCAGGAAGAACTCTAAATGCAGCAGCCTCCGGAGTTTGCTGCTGAGGGGTAGAATCATATGGTGTGCAGACTTCATAAGGCAATATATTGCCTTAAACAGAGCCCAAGGGCATGGTTTCAGAAGCTTTCTCATCTAATTGAGCAACAAGGATTCAAGAGATCCAATGCAGATCACTCGTTTTTCAGTCAGAAGACTACTCGAGGTACAATTGTCATCATGGTGTATGTTGATGATATTTGGGTTACAGGAGATGATGCTCAGGGAATAGAGATGACAAAAGCATTTTTGGGCCGTCAATTTGTTACAAAGGACCTTGGTACACTACGATACTTTCTAGGGTTGGAGTTCGCCGGGAATGCACAGGGTTTTGTAATGACCCAAAGGAAATATATTACATATATGCTTATCGAGACGGGCATGGTTGGATGTAGGCCTTCTACTACTCCTATGGACCCCAGCATGAAATTGTATGATAATGTTACAGAAGAAGTTGACAAGAGAAGGTATAGAGAAATGGTGGGGAAGCTTCTTTACATCACTATAACTCGACCTGGTATTGCCTTTGCAGTTAGTCGGGTAAGCCAGTTTATGGAACAGCTGAGACAGGTACATATGGATGCTATATATATGATACTCAGGTATCGAAAGTCGTCTCCAGGCATATGGCTGTTGTTTAGAAAGGAAACCGGTTTATCTATTTCGGCATGTGCGGATGCTGACTATGCAGGATGCCCTAAGGATCAAAAGTCTACCTCAGGCTTTGCTGTGTTTGTGGGTAGCTCTCTAGTTTCTCGGAAAAGCAAGAAACAAATAGTTGTGGCTAGATCCAGTGTTGAATCTGAATATAGGGCCATGGCACAAGCAAGTACGGAGATGATGTGGGTTCGAGCTATAGTAGAAGACTTGCATGTAGATGTACCTCTGCCCATGCAGCTATAGTGTGATAAAGCAGCATTGTTCATTGCTAATAATCCTGCCTTTCGTGAAAGAACCAAGCATATTAAGTAGATTGTCACTACACCAGAGACATGATCCAGAAGGGCCTGATTTCTACTTCACATGTTAGTTCTGGAGAGCAGACTGCCGGCATCTTCACCAAACCGTTGCTCAGAGGACCATTCCAGAAGTGTACTTCCAAGCTGAGCATGATCGATATCTATGCTCCATCTTGAGGGGGAGTGTAGAGAGAATTATGTAGTTGGTGTACAGTTTGTATTTTTTATTTTTCTATGTTCCGGCTTATGTAATTTACCCATGGGTTTTCTCTATATAAGAGACCCTATGGTTCCCTGGAATAAACAACTCTTATTTTTCCAACAGGTATCTAGCAGCAGTCCTACACTGAAGATATGTATCCTAACCCTAACCCTAAACCCCACCCATCGCCCCCCCTTCTCTCTCTCTCCCACTCTCTGTTGTCGCCGACCTTCCCCTCCTCTCTCCGTCGTCGTCGACCCTCCCCCGCTACTGCCTCTCCAGGCCGCAGCCGCCTCTCCAACCACTGTGATAGCCGATGCCACCTCTCCAGCCGTCGTTGAGCGACACGGTCTTCACTGCCGCCGACAGCTCCTTTTTTTGGTTGATGGATTGGGGTGCATAAGTCTACATATGCATTCAACGTATGTCTGTGTAGACATACATTCATTGGTCTACAAAACTCTAGTTATCTACATTCGGCAATATGACTAAAAACAAAGTTGATGCACCTGCCACAAGCGCTTTTAGAGGTCCAACACCTATTGTAAAAATGGACGGGACAAACAATGAGCTTTGGGCTATGCAATTCATGAGCCTTATAAAGTCTAATGGTGAAAAACGCATTCCTACATTGTCAAAATGGACGGGGCAAACAATGAGCTGTGAGCTATGCAATCCATAAGATTTATAAAGTCTAATGGTGAAAAACATATTCTTACCGAGGACTCTCTAGAGATATTTACATTTTTTTTATATTCTATATGTAACTTTTCTTTATGTTTATTTCTTTGTTTCCATCTTATATAATTTACCCATAAGTCTCTCCTCTATATAAGAGAGCCTAGGGTACTCAGAAATAATAACGCACTCATTTCTTCCAACATAGTAACAGAGCGGCAGTCCTAGACCCGAGCATGTATACCCAAACCCTAATCCCTACCCGCCAGCCCCCTTCCATCCTTTCCTCTCGGCACCGCCGCCACTTGTCTCACTCTCAGCGCTGCCGCCAGCCACCTCCTTCCATTGTCTCGGCGCCGCCGCCACCTCCCCGGGTGCGCTGCCTCTCCAGCCCGTTGTACCGCAGTTGCGGGTCTCTCCGGCACACCACCGATGCCGCCCACTCTCGGCGCCGCCTCTCCGTCCTGTTACTCCGCAGTTGCTGGTCTTTCCGGTGTTGTCGGCCTCGCATCCGCCACCTCTTCTTCGTACACCTAAGTTGATGGATTTGATTGCATAAGTCTACATATGCAATCAAATCCCCATATGTCATTGTAGGCGTCTCTCTATTGGTCTACATACCCTGTGATCTTCATCCGGCATCATGGCAGACAACAAAATCGACGTACCCGCCACAGGTGTCTTCAAAGGTCTGGCAACGATTGTCAAGACGGATGGGGCGAACTATGAGCTATGGGCGATGCAGTTCATGAGCCTTATGAAGTCTAACGGCATATTCTTACTGATGAAGAGACGGCGGAGAAAACAAGGATTCATGCCTCGTGGGAGGCAGACGACGCGTACGCCAAAGTTTGGTTGTCTGGGACATTGACGATAGAGATCGTCAATGACGTGGTGCATCAACCCACAACGAAGGCGATGTGGGATATACTTGCGGCGACATATTCGTACAAGAAAGCTACCATGGTTGGTGTATTCCTTGCTGCACTAGATCCAGAGTATGATGCTGCTTGCTCTCAGATCCTCGCAGATGCTACTATTCCTCCTATGGAGGAAGCTTTCCGATGACTTAGTCGCATCACTATCCTGAGCTCTACTACTAACCAGACGCCCTCGGTAATGGCCGCCTCCAGGGGAAGAGGCAGTTCATCTACTTTTCGTGGACGTGGACCCCGTGGTCGAGGGGGAGGGGCGGATCCGTCAGCCCTGCACTTATTGTCACCGACCTGGTCACTCCGAGGATGCAGGCTATTCTAAGCATGGTTTGCTAGCATCAGCACGGGTAGCAGAGCAAGTTGAGTCTCCTTCACCTTCTTCCTTGGATCAGAGATTCAATGATCTTGTAGCCAGACTGGGGAACATCATGTCTCCTGACACTGCTCCAGGAGGCCATTCAGATGTGGAAGCTTCTGCTTCTGCCAGTACATCCGCTACAGCCAGTACCTCAGGTAGTCCTTATTCTCTTACCTCGTGAGATGGGTCTACGATTACAGAATGGATTATGGACTCAGGAGCGACACATCACCTATGTAGAGACAAAGAGCAACTTATTGCATATAGACAGCTTCCTCCAGGGCGGACTGTGGTGATAGCCGATGAGACCCATTCCCCGATCACAGGAAAATGGGAATTAGTTTGTCGTCTTCCATGTGACTGCAGAATGTGTTATATGCTCCTGACTTCTCTATGAATTTATTATCCATTAGTCAGATTACGAAGGAGTTGAACTGTCGAGCTATTTTTGACCCACCGTCTCTTGTCTTTCAGGACATTCTTACGGGCAGAGTGATTGTTTGTGGCCGTGAGCAGGGTGGTCTTTATCGTTTGGTCCGTACTCCCTATGCAGGCGCATCTCTTCATTCCACTGGACCAGTATTTCCATATACCTGGCATCTTTGCTTTAGCCACCTCCCTCTTCAGAAGACGTGTCGCATTTTGCCGCAGATTTCTCCATGATCGTCCTTCCAGTGTGAAGCGTGTCAGTTGGGAAAGCATCAATGGTCCGCTTTTCCTAGTCGTCAGAGTCAGAGCAGTAGCTCCATTTTGGAGTTAGTTCATATAGATATCTAGGGTCCAAGTTGTGTCCCTGATCACCAGGGACATTAGGGAACACAGGTTTTATCTTTTTGCAGTAGATGATTTTTCTCGTTTGTCGTGGGTGTTTCTATTGAAGAATAAATCTGAAGTGGGAGATGTGAGTCAAATGTTTATCAATGAAGTGCAGAATGTTTTCTCTTCTTATGTTAAAATTGTTAGGACTGACAATGCTTTAGAATTTGTACTCGTGCACTTTCATTGTTCTTTTCTTCCCGTGGTATAATTTATCAAACATCGTATGCCTACACTTCACAACAGAATGGTGTTGCAGAGAGGAAACATCGTCATCAACTTGATATCACTCAGACTTTAGGGTGATGCAGTTCTTACGGCCTGCTATTTGGTAAATCACATGCTCGTCTGTCTTAGGTGAGAAAATTTCCTTCTCTTTAGCATTTCATGAGAATGAGTTGTTCTCTCTTACTCCTCATGTCTTTGGCTCTGTCGCGTTTGTCCCCAATTGACTCCAGGTCTTGACAAGCTCTCTCCTAGGGCTATCAAATGTGTGTTTGTGGGGTACTCCAGGACTCAGAAGGGATATCGAATGATCCATTACGCAGAAAATACTTTATCAGTGTCGATGTTACATTCCTTGAATCCATGATGTTTTTCTCTCCTAAAGGTGACAGGTTGATTTCTTCAGAATCTGATACTTCTATTTACATGACACCTCCTCCTACGAGTCAGTTGTCTCCTCTTCCTGTCATACCACAACCTCCACCATTTCCACCACCTCCTCCTACACAGTCGTCGGTGACCGTTGTTCCACCATTACCAAAATTCTATACCCATCGATCAAATTCTGCTCATGGCCACGTCCGTCATCTAGCACGCCCCAGGTTTGTTCGGATAACATGGTTTCTAAAGATGGGTCTTGAGATGTTTCTGTACAGGGATCGGTGCAGGATGAGGTTCCCGAGGACCTGGACTTACCCATTGCCATTAGGAAGCAAAAACGTACATGTGCATCCTACCCGCTTGCTTCCCAGGTCTCTTTCCATCGCATGACGATAGATTTTCAGAGACTTGCAGTTGCTCTATCTGCCGTGGAAATTCCACGAACTTACCAGGAGGCCTTAAAAGATAGTCGTTGGCGTCTTGCTATGGAGGAAGAGATGGCTGCCTTGCAATCACGTGGTACCTGGAGTTTGGTGGTTGCTCCTCCTGGCGCATCTATTGTCAGTTGCAAATGGGTGTTCACTGTTAATAATCATGCAGATGGGAGCCTTGATCGTTACAAGGCAAGATTGGTGGCTCATGGTTATACGCAGACCTATGGTGTCGATTATATGGACACATTCTCTCATGTTGCTCAACACTCCACATTACGTGTTCTTCATTCAGTTGTTGTGGTACGTGACTGGCCTTCATTTCAACTGGATGTTAAAAATGCATTCTTGTATGGAGATCTACAGGAGGAGGTCTACATGCAGCATCCTCCGAGGTTTGCTGCTGAGGGGGAGTGTCAACAGGTTTGTAGACTCTATAAGGCACTATATGGCCTTAAACAAAGTCCAAGGGCATGGTTTCAAAAGCTATCAGATTTGATGGAACGACCGGGGTTCAAGAGATTAAATGCAAATCATTCTCTATTTGTGCAGAGAACTCCTAGAGGTACAGTTGTTATCATGGTCTATATTGATGACATAGTTGTTACATGAGATGATGAGCAGGGAATCAAGATGGCAAAAGATTTTCTCAGCAATCAGTTTGTGACTAAGGATTTGGGTACCTTAAGGTATTTCTTAGGGTTGGAATTTGCTAGGAATGCGCAGGGTCTTGTGACGACCAAAGAAAGTATGTTACAGATATACTTGTTGAGACGGGTATGATTGGGTGTCGACCTTCCACTACTCTTATGGATCCTAGCATGAAGTTATACGATGATGATACAGATGAAGTTGATAAAAGGAGATACAGAGAAATGGTGGGAAAGCTCATCTATGTTACTATTACCAGGCCGGATATCTCGTTTGCTGTGAGTCGAGTGAGTCAGTTCATGGAGTAGCCTTGACAAGTACATATGGATGCTATATACATGATATTGAGATATCTTAAATCTTCTCCAGGTGCAGGATTACTTTTCAAGAAAGGAGATACTCTCTCTATGTCTGCGTGTGCTGATGCAGACTATGCAGGGTGTCCTAAGGATAGAAAATCCACTTCGGGCTTTGCAGTGTTTGTCGGCAGCTCTCTTGTTTCGTGGAGAAGCAAGAAACAAACAGTTATGGCGAGATCAAGTGTTGAATCTGAATATAGGGCTATGGCGTAAACACGTACAGAGATGATGTGGGTTCGAGCAGTATTAGCAGATTTGCATATAGATGTTTCTCTACCCATGCAGTTACAATGTGATAATCAGGCTGCCCTACTCATTGCAAACTGAAGGATATGGTTAGATCCTCAAGCGCATCACGGAAGCGTGATCGTCGTATCGAACACGACGAAGAACGACTAGTCGCACTAGTTGTTCTATGCAGCGGAAATTAAAAAATTTTCATGTGACGAAACCACATGATCCAAGAACACTTCTCGGATCGTTTCGTCTAAACCACAAACAAGTATTAGGTTTACCTCTTGAAGCGTGGTTGCGATCAAGTCTCTAAACGAAGAGACCTCCTGTCTCAAGTCCGATCCGTCGGAGGAGACGCTTGCGAGCGCGGGGATGAACCGCGTGCTTCTCGCAATCCATGTTGATGATCTAAGCGGTGGATCTCCTGATCTCGACACACGAGATCCGACGTCTTCTTCACGAGCAAGGCATGCCGAAGTAGACGAAGTTCCACGAGCAAAACATCGGGCAGCATAACGACGGTGCTGCGGCGATGGAGAGCCTCTCTAGGGCATCCATGGTGGACAGCCATGAGAGGGAGAGAAAGAGAAAGAAAGAGAGAGAGAGAGAGAGAGACTTGTTGTCTCACTTATGTGCCAAGAAGAGCAATGAGGTGCCTCTCCTTTTATAGGGTTTTGGGATCCATGGATCTCAATCCATGTGTCAACACAAATCCAATGGTCCACATTAATTTGTGTTTCTTTCAATGGTCATGATTTGTTGCTAAAAACACAACAACAATTAATTTAATAAAAATCAAATATATATTAAATATAATTTGATTTATATCAAATCAATCTCCATTGGAGAGATAGGAAAGGAGGCAAGCCTCCTTCCATAAGGAGGGTGGACGGCCACCACATTCCTTATGGAATTGTGGCCGTCCCCTCTCCTCATTAGGAAGGGAGCTTCCTTTTTCCTATTACATGAGATTATATTATCTCATGATTCTCTCCAATATTTGCAACAACTTTTGTTGCAAATTATTTCACAAAAATAAATCCAATTTATTTTGTGAACATTGCAATCATGCCATTGGAAATTTGTGAATCATATTCACAACCCAAAACAAAATGTAAATTACATTTTCAATTCAATGTCCAATGTGAATCCATATCACATTAACATTTAATTAACAAATGTAAATCACAAATAGCTCTCTCTCTAATATATTATAAATCACATTTATAATATATATGACTAATATGGATATTGCTATCCATATTATTCATATCCATGATAATTAAATCACATTTAATCATCTTGGATCTTTATTCTCTGTTCTCAAATAATATGAATCACATTCACATTATTCACATCTTTGATAATCAAATCACATTTAATTATCTCAGATAACTCTCTTTACAATATGAATCAAATTCATATTACTCATGATAATTAAATCACATTTAATTATCTATTTTCTCAATGCTCGGATACATAAATCAACAATAGAATTATCCATGAACTCCTTCAAGGATAATGCGCTTTCTCCGCAGATACTTGGAGATAAGGACAGGGCGATTGTATTGTTCCACGTATAGTGACATGGATATTGAGATCGTATCTCAAATCCAGATCGCGGGCCTCCCATAGATGCTTGATTAAATCAAGACCGTAAATCTAATCTTCTCATTGTATCTGAATCACATTCAGATCAATGTCCAACACTTGGACCAAGATCAGATCACTTCTCTACTGAGAGGAGTCACTAAAATCCAGACCCGTTTCATCACTCCCTAGGAATGGAAGCGTCATGGTTATACAATCGTTTATGATCACATCACCCTCAGTATTCCCAATACCTGTACATCCTGCATACTGGAAGACTCAGACTAAACTCGAAGTATTGGATCAACTTTATACTGTCTACTTCATGGTTTTATCAGTAAGTTTCTCATTCGATCATTGGGAGTCGGTATCGATCATATACTTTCCAAAATCATATATCATACCTAGGTCTTGATCATATACTTTCCAAAAGTATATATCAAACCTACAAATTCAGTCAAGCTTCCAAAGCGAGACGACCGTGCGCACGGAATTTGATTCTTCCCAATATCTCATGAGTGAGCTCATGTCTTCCGGTTCAGTGAATGAACCTGTATGTTCCCTTTGAGAGATCGTATTACTCACATACCCTTACATGCACACCAGCGCGCCGGTGTATAGACCTTGATTAGGTCATCAACCTATTGGTCTGCCAAATGTACATACCCAGACATATAGTAACACATCTGTCTCCGGTGAGAGGATACGTGCCTATATCATGACAGCATACGATATAGGACTTTGGTTATCTCGATCTCGTTAAGTCAACTCTTTCACCTAATTAATCTGACACCTCCGAATCTCTATTCCTATGCAGAGGACCTGCATCAAGAGGTCAGTCAGATATCAGCCTTCAAAGATAAGGATTGCCATCTCCTACTCAGGCTGGAGATCATCTCTTAACAATCATCTGACGGTGCTTGATGAGTCCTCAATCTAGCTCTTTAGATATTCATCCAAGCACCAGCCTCTATGATTCAATAGTTGAATCAACAGCTGTATGATCATCAAGATGGCCATGTTACATAACCCTAATCGTACTAAGGGACCTATTATGCAAATTATGTATTCTTCATTTCAGATTAAGGAGTGAATTGCAATAACATTTATTGCACAATGGCTTGCCGTGGGCTCGCATTTCCAACACAAACAATCCTATGTTCCATGAGAGGATAAAACATATTGAGGTAGATTGCCATTACACGAGAGATATGATTCAAAAGGGATTAATTTCTACCTCTCATGTCAGTTCAAGAGAGCAAATAACAGACATATTTACCAAGGCATTGCTCAGAGGACCATTCCAAAAGTGTTCATCCAAGCTGAGCATGATTGACATCTATGCTCCATCTTGAGGGGGAATGCAGAGATATTTACATATTTCTATATTATATATGTATCTTTTCTTTATTTTTATTTCTTTGTTTCCATCTTATGTAATTTACATGTAGGTCTCTCCTCTATATAAGAGAGCCTAGGGTTCTCAGAAATAATAACACACTCATTTCTTCCAACAAAGTCAGTGGAGAAAACTGGGGTTAACACCTCGTGGGAGGTAGATGATTCATATGCCAAAGGTTGTCTCTCTGGTAAATTGACGATAGAGATCGCCAATGATGTGTTACATCAGCCCACTGCAAAGGCGATGTGGGACATCCTCGCAGCAACATATTCTCAAGCGTGGAACGAGATGAAGATCCTCCAACTCCAGCATGACATATTTACTATCAAGCAGAACGAACGACCTCTTCATTCATTGTATACATCCTTGCGTGGGATGTTTAAGAAGCTCCATAGCTTCATGCCGCTAACGGCAACTCCAAAGCAGCAGAAGACATATAGGAATGCTACCAAGGTGGGTGTATTCCTAACAGCCCTTGACCCTAAATATGATGGTGCTTGCTCGCAGATTTTAGCAGATGCCACTATTCCTCCCATGGAGGAAGTTTTTCGCAGGCTTAGCAAGATTATTGTTCTGTCCACACTTACTAACCAGACTTCTTCAACGATGGTAGCCTCCTGAGGAAGTGGAAGCTCTTCTTCTTTTCGTGGACGTAGACCTCATGGTAGAGGAGGTCGCATTCATCAGCCTTGCGCGTATTGTCACTGTCCAGGATATACCAAGGATACATGTTATTCCAAAAATGGTTTCTAGCTTCATCCTGTGTAGCGGAGTAGATTGAGTCTTCAGCTGCTCCTACTTCAGGTCAGAGGTTGATGACTTCGTAGACAGACTGCGAGATATCATGAGATGTAGCAGCCTCTGCATATGCCAGTACGTTTACTATGGCTAGTGCGTCATGTAGTACTTTTGCTTTTACATCCCGGCACAGATCTAAGATTACTGAGTGGATTATGGATTCTGGGGCAACACATCATTTATTCGGGGACAGAGTTCAGCTTACATGATATAGACAGGTTCCACCCGGAAGAACGATTGTGATAGACAATGGGACTCATATCCTGATCACTGGACAGGGGGAGATTTGTTTGACATCTTCAATGCAATTGCAGAATGTGTTACATGCGCAAGATTTCTCTATGAATTTATTATTCATTAGTCAGATCATGAAGGATTTGCATTATATAGCTATCTTTGACTCATCGTCTCTTGTTTTTCAAGACATTCTTATAGGCAGAGTGATTGGGTGTGGTCGTGAGTATGGTGGTCTTTATTAGGGATGGTTATCGAGCTAAACTAGTCGAGCCAGGCCCTGTCTCGGGCTCGAGCTCGTTCAAGCCTAACCGAGTTGGCATCGAGCTCGAGCCTCTTATCGTGCCAGCTCGAGCACGATAAGGCTCGAGTCGAGCCCGTTATCGAGCCTGAGCTTCTTATCGAGCCTGGTTTGGGCACATACCTAGTCAGGCTTGTTAAGGAAAATAGGCATTTTTTGGTGGAAAAGTGTTGTTACCTAGGCTCGAACTCCCAACCACCTCTTTAAGACTACCTTCCTCACCAATAGGCCACTATCCAAGTTGTATATAAAAGTTAAATTATAATATACATTATAACATTCTATTTTCTAATAAAAAAGAAAAAATACTAATTATCTAGATATAATTTACCCAATATTGTCATTACATAATCCACATATAGACACATAGTCCAAGTCTACAATATAATCTACCCAACATTGTCATTACATAAACCACATATAGACACATAGTCCACCATTCACAATGTTGCAAAACAAATACAAATAAAAATAAACATCATTACAATTTCACAAATAGAATATATATAAATATATTCCTTATCGAGCCCCTTATTGAGTTATCGAGCTGAGCAGGGCTGGGCTCATTAAGCTATCGACCCCAAAAATCTGGCTCAGACTCAGCTCAATAGTCTAATGAGCCAAGCTCACGAGCCCTTATCAAGCTGAACCCGTGCTTCGCTCATCGAGCCGTGACTCAATAGCCAATCCTAATCTTTATCGCCTAGTCTGAACACCATATGCTGGTGTATCTTCCCAGAAGATGTGTTATATTTGCCGTAGATTTCATCGGATTCTTCCTTCCAGTGTGAGGCATGTCAGTTGGGAAACATCATCGGTCTGCTTTTCCTAGTCATTAGAGCCAGAGCAGTAGTTCCCTTTTTGAGTTATTTCATGTTGACATTTGGGGTCCGAGTCGTGTTCCTGATCACCAGAGACATCGATTTTATATTATTGATGTTGATGATTTTTCTCGTTTGCCATGGGTCTGTAGAGATATTTCAATGTTCCTATATATCTTTTCTGTTATTTTATTTCTTTATGCCTATCTTATTTAATTTATCCATAGGTATCTCCTCTGTATAAGATAGCCCAAGGTTCCCAGGAATAAATAACTCTCTTATTTTTTCCAACATGGTATCCGAACAACGGTCCTAGATTGGAGCTCTCGTACCCAAACCCTAACACTATCCCGACCTTCCGCACTCACCTCCGTGCATTGCCGCTCACCTTCGTGCATCGTCGCCCTCGTGTGTCACCGCCCCCATGCGGCGCCCCTTCCACGCGCCGCCAACTCCGTGTGCGGCCACTTCGCATGCAGCGCCTCCACATGCAGCTCGCCCACTGGCCATCGACGACCTTCTCCCGTGTTTGTCTTTCCACTGCCACTGTGTGGTACGGTCTCTGTCCTCGGAGTCGGTTCCTCCATTTGTTTGATGGATTTGGGTGCATAAGTCTGCATATGCATTCAAATCCGCATATGTTTGTGTAGACATCCACTCTTTCGTTTACAAAACCCTAGTTTTCTACATCCGGCAATATATCTGAGAATGAAGTCAATATACCCTGCTCAGGCACTTTCAGAGGTCCCGCGCCTATTATCAAAATAGACGGGAAAAACTACGAGCTTTGGGCTATGCAGTTCATGAGCCTTATGAAGTTGAATGGTCAGAAGCACATTCTTACAGATGAGGAGTCGGTGGAAGAAATTGTGGTGAACGCCTCGTGGGAGGCAGACGATGCATATGCCAAAATTTGGATTTCTAGTACATTGACGATTTAGATCGTCAATGACGTGTTACATCAGCCTACTGCTAAGGCGATGTGGGATATCCTCGCAGCAACATATTCTCAAGCGAGGAACGAGATGAAGATCCTCCAAATCCAACATGACATATTCACTATCAAGCAGAATGGACGCCCCCTTCATTCACTTTATACATCATTGCACGGGATGTTTGAGAGGCTCCACAGCTTCATGCCTCTAACGACGACTCTAGAGCAATAGAAGACATATAAGAATGTTACCATGGTTGGTGTATTCCTAACAGCCCTTCACCCAGAATATGATACTACTCGCTCCCAGATTCTAGTGGATGTCACTATTCCTCCCATGGAGGAAGCGTTTCATAGGCTCAGCAGGATTACTATTCCATCCAAGCTAGGCTTTTTCAACTATCGTAGCCTTTTAAGAAAGAGGAGGCTCTTCTTCTTTCTGTGGATGTGGACCTCGTGGTAGAGGTCGCATTCGTTAGCCATGCACGTACTATTACTGTCTAGGATATACCGAGGATACATGCTACTCCAAGCATGGCTTTCTGACCTCAGCCCGTGTAGCAGAGCAGGTTGAGTCTCTTGCTACTCCTACTTATGATCAGATGACTTCGCAAATAGACTGCAAGATATCATGCCTCCTTCACCATCTCCAAAAGGTCATTCACATGTAGCAGCCTCCGCATCTGCCAGTACATCTGCTATGGCAAAAACCTCAGGTAGTACTTTTGCTTTTACATCCTTTCACAGATATGAGATTACTGAATGATTTATGGATTATGGGGGCAACGCACCATTTATGCGGGGGCAGAGATTAGCTTACAACATATAGACAGGTTCCACCGGGGAGAACTGTTGTGATTGCAGATGGGGCACATTCCCTGATCACTGGACAAAGAGAGATTTGTTTGATGAATTCGATGCATCTGCAGAATGCGTTACATGCTCCTGATTTCTCAATGAATTTGTTATCCATTAGTCATATCACAAAGGATTTGCACTGTAGAGCTATTTTTGACCGATCGTTTCTTATTTTTCAGGACAATCATACGGGCAGAGTGATTGGGTGTTGTCGTGAGTAGGGTGGTCTTTATCGCCTGGCCCGAACTCCCTATGTTTGCATATCCACTTATGCAACATGACCAGTTTCTCCTTATACCTGGTGCCTACGCTTTGGTCACCTCCCTCTCCAGAAGATGTGTCATATGTTGCTACAGATTTCACCAGGTTCTTCCTTCTAGTGCGTGGCATGTCAGTTGGGAAAGCATCGTCGGTTTCCTTTTCCTCGGGAAATTGCCTTAGCTAGACTATCAGTCAAGCTTGCCAAGACCTAGCCTTCTTTCTTCCCTGACTCTTCCTTTTTCGAGTACGCAAAGACCCCATTCCTATCTTGACCACGTGAGGTGTCGTCAGAGTCGGAGCAGTAGCTCCCTTTTTGAATTATCTCATGTTGACATTTGGGGTCCGAGTCGTGCTCCTGATCACTAGGGATGTCGGTTTTATCTTATTGCTACGGATATTTTTCTCATTTGTCATGGGTGTTTCTTTTGAAAAATAAATCTGAAGCAGGAGATGTGATCAAAACTTTTATCAATGAAGAGCAGAATGTTTTCTCTACCTCTGTGAAATTTGTGCGAACTGATAATGCTTTGGAATTATGTACTCGTGCTCTATCCCATTTTCTTTCATCCAATAGAACGTTATTTCAGAGAGAAAGCATCGTCATCTACTTGTTGTTTCTTCTCATTCAAAGTCACGCCGCACATTCGTTTTGGGGTGATGATGTTCTAACAACATGCTACTTGGTCAATCGCATGCCATCGTCTGTCTTGGGTGAGAAAACTCCTTTCTCTATAGCTTTCCCTGAGGAGATGTTTTCACTTACTCCTCGTGTATTTGGTTCTGTTCCTTTTGTTCACCAGTTGATTAAAGGTCTTGACAAGCTCTCTCCTACAGTTGTCAAATATGTGTTTGTTGGGTACTCCAAGACCTAGAAGGGATACCGATGTTATGATCCATTACGGAGGAAATACTATATCAATATTGATGCCACATTTTTTAGTCTGTGATGTATATCTCTCCTACCAGTGACAGGTTGGCTTCATCAGACTCGGATGATGAGGTTTACATGCAACCCCCTCTTACGAGTCAGTCACCTCCTCCGCTTGTGCTTGTGGTTCCACCACATCCTCCACAACCACCTCCTCCATCCTCTCCTACTACCCAGTCGCATGTGCACATTGTCCTACCATTGCCTAAATTTTATACCCGTCAGACTGCTTCTGCTCATGATCATCACCCGTCATTCAGTATGCCCAGGTTCGCTCTGATAACATGGTTTCTAACGATGGGACTGGAGATATATCTGTGCAGGAATCATTCCAGGAGAATAGCCCAAAGAAGGAGGATCCCAATAATCTGGATGTAACTATTGTAGTTCGGAAGCAGAAGCAGTCTTGTGCATCCTACACTCTTGCTTCTCATGTCTCCTTTCATCGTCTGACAGGGGAATTTCAAATATTCACAGCGGCTCTATCTGTCGTGGACATTCCACAGAATTATTAGAAGGCCTTGAAGGATAGTCACTGGTGCTTGACTATGGAGGAAGAAATGGATGCATTGCAATCACGTGGTACCTGGAGTTTGGTGTCTGTTGTCAGCTGCAAATGGGTTTTTACCGTTAAACATCATAAAGATGGGAGCCTTGATCGCTCCAAGGCAAGATTAGTGGTACGAGGATTTACTCAGACCTACAACGTAGATTACTTGGACACATTTTCTCCAACGGCTCGTCACTCTACTCTACGTGTCCTACTTTCAGTAGCAGTGGTACTTGATTGGTCTTTGTTTTAGTTGGATGTTAAAAATGTATATTTGTGTGGAGATCTAGAGGCGGAAGTTTACATGCAGTAACCTCCGGGTTTTGCTGCTGAGGGGGAGTGTCAACATGTTTGTAGACTCTATAAGGCAATATATGGCCTTAAGCAAAGTCTTACGGTCTATGTGGATGATATACTTGTTACAGGAGATGATGTGCGGGGGGTCAAGATGTAAAGGAATTTCTAGGCTGTCAGTTTATTACCAAAGATCTTGGTAGACTAAGGTAGTTCTTAGGATTTAAATTTGCTAGGAATTCACAGGGTCTGGTGATGATCCAAAGGAAGTATGTTACAAACATGCTTGTTGAGACATGCATGATTGAATGTCGACCATCTACTACTCCTTTGGACCCCAGTATGAAGTTATGTGATGATAATACAGATGAGGTCGACAAAAGGAGATATAGAGATGGTGGAAAACCTCCTCTATATTACTATTACTAGACTCGATATCTCCTTTGTAGTGAGTTGGAAGAGTCAGTTCATGGAGAAGCCCCGACATGTTCACATAGATGCCATATACATGATTTAGAGATATTTAAAATCTTCTCCATATGCAGCATTACTATTCAGAAAAGGATAGGAAGTCTACTTCAGGCTTCGCTGTGTTTGTTGGCAGTTCTCTTATTTCTTGGAAAAGCAAGAAACAAACGGTGATGGCTAGATCAAGTGTCGAATCAGAATATTGGTCTATAACCCAAGCAAGCACAGAACTGATATGGGTTCGAGCAGTGTTAGCCTATTTGCATATAAATGTACCTCTACCCATGCAGCTACAATGTGATAATCATGTTGCTCTATTTATTGCAAATAATCATGTATTACATGAAGGAACTAAGCATATTGAGGTAGACTGCCATTATACTAGATATATGATTCAAGAGGGTTTGATTTCTATCTCTCTTATCAGTTCAGGAGAGAAAACAACATATATCTTTACCAAGGCATTACTCATGGGGTCATTTTCGAAGTGTTCGTCTGAGCACGATCAATATCTGCACTCCATCTTGAGGGGGAGTGTAGAAATATTTCTATATTCTTATGTACTTTTTCTGTTATTTTATTTCTTTATGTCTATCTTATGTAATTTACCCAAAGGTCTTTCCCATATATAAGAGAGCCCAGGGTTCTCAAGAATAAATAACTCTTATTTTTCCCAACAGGGTCTTTTTATTGAAAAATAAATCTGAAGCGAAGGATGTGATCAAAACTTTTATCAATGAAGTACAGAATGTTTTCTCTACCTTTGTGAAGTTTGTGGGAACTGATAATGATTTGGAATTTTGCACCCATGCTCTATCGCATTTCCTTTCATCCCATGAAATTATTCATCAAACAACATGTGCTTACACTTCTCAATGGAATGGAGTTGCAGAAAGAAAGCGTCGACATCCCCTTGATGTCACTCGAACTCTTCTCATTCAAAGTCATGCCCCCACATTTATTTCAGGGTGATGCAGTTCTTACAGCATGCAATCTGGTGAATCGCATGCCATCATCTGTCTTGGGTGAGAAAATTCCGTTCTCTATAGCCTTCCTTGAGAAGGAGTTGTTCTCATTTACTCCTCGTGTGTTTAGCTCTGTTGCTTTTGTTCACCAGTTGACTCCAGGTCTTGAAAAGCTCTATCCTAGAGCTGTCAATGTGTGTTTGTTGGGTACTCCGGGATCCAGAAAGGATACAGGTGCTATGATCCTTTGCGCAAGAGATACTATATCAGTGCTGATGTCACATTTTTTTAGTCTGTGATGTATTTCTCTCCCTTAGGTGACATGTTGTCTTCATCAGACTCTGCTTATGAGGTTTGCATGACACCCCCTCCAACGAGTCCGTCATCTCCTCCTCCTGTACCTGTTGTTCCCCTATGACCATCACCACCACCTCCTCCATCCCCTCCTATCTATTCGCATGTGTCCATTATTCCACCATTACCAAAATTCTATACCCGTCGACATGCGTCTGCTCATGGTCATCGCCTATCATTCAGTTTCCCCAGGTTTATTCTGATAGCATGATTTCTAACGATGGGTCTGGAGATATATCTGTGTAGAAATCATTACAGGAGTCTAGCCCACAGATGGCGGTTCCCAATGACCTGGCTATACCCATTGCAGTTCGAAGTGTTCTTGTGCTTCATATCCTCTTGCCTTTCAGATCTCCTTTCATCGTATGACAGGGGAATTTCAGAGACTTACAGTGGTTCTATCTGTTTTGGACATTCCACAAAATTATCAGGAGGCCTTGAAGGATAGTCGTTGGTGCTTGACTATGGAGGAAGAGATGGTTGCTTTGCAATAACATGGTACCTGGAGTTTGGTATCTGCTCCTCCTGGGGCGTTTGTTGTCAATTGTTGTTGGAGTATTTGGTTGTACGCTATATGAGTTGTAGGAGGGTAAATGGATCGCTCAAGGATCCATTTATCCCACTGTTGTAAAAGTCGTCCGATTGGTCGAGTCAGGGGGGCGACTCGACTAGGCCTAATCGACCATTAGTCAATCAACCCGACTAATCGGGCTGACTAGTCGGTCAGCCAACTTTTACATAGAAGTTTCTTATTTTTTTATTTTTTACTTTTTTTAAGTCAAACTTATTCCAATATGCTTAATGTTGTATTTAAAGTAAATTACTCCTTTTGTTTCATTATGATAGTATAGAAGATGTACAAATCTATCCAAATAGATAAAAATATATGTATAAAAATGATTTATATTGCAAATGTATAAGAATAAATGTATAAAAATGATTTATATATTTAAAATAGTTACAAAAATTCAAAATTAACAAATGGCCGACTAAATCCGATTAGTCGTCCGACTGCTGATTAATCCTTAGTTAGTGACCCCGCCGACCGAGTACCGACTACTGATTTCTTCAACCCTAATTTACCCCATCAATACGTTCAGTCCCACATCTACCAGTGGTGGGACTTGGAGGCTCTGTGAAAGCTAAATAAGGAGCCCCAGCCCTCCTATATCCATTGAGAAAAAGCAATGAAGCATACGTCCCTTTGAGGGCTTCTTCCGTGGTTTCATCCCGCTCCTTAGGGAGTAGGGTTCCTCGTAAAAATCATGGTGTTCCATGCTTTATCTTTTTTTCTAATGCTCTGTTTATCATTTAGCTTCCGCATTCTCTATTTTCTAACATGGTAGAGCAGGTTCGATTCTCGAGAATTTGTTCTTAAGGACTTATTTTATATATTGTTCGAGATTCAATTAGCAGAGAAATTTTACTCTTTGATCGTTCGCTCTTGAAGATTACTTTTTCATCGCTCAGAAGATCGTCATGTCGTCAAAAGTAACTAGGGTTTCATTGTGAAACCCTAGATATGATTTCCTGGAGCATGCTAAACGTAGAGTTCCATCCCAGGCTTTGCTCGTGCATGACGGCTCCTGTGTCGCCCTCTTTACTACATGATGGCACATCAACCCCAGGAGAGACTCCCACTCCATGCGACGATATCTCTAATTGAGCCCCAGACACTCAGAGCCACAACTCCGATCAGCAGAGGCATATACCCCCATGCACGTGCCCCAGCAGCAGCCCTCCCATGCCGCATCTCCTGACCGAAATCAAGGCGGCACTAGTGGCGACTTCTCGAGTCGTTGCACCCATTCTTCCAGGCGATCACAGTGGGACAGGAACCAACGTTCTCTCACGCGCAGGTGGCCACGGGCCATCTCCAATTCCAGGCGATGTGCTTCAAGGGCGAAGGGTCGCAAATCCATCCCTGATTCCTGTCACATACAGCAGCGGCAACAGCAGCGGGATTAGCACCTCAGCATGCCTGCATATCAGGTAAACAAACCAGGCCCGGCTCTGCGCGCATTGAAGCCCTACTCCAAGGATCTCCAGGCGAGCGGCAACTCCTGCACCTCCAGGCGGAGGCGCACAATGCACAAGGCCGCCAAGGAGGCATCACGCCTCCATCAGATATCTTCTCCATAGCCCTCATGCTCCTTCCTCGTACAAGCTCCAGGCAGGGTTCGAGCAGCCGCATCCCCAAGCGACACCCCCCCATAGCCGCCTTAAGCCCTCATGCAGGCGGCGCAAGGGGATCTCCATCTTCATTCTCGATGGTGGTGGCAATAGTGCATCGAGGGCGGCAGATCTTTCTTAGAGAAAGGTTCCCATCGTGGAAACTAGGACTATATATATGATGCATACGAAAGGGCAGCCGAGTGGGCTGCTCTGTATTAAAAAAAGGAGAGGGGGCCTGCCGTTTAAAATAATGATGAAAAATGAGACTGCGGATAAATATGGGAAGAGGCCCGTGAAGAGTTCAAGAGGGATGTTTGCTATTAAAAAAATTGCTGCTGAGTTTGGGCCCTTTGGGCCGTGAGAGCATATAAAAAAAGAGAGAGGGTCTGGTTTACAAAAAAGGGGGAGGCATTTGTTTAAAAAAAGAAGGTGCGTACTTTTTAAAGAAAAATACCGTACACAATTAAAAAAATTTGTTGCGAAAGCCATAAAAAAATAACGGCTTAAAAAATGTGTTAAAAAAATATGATTGCCACGACTATAAAATTTTTTGGAAATAGCAAGAAAAAAAGAAAAAAAAGAGAGAAACGATGTATTTTTTAAAAAAAAGATGGTGATTGATGATTTTAGAAGCTGAAAAATTTGTAAACAGCTTATTGGTTTCATATTTTTCCACATTTTTATTGTCTTCTCCCAACATAGTCGATGTCATACATTGCGACTAGTATGGGAGAAAGGGGGAGTATTGTGTAGAGTCACAGGTTTGTTGCAGATTCAGAAGTGATATTCCAAACTAATCAATTGTTCAGACTCTACAGTTTTGCAAATGAAGATTCTCCATGAGTAGTTTTAGACTCGACGTTTAGATTCTGAGTCCACAGTTTGATGTGCAGTTGTTCAGACTCGATGATTGATTCTGAGTCCTCAGTTTCAGACACGCACAAGTATGTGTTCTTTTCAAATGTGCACATGTTTGTGCCATCTTTCGTCGTGGTCTCCATCATTCTTCTTGTTTTATCGGCCAGAGTTTTCATGTGAGTCATAGGGACTCCAGATAGAGGATCATTCCCTATGCCATGTTGGCAAGACTTTTCATGTAGTATCATAGGGACTACAGAGTAGAGTATCATTCTCTGTGCCAGGTTGGAGAGACCCAGTTCTCCGACGATGAGACTTCTTTCATACTCCTTTCTCTAGCGACCGTGGACTCCGACGAGGATTGCACTTCCACGACCTTTTTGAGTTTGGCCCTTTTCAGAAATAGAGCAGTTGTCCACATGTTGTGGCAGGCCAGAGTACTCCGACGTGGAGACTCGTTTCAGTTGCAGTGACTCTGACATGCGCAATTCAAAGCACATGCTCTCCGACGAGGAGATTCAATTGACTCACACACCAGCCCGTTCGTCCTCCTCACATGCACGACATGAGAAGCAACGTCCTCAACAGCAACAGTTGTGCACGCTGACTTGATATTCTCTGTAGTGTCATGTATTGTGAGTTGAGTTTCTTTCTGTTTGTCCAAGTTGAGCATTGCATGCTCCAGCTTGAAGGGGAGTGTTGGAGTATTTGGTTGTGTGCCATATGAGTTGTAGGAGGGTAAATGGATCTCTCAAGAATCCATTTACCCTCCTACAACTCATACGACGCACAACGAAATACTTCAACTATTGCAAATGGGTGTTTATTGTTAAACATCATGCAGATGGGAGCATTGATCGTTACAAGACAAGATTAGTAGTACGAGGATTTGCTCAAACCTACGGCGTGGATTATATGAACACGTTCTCTCCAATTGCTCATCACTCAACTCTACGTGTCCTATTTTCATTTGCAGTGATACGTGATTGGCATTTGTTTGAGCTAGATGTTAAAATTGTATTTTGGCACGAAGATATACAAGAGTGTCAACAGGTTTGTAGACTTCATAAGACAATATATGGCCTTAAGAAAAGTCCAAGGGCGTGGTTTCAAAAGCTCTCGGATATGATTGAAAGGCAGTGGTTCAAGAGGTCAAATGCAGACCATTCACTCTTTGTGCAGAGAACACTTAAAGGTATTGTTGTCATCATGGTCCATGTTGAGGATATACCTGTTACAGGAGATGATGTGCAGGGGATCAAGATGGTAAAAGAATTTCTAGGTCATCAGTTTGTTACCAAGGATCTTGACACCCTAAGGTATTTCTTAGGGTTAGAATTTGCTAGGAATGCGCAAGGTCTTGTGATGACCCAAAGGAAGTATATGTTACATACATGCTTGTTGAGACAAGCATGATTGGGTGTCGACACTCTACTACTCCTATAGATCCTAGCATGAAGTTAAATGATGACACATATGAGGTCAACAGAAGGAGACAGAGAGAGACGATGGGAAAGCTCCCCTATATTACTATTACTAGATCTGATATGTCTTTTGCAGTGAGTCGGGTGAGTCAGATCATGGAGCAGCCTTGACACGTACATGTCGATGCTATTTATATGATTCAGGATATCTAAAATCTTCTCCATGTGCAAGATTACTATTCAGAAAAGGAGCAACTCTTTTCGTTTCTGCATGTGTTGATGCAGACTCTATCGGGTGTCCTAAGGATAGAAAGTCTACTTCAGGCTTCGCTGTGTTTGTTGGCAGATCTCTTGTTTCTTGGAAAAGCAAGAAACAAGCAGTTGTGGCTAGATCAAGTGCCAAATCTGAGTACAGGGATACGGCACAAGCAAGCACAGAAATGATGTGGGTTTGAGAAGTGTTAGCAGATTTACATGTAAATGTAACTCTACCCATGCAGTTGCAATGTGATAATCAGGTTGCCTTATTGCGAATAATCCTCCATTCCATGAATGAACGAAGCATATTGAGGTAGATATACTAGAGATATGATTCATAAGGGTTTGATTTCTATCTCTCATGTCAGTTCGGGAGAGCAAATGGCAGATATCTTTACCAAGGCATTGCTCAAGGGACCATTTCAGAAGTGTTCTTCCAAGCCGAGCATGATTGATATTTATGCTCCATCTTGAGGGGGAGTGTAGATATATTTTTATGTTCTTATGTACCTTTTTGTTATATTATTTCTTTATATTCATCCTATGTAATTTATCCATAGGTATCTCCTCTATATAAGAGAGCCTAGGGTTCCTAGGAATAAACAATACTTTGATTTTCCCAACACAAACGATTTTTTTCACATTTGATTTTCCTATCCAAGTATGTCGCTTGCAAATAACATGCACCAAGTCACCTCACCCTATATATGCTCTGTTTGTCCATTATTAACTACATAAAAAATAGGGATTCTAGGCCATTCCTTAGCATCGAAAAATATTCATAACAAAATAATCAGTCAACCTAGTTGGAGTCCTAAAACGAGCTGTTGCTTGACAATAATATCTCTCATCACATCAATATACAAAATAGCACTCCTCTCTCTATTAGAATTCATTTGATTTCTCTTGATATGATATCATAATGTGAAACTCCTTTTTGTTTAGAAAACATCCATCAAATGCCTGAGGAGGTGGATGGCCTCAGTTGCACACCTAACATGCATTCAACCGGATCAAAATCGATAGTATTTAAAGGTATATCTCGACCTCCTTTCCAGTGTTCACGAAAGCGGTTTGTGCGGCCGCATATGTGTGCACGGCCTCCTCAGCACACCGCATACCTGAAGCCCCTTCCTATGCGACCATTGCACATATGCAGGCTATGCGGCCGCTTCCAGCTCTAGAGTGCTTAATAGGGTAATCAGATCCGGATCTTAAGATCCGGATACGATAGGGTTTAGGCGAACCTGATTCATGTGCCTTTTTCTTCCCAGAACCCCCGATAATGCATTATGTAAGCTCTCGAACCCCCTATAGGGTTTAAGCTCCAACTCTCGAGCATCCAGCACCACCTGGAAGCTCCTCTGCCTTCATGCAAAGCTCCTCCGCCTATGAACGAAGCTCCTCTCTTTCCAGCTCCTCCGTCTCCTAGCTCCGTCATAACCTTAGATCCATATTTTTCTCTTATTTCACGATATTTTTTGGTGTTTGCTTTTCTGAGCCAACTTAGGTCTATTTAGGATACGAATTGCAGTGTAATGTTTATGAACAATGTTTAGAATATGATTATTTTTCTATGTTTATGAACAATGTTTAGAATATGATTATTTTTCTGAAAGAATTCACGAAATGATTATGAATTGTAGTTCTCTGTGACTCTCCTTTCAAACACCTCCAAGTCTAAATAGAAACTGGAAGATTAAGATAAGTTTTCATTGGTGTTTAGGGTTTGTGTATGCTATGAACTTTGTATGTCACTATTTAATGTCTATTAATAATGTTTAGATTTAATTATTGTATGTAGTTATTAATTTTACTAACTAAAGTCATTCTACAGATTCTCAGACCATATAGTTATTGATTATGAACATATGTAGTTGTTAATTTTAGTCAGTAAACTTTTATTTTTCTGACTTTAAAATATAATTGTATTATTTTGATTATATATATATATATATTAAATTAGACCATATAGTATTTGTTATGAGGTTCTATGATTGAATTTTAGGCAACTATGGCCTCCAGACTACCATCTGACAATGGTTCTTCTCCTATGCTTGGAACTAGAAGCGAAACTCCTACTCGAAGGAGCGATATAGTGGAGTTTTTGTTCCTCATGGATTCAATGATCCAGGATGGAAGTATGCATTTATAGAAAATCCAAGTAGCCCTAGCACGGTTATTTGTCGTTTATGTTGGAAAGATGTAATAGGGGGGATCAATCACATGAAGCAACATTTGACTCATATTCAAGGCAATACGACATCTTGTCCCAAGGTGACTCATGAGGTGAAGAAAGAAATTAAAGACAATATGGAGGAAATTAAAGTGAAAAGGAATGAGAAGATTGGGAGGATGAAAGACCTTCAAGAGCAAGTCCCCATCGAGATTAATCAACCCTTAACTGATAGACAGAGGGATGGGAAAAGACCTCGAACTTCAGCAGAAGATGTGTCATCGAAGAGTCTCCGCCAATCCACAATCAAAGATACCTTTGACAAGGAAGAACATGCACATGTGAATTAATTCGTACCAATGAACTTCTATGTTAATGACATTTCTTTCAATGTTGTCAACAGTGACTCCTTTCTTCGAATGTGCAGAGCAATTGGACAATGTGGAAGGGGTTACGAGCCTTCAATGTACTATGGGCTTACATAATACCTTTTGAAGGAACATATTAAGGAAACAAAAGGAGTTACTACAAGGACATCATGATTGTTGGAAGACTTCTGATGTTCCATTATGGTGGATGGATGTATGAACTAATAGTAGAGGAAGGAGCATCATGAATATTTGCGTCAACTGTGAGTTTAGGACTAACTTCCTGAATTCTATTCACTCGTATTCACATTCTCATACCGTTGGCAACATTGCTTCCTTAGTGGATAAGTCCATTGAAGAAGTTAGGCTCAACAATATAGTCCAAGTAGTTCAAACAATGCATCTGCCAATATGGTTGCTTGAAGAATCTTAAGAAACAAGTACCCACGGATCTTCTGGAGTTCGTGTACAACACATTGTATCGATCTTTGTAAGACCCACATAATCATAATAGGACCCGACTGAATTTATAAAAACTACTTTCATCCACCATTTAAAAAATTTGAATGAGCTCCATCGTGTAGTGCTCGTCTAGACCTTTCCAACGAGTCCAAGAACCAACAATTCGAGGTCGGGAGTCCGAGTTACGACCGTTTTAGCGAAACCAGGTCCGGATCATATTCGGATCTGAACTTGGGTCCGATTCTGGGTTGGCCCCCATAAAACAAACCAACCCCTCTCCCAAAACGCTTAAAATTCAGATCAACCACATTCCTACTCCCTCCCCCTCGTTGAAGTGCCTTCGGAGCACGTCGGATCGACGATCCGAAACCGCCACCACGTAGACAAGGTCGAGGTCACCCTTGTACACTGGTATTCATCATCAACGGAGCGTCGAATGCATCGTTCTCTGCAAGTGAAGAAATCGAGGAAAGGATTCTTCTTGAAGTACGATTTAACCTTCCTCCTTGTTGCAAGATCCACACATTATCGATCATATATCTTCCGCTCTCACACAGTCTCAACTTCTTCCCATTCTACCAATACCAACGTCAAGAAGACACCTACCCCCTATTAATTCATGTTCTAGTATACGGTGTATTTCAGATGTGGAATGTATGTGTGTGGAATCGGTTTGCTGAGTAGCCAGATCCTAGGGGGACGGACATCACAGTTTGGTATCAGAGTCGTTGTACTTCATTCGATTCCATATATATTATTCCTCATTGGTGTTTGAAATACATGATAGTGATAGTCTTCTGACCCAACACGAATCAAAAGAAAAATTGCATATTTTATATCCATGTCTATGTCTCTCTTAAGTAAAGCAGGTACTAATGATCTGGTTCTTTATGCAGAACTATATCGCCTAGTGTAGATCAACATGCGATGCAGCAGCTGGCCTTCATTGTGCAAGCGGTGCAGGACATCAAGAGGTAATCGAGCATCGACTCCAGCAGCAAGATGATTCCTCCTACTGTCTCCTCTCATGACAGGGAAGAGAGCGTCGACATGTCGTTCTGTATCGAGCATGAGGGTGTGGAGGATGTTGATGCTTTGGAGAAGTATCAAAGCACCTATATAGCATATCAACGAGCGATGGTACCACAGTTCTTCGATACCATCACCCCTGATGAGGAAGATCTGTGGATAGCAAAGGCGGTTAAAGTTCTGAGGATGATACATGCACCCGAGGACACTTGGGTATATTTTGCAGGGTACTCTCTTGTTGGGTACGCAATGGTGGTGGAATGCTACAAAAGAGCACCTGACCGAACCCATCACTTGGGGGATCTTCTTTGATGAGTTCTGCACAGAGTTCTACCTAGACCATTAGATCAAGGAGAGAAAGTTTGTTGAGCTGACAAATGGGTCGATGACGGCCCAAGAGTACCTGATCTGATATATAGAGTTGCGTCGCCATTCCCCTGCTACGACAGCTAACCCACAAGAGAACATGCAGAAGTTCAGGATATACTTTCCACCTCGAACTCACCTCCAACGAGGATGTTACTGCGAAGGCGACACGGTGTTGGTTACAGGGAGGTTGGTCATAGTTGCCTCCACACCAGCCTAGCAGAGTAGCACGTCGGGACTTCTCTCTATTTCATAGAGACTGTCGCCACTATCCGAGAGCAACGACACCGTCAACTAGCAGATTCACCCCATCCCCTACCTTGAGGCAGGCTTTGGCAGGCCATGTTTAGTCTCTTCTCGCCCCCCCCAAGCAGACACAAAGCCGTAAGCATAGGGGCGACAATTTGACTTCAGGAGGGAGTTTATCACAGGAAGACATTCGTAGATGTTATTTGTAGACAGTCGGGCCTCTTCAAGGCCCTATGTCCATTGCATGCCAGCAGCTCGAGCGTATAGTAACACTAGAGTGGAAGATTAGATGGGTATTCCGGACATTTTCATGGATCATGATCCCGACGAGGAGGTCGTAACTTTCAGCAAGCCCCACAACAGACAATCAGTGCAGCGGGATCTAGCGCATCAACACGAGTTGAATGTAGTGACACAGGAGCATGCTCATGCTTCTGGATCAGTTTTTAGAGGTATGATGTCAGCCTCTATGATTTCTTTACATGCATTGTTTGATTCAGGGGCTACACACTCCTTTCTTGCACATTGTATGGTGCCCACATTGGGCAAGTCTTTGACGGAGGTTGCTTCCCTACTATTCATTGGGCACTACGTATGGTGCCAATTCTTTATCATCCGTCAGGCAGTGGAGGATGTAGCTATGCAGATTGGTTGGCATGAGATGCCTACTTTCCTACTTTTGATCCAATTAAAGGACTTGAACATCATCTTAGGCATGGATTGGCTAAAAAGGCACCATGTGTGCTTGGACTGTTTTGGGAAGACGGTGGTCTTATTTACCTGGAGTGGCGCCGTTTTAATTTGACGAGTGTACATCTGATGGCGGGATCGAGTGCATCTCCGCCTTGATGGCACACCAGTTTCTCAGCCAGGGTTGTGTAGGCTACCTTGCATATGTGGCAGACTCATCGACACAAGGCCAGATGACCGAGGATGTTAGAGTTGTGCACGAGTTTCCTGGTGTGTTTCCATATGACTTACCCGAACTACCATCCGTGAGGGAGATAAAGTCATGGGATCAAATTTCACTGATATTTGGTCGAATTTCGATTTCGGTAGGCGACTGGAATTCGGTCGAAATGGCCAATATTGATCGAAATTTGGGGATCCCATTCAAAAACTGACCAAAATGACCGGAATTTCGGTCAAAATTTTATTTGGGTCGGTCACTAAAATGGTGACCGAAATTGAAATTTGAGGCCTTGGATAGAGTTCGAGATCGTGTTATTGCCAAACACAATCGATCTCTATCCCTCCATACAGGTTTGCACCTGCTGAGCTCAAGGAGCTCAAAGTGAAGTTACAAGAGTTGTTGGAGAAGGGATTCATCTGCCCAATGCGGCCTACATTGGCCCGTACACGAGTGTTAACTCTAAGTGACAAGCGAAACACTAGCCGACCAACCATGACTACTTGGCCCGCGCTCGAGCACCGGGCTAAAGCACGCAAGTGCGAGGCAAACACCGTCAGATCAGCACCTCGGTGTGCCAAGCAACATGTCCCCCAACCATCGCAGCTACAATAGCAGTTGGGATCGCGGCCATCTAGGCTTCTACCCGGGGCCCCAAGGGTGCATGCCCCTCCCTTGACGGCAACTAACTCCAGTACCCATAATTTCTTGAGTTCGGATAAACATCAATCAATGTTATTGCACCGTGTCATAACCTTCGGGATATACAACCATTAGATATCCCTCATGAGATAGGATCAAGGAAACAATTGTAATATGCAACATTGCTGAAACTCACAAGTCCAACACAAGAGAATTAATGATTAATATCGAGTATACTCTCTCAACGAAAATCCTAGGAAATGTGGTGTCCTTGCCGGGCAAGAATTTTAATAGAGATCCCAATGTCAACATTTAAAGATCCAGAAACCCAGGGATCCTGTATCAGGTACTGTAACATGGGATTTCAAAGAGAATATATCATGCTCTAATTACAACAACAAGAGTATCAACTACTTTGTTTGTACCTCAGGATCGATTACATTATCAAAGAAGAGGTTTCTTCTTACTAATTAAAGCCACCATGTGCAATACTAATCACTCTTTACATGGAAAACCAAACATTGTGCTGCACGAATACAATGGAATCTCGTACTATATAGTTCCTAACTTGGAATTAGAACCCATAAATACTAAGAAACTACTTAAATTTTATATGCCAGAACTCACTAAGAAAAAGACTGTAATTGGGTAAAATTGTACTGTGATTGGGTAATCGGATTTGATAAAACTTTTGATTGTTGGATGTTCATCTATATGATTTGAAATTGGATGTATGCCAATGAAATTCCCAGTGCCCAGAATCCTTGGGGGTGCACCATTAACCATTTCACAAATGGATATTTGCACTCTTATAGATCTTTGAAGTTCTATGATTATCTCTTCCAAAACCAATAGTTGGTTTCATGGTGTAGCTTTCAACAGACAAGGAAGGAGTAGTTGCACATCTATATGATGCAAGGCTGATGTAATCGTCAACAGTAGGAGGTGTACTATGAGATGCTATTATACAAGGCCAAATTATGCATCTAATGCCGGTGTATGATAGGTTTTATGCAACAATTCTGTGGGGAGATGCATACTTGTTATTTCTACTTTGGGTCTGCAATCTTGGGTTATCCCCTCATGTAGGAAATTTAGCAATCCAAGATCCTAACAAGTATCCTGATGGAGTTTTCTTTTGTCAAAGGCCTGGAATTTCAAATGCATCCCTCATCAGAACTGTTATGATACACAACCAAAATCAAGCATTCAATGGTTGGGTAATGACCCAAAGAACTGCTATGGTACAAGGCTAAAATTGAGCATTCGATGCCTGGGTAATGACCCCAGGAGCTGCTATTTTACAGGTCAAAATCTAGCATCCGATGCCTAGGTAATCACCTCAGGGGCTGCTACGATACAAGTCTGAAATAAAGCATTCAAGGTAGACCTATATGTGATTATATAATGGGGGACAATTTCATCTCAACACCCACTCTCAAATAGAACATCTAAATGTTGATGTTGCCCCAAATTCATCGATAGAACCAACCCACCAAACATCCTTCTCAGATCTCTCTAAGCAGCCACATTTCTGAATACGATTCGTCCAAAAATTTCTGTAGTGCAACACATCTGACGCCCATCCCCCTATGATTACTCCACTGGTCGGATTTCTCATGATGCCCTCAAATTCCATGACATGAATCAAGGGTTTATTATGTCACCTTAAATTTCATTAACAACAGCTTTCTACAATCACGGATATTATATGACCCGACAAGGATTCCCACATCAAATCTATGGAGTACATAGTAAGGCATAAAGCTCTAAGAACACTTTTCAATCTGTTTCAATAGTAATCAGTACAAAATAATAGTGAGAGGAAGATCAGTTTAAATAAATACAGAATCCAGTGGCACAATCCGATCATAGATTCAAGATGAAAAGTACCAAGCAGAGCGACAAGAAAAATGGATAAGAAAGATCGTCCAAAATAAAACTGACAAGCATGGATGCTTATGGATTAAATTAAACCTCTCCCATTAAGATAATGTGAAATCGATATTGAGAGCTAGGTCAAAAGCATAGCATAACTCGTGCCACCAAAATCACTGAGGCTCTAACCGAGCAAATATATTGGTTCAAATCGTGTGGAAGCCGCAGCAAGAGGGAGGGAATCTCGTAACTCAAGAAGATCTGATTCCTCGGAATCTTCACCCACGAAGAACGGCACGATCGATGCCCTGATGATGATGCAAAAACGTATACGGAGATGCCTTGGACCTTCTCTACGTGGGGGTGTTTTCGGATCGTCGATCCAAGACGCTTCGGTGAGCTCCGGCGGAGTTCCGACGAGGAAAAAGGTGGGGAGGAAGAGGCCTGATCGAAGGGGAAGGGGGTTGGAGCGTTTTGGACGAGGGGAGGGTTGGGTTTTAAGGATAAAATCCGGATTCGGATCCGGGTTCGGATCCGAATAGGACCCGGACCCCTCCTCGCTAAAATGACCATAACTCGGGCTCCCAAATTTGGATTTTAGCGTTTTTGGACTTATTGGAAAGCTATCGACGAGCCCTATGCAATGGACTTCTTATTCGAATTTTTTGGTCACTGGACAAGTACAGATTTTGCAATTAAGTCCAGACTCAGTCATGATTTGCGTTTTAGTCCATGTTCGGTATTCGGGGTTTTCATATGATAAAAATCTCAAAGGAAGTCTCGTCCCCGAGACTTAGGATGAATCTAATCGATTTCAACACCCAAGCCCCATTGTATCCAAGTCTCCCAGAGAAATGAGCGCATAAAAATCTCAAAGAGAGCGAAACCCATAAAAATCTTCAAAGGGAACTGGACTATGATTTCAATTCCATACCAGTGAACAGATAAGGGTATTTCTCCCTCATATCCGCCTCAGGTTCCTATGTTGCTTCCTCGTCATCTTGACTTCGCCACAGGACCTTGATTAAAGGGATCTCCTTCCGCCTCAGCCTCTTGACCACGTGGTCTAAAATCTGCACCGGCTCTTCTGGGAAGGAGAGGTTTGACTCCACCGCCAAGTCCTCGTAGTTGATCACGTGTTGGGGATCTCGGATGTACTTCCACAGATTCGACACGTGAAACATGTTGTGGATTCCCTCGAGGTGTGGGGGAAGGGCCACCCTATAGGCTACTTTCCCAACACGGGCCAAAATCTCGAATGGCCCCACAAAACGCGATGCTAGCTTGCCCTTTGCACCAAGACATTGTTCGCTCCTCATTGGGGACACGCGTAAGAACACAAAGTCCCCAACCTGTGATCATGACAAATGCTTAGTCACATAGGATTGACTAAAAATTACCATTAGGGTATAATTGCACGACAACATACCTGAAACTCAAGGTCTCTACGCCGACGGTTGGCGTAACTCTTCTGACGGCTCTGCGCAGTCAACAATTTCCTCCTAACAGTCTCCACCACCCTGCAGGTCTCCTCAATGAACTGCGGGGTGAACATGGTGTACGTATTCATCTCAACACCCACTCTCAAATAGGACATCTAAATGTTGATGTTGCCCCAAATTCATCGATAGAACCAACCCACCAAACATCCTTCTCAGATCTCTCTAAGCAGCCACATTTCTGAATACGATTCGTCCAAAAATTTCCGTAGTGCAACACATCTGACGCCCGTCCCCCTATGATTACTCCACTGGTCGGATTTCTGGTGATGCCCTCAAATTCCATGCCATGAATCAAGGGTTTATTATGTCAACTTAAATTTCATTAACAACAGCTTTCAACAATCACAGATATTATATGACCCGACAAGAATTCCCACATCAAATCTATGGAGTACATAGTTAGGCATAAAGCTCTAAGAACACTTTTCAATCTGTTTCAATAGTAATCAGAACAAAATAATAGTGAGAGAAAGATCAGTTTAAATAAATACAGAATCCAGTGGCACAATCCGATCGTAGATTCAAGATGAAAAGTACCAAGCAGAGCGACAAGAAAAATGGATAAGAAGGATCGTCCAAAAAAAACTGACAAGCATGGATGCTTATGGATTAAATTAAACCTCTCCCATTAAGATAATGTGAAATCAATATTGACAGCTAGGTCAAAAGCACAGCATAACTCGTGCCACCAAAATCACCGAGGCTCTAACCGAGCAAATATATTGGTTCAAATCGTGTGGAAGCCGCAGCAAGAGGGAGGGAATCTCGTACCTCAAGAAGATCTGATTCCTCGGAATCTTCACCCACGAAGAACGGCACGATCGGTGCCCTGATGATGATGCAAAAACGTATACGGGTAGATGCCTTGGATCTAGTGAAACACTAGCCGACCAACCATGACTACTTGTCCCGCGCTCGAGCACCGGGCTAAAGCACGCAAGTGCGAGGCCAACACCGTCAGATCAGGACCTCAGTGTGCCAAGCAACATGTCCCCCAACCATCGCAGCTACAATAGCAGTTGGGATCGCGGTCATCTAGGCTTCTACCCGGGGCCCCAAGGGTGCATGCCCCTCCCTTGACGGCAACTAACTCCAGTACCCATAATTTCTTGAGTTTGGATCAACATCAATCAATGTTATTGCACCGTGTCATAACCTTCGGGATATACAACCATTAGATATCCCTCATGAGATAGGATCAAGGAAACAATTGTAATATGCAACATTGCTGAAACTCACAAGTCCAACACAAGAGAATTAATGATTAATATCGAGTATACTCTCTCAACGAAAATCCTAGGAAATGCGGTGTCCTTGCCGGGCAAGAATTTTAATAGAGATCCCAAAGTCAACAATTAAAGATCCAGAAACCCGGGGATCCTCTATCACGTACTGTAACTTGGGATTTCAAAGAAAATATATCATGCTCTAATTACAACAACAAGAGTATCAACTACTTTGTTTGTACCTAAGGATCGATTACATTATCAAAGAAGAGGTTTGTTCTTGCTAATTAAAGCCACCATGTGCAATACTAATCACTCTTTACATGGAAAACCAAACATTGTGCTGCACGAGTACAATGGAATCCCGTACTATATAGTTCCTAACTTGGAATTAGAACCCATAAATACTAATAAACTACTTAAATTTTATATGCCATAACTCACTAAGAAAAAGACTGTAATTGGGTAAAATTGTACTGTGATTGGGTAATCGGATTTGATAAAACTTTTGATTGTTGGATGTTCATCTATATGATTTGAAATTGGATGTATGCCAATGAAATTCCCAGTGCCCAGAATCCTTGGGGGTGCACCATTAACCATTTCACAAATGGATATTTGCACTCTTACAGATCTTTGAAGTTCTATGATTATCTCTTCCAAAACCAATAGTTGGTTTCATGGTGTAACTTTCAACAGACAAGGAAGGAGTAGTTGCACATCTATATGATGCAAGGCTGATGTAATCGTCAACAGTAGGAGGTGTACTATGAGATGCTATTATACAAGGCCAAATTATGCATCTAATGCCGGTGTATGATAGGTTTTATGCAACAATTCTGTGGGGTGATGCATTCTTGTTACTTCTACTTTGGGGCTGCAATCTTGGGTTATCCCCTCATGTAGGAAATTTAGCAATCCAAGATCCTAACAAGTATCTCGATGGAGTTTTCTTTTGTCAAAGGCCTGGAATTTCAAATGCATCCCTCATCAGAACTGTTATGATACACAACCAAAATCAAGCATTCAATGGTTGGGTAATGACCCAAAGAACTGCTATGGTACAAAGGCTAAAATTGAGCACTCGATGCCTGGGTAATGACCCCAGGAGCTGCTATTTTACAGGTCAAAATCTAGCATCCGATGCCTGGGTAATCACCTCAGGGGCTGCTACGATACAAGTCTGAAATAAAGCATTCAAGGTAGACCTATATGTGATCATATAATGGGGAACAATTTCATCTCAACACCCACTCTCAAATAGGACATCTAAATGTTGATGTTGCCCCAAATTCATCGATAGAACCAACCCACCAAACATCCTTCTCAGATCTCTCTAAGAAGCCACATTTCTGAATACGAGTCGTCCAAAAATTTCCGTAGTGCAACACATCTGACGCCCGTCCCCCTATGATTACTCCACTGGTCGGATTTCTCATGACGCCCTCAAATTCCATGCCATGAATCAAGGGTTTATTATGTCACCTTAAATTTCATTAACAACAGCTTTCTACAATCACGGATATTATATGACCCGACAAGGATTCCCACATCAAATCTATGGAGTACATAGTAAGGCATAAAGCTCTAAGAACACTTTTCAATCTGTTTCAATAGTAATCAGTACAAAATAACAGTGAGAGGAAGATCAGTTTAAATAAATACAGAATCCAGTGGCACAATCCGATCATAGATTCAAGATGAAAAGTACCAAGCAGAGCGACAAGAAAATGGATAAGAAGGATCGTCCAAAAAAAACTGACAAGCATGGATGCTTATGGATTAAATTAAACCTCTCCCATTAAGATAATGTGAAATCGATATTGAGAGCTAGGTCAAAAGCACAGCATAACTCGTGCCACCAAAATCACTGAGGCTCTAACCGAGCAAATATATTGGTTCAAATCGTGTGGAAGCCGCAGCAAGAGGGAGGGAATCTCGTAACTCAAGAAGATCCGATTCCTCGGAATCTTCACCCACGAAGAACGGCACGATCGGTGCCCTAATGATGATGCAAAAATGTATACGGAGATGCCTTGGACCTTCTCTACGTGGGGGTGTTCTCGGATCGTCGATCCGAGACGCTCCGGTGAGCTCCGGCGGAGCTCCGACGAGGAAAAAGGTGGGGAGGAAGAGGCCTGATCGAAGGGGAAGGGGGTTGGAGCGTTTTGGACGAGGGGAGGGTTGGGTTTTAAGGATAAAATCCGGATTCGGATCCGGGTTCGGATCCGAATAGGACCCGGACCCCTCCTCGCTAAAATGACCATAACTCGGGCTCCCAAATTTGGATTTTAGCGTTTTTGGACTTATTGGAAAGCTATCGACGAGCCCTATGCAATGGACTTCTTATTCGAATTTTTTGGTCACTGGACAAGTACAGATTTTGCAATTAAGTCCAGACTCAGTCATGATTTGCGTTTTAGTCCATGTTCGGTATTCGGGGTTTTCATATGATAAAAATCTCAAAGGAAGTCTCGTCCCCGAGACTTAGGATGATTCTAATCAATTTCAACACCCAAGCCCCATTGTATCCAAGTCTCCCAGAGAAATGAGCGCATAAAAATCTCAAAGAGAGCGAAACCCATAAAAATCTTCAAAGGGAACTGGACTATGATTTCAATTCCATACCAGTGAATAGATAAGGGTATTTCTCCCTCATATCCGCCTCAGGTTCCTATGTTGCTTCCTCGACGTCTTGACTTCGCCACAGGACCTTGATTAAAGGGATCTCCTTCCGCCTCAGCCTCTTGACCACGTGGTCTAAAATCTGCACCGGCTCTTCTGGGAAGGAGAGGTTTGACTCCACCGCCAAGTCCTCGTAGTTGATCACGTGTTGGGGATCTCGGATGTACTTCCATAGATTCGACACGTGAAACATGTTGTGGATTCCCTCGAGGTGTGGGGGAAGGGCCACCCTATAGGCTACTTTCCCAACACGGGCCAAAATCTCGAATGGCCCACAAAACGCGATGCTAGCTTGCCCTTTGCACCAAGACATTGTTCGCTCCTCATTGGGGACACGCGTAAGAACACAAAGTCCCCAACCTGTGATCATGACAAATGCTTAGTCACATAGGATTGACTAAAAATTACCCATTAGGGTATAATTGCACGACAACATACCTGAAACTCAAGGTCTCTATGCCGACGGTCGGCGTAACTCTTCTGACGGCTCTGCGCAGTCAACAATTTCCTCCTAGCAGTCTCCACCACCATGGAGGTCTCCTCAATGACCTGCGGGGTGAACATGGTGTCATCACCAACCTGTTGCCAACACAAAGGACTGGTGCACCGCCTCCCGTACAATGCCTCAATTGGTGACAAGCATGTACTGGCATGGTAGCTATTGTTGTACGTGAACTCAACCAACAGAATGTGATCCTTCCAGGATTCCATCCACTCAACCACACAAGCCCGCAACAAGTCCTCCAATGTCTTAACGGTCCTCTTGAACTGTCCATCTGTCTGTGGATGGTATGGAGAACTCATGCATAGTTCGGTCCTCAAGACTCTCATGAATTCTCCTCAGTAGTGTGATGTGAAACGCGAATCTCTATCTGACACTACTTCCTTGGGTATCCCATGCAACCGAATGATGTGTTGAACATATAACTTGGCTAGTTGCACTGGTGTATAGGTCATGTTGACTGGGATGAAATGTGCTGACTTGGTCAACCGGTCAACGATGACCCATATCGCATCATGCCCTCCAGGGGTGCGCGGCAATGATGTGACAAAATCCATGGAGATGCTCTTTCTTTTCCACACCGGGATAGGAAGAGGCTATAGTAAACTAGGAGGCCTTTGGTGTTCTGCCTTCACCATCTGGTAAGTAAGACGACTGCTAACATGTTCGGCTATTTCCTTCTTCATGCCTTCCCACCAAAAGTGTTTGCGGAGGTCTCTGTACATCTTGGTGCCTCCTAGATGTATAGAAAGTTTTACACTATGGGCCTCATCCAAGATATCTCTCCTCAACACCTCATCATCTGGAACACACACACGGTCTCCATTCCATACAATGGATTCACGGACTCGAAACCCGTCGAATTTATCCTTCAAGCATCTATGGTACAAGTTATGGATCCTCTGATCTATATGTGGCCCTTGGACGATCTTGTCCCATATGTTACTATACTTTGTTGGCATAGTCACTACATCAGATGTACTCTCAAATCGATGCCACTCACAAATTGTAGTGGGTACATCCCAAGTCTGCAACCATGCTGTCGAACCTTCAGTATATGATCGCCTACTCGAGGTGCATGCTGTCACATTCCCCTTACCAGGATGGTAGGAGATGGTACAATCATACTCTTTCAGTAATTTCATCCACTGCCTTTGCCTCATGTTCAATTCCTTCGGATCAAAAATGTATTTGAGACTCTCGTGGTCTGTGAAAATCTCAAATGTGACCCCATAAAAATAGCGATGCCACATCTTTAATGTAAAGACTACGGCTACCAACCCCAAGTCATGAGTGGGGGTAGTTGCGTTCATGGTTCTTCAGTTGTCGTGACGCGTACGCCGCAACATGCCCGCGTTACATCAACACTGCACCCTAGCCCTCTATGGAAGTATCTGTGTACACAATAAAGTCCAGCGTACCAGAAGGAAGGGTGAGGATAGGTGCAGAAGATAATCGCTCCTTAAGTGTACGGAAGCTCGGCTCACATATGTCACTCCAGACAAATGGCATCTCCTTCTGTGTCAGCCGGGTGACGGGTAGGCAAACTGGGAGAACCCTCTAACAAATCTCCTATAGTACTCCACGACGTCAAGGAAACTGCAGATCTCTGTAACCGTCTTAGACCGCTCCCATGACACCACTACCTCTATCTTGGCGGAGTCAACTAACACCCTTGCCCCCGAAATCACGTGGTCAAGAAATGCCACCTCAGAAAGCCAAAACTCGCACTTGCTATACTTGGCATATAAATAGCGGTGCTCTCGAGGTGTCTCTAGCACGGTGCAAAGACGAGGCTCGTACTTCTATTCATCATGGGAGTAGACTAGAACATCATCAATGAATATGATCACGAACATTTGCACATGCAGAAGGAAAACTCGGTTCATCAAATCCATGAATACATCAGGTGCATTCGTGAGTCTAAAAGGCATCACCAAGAACTCATAGTGGTCATATCTAGTGTGAAATGCAGACTTCATCATGTCGGCCTCTTTGATACTCAACTGGTGATATCCTGACTGCAGATCAATCATAGTAAACACTGCTGCTCCCAAAGGGATCATCAATATGTGGAAGTGGGTAACTGTTCTTAATTGTTCTCTTGTTCAGTTACTTGTAGTCTATGCATAGCCTCAAGGATCCATCCTCCTTCACGAAGAGGTACTGGGGTGGATGAATCTCTTCTCCACCAACTCCTGCTATTGTACTTTGAGCTTCTTGAGCTTAGCTACTGTCAATCGGTATAGGGGATAGATATCGGCTGAGTAGCGTAATCTCGAACTCTGTCTCCTGTACTGGTGGTAATCCAGGTAGTTCATATGAAAACACATCAGGAAACTCTCGCACAAGTCTAACATCATCTATCATCTAGTCATGTGCTGCTGAGTCTACTACATATGCGAGGTAGCCTACACAATCCAAATTGAGAATTTGGTATCCCCTCAAGGTGGACACACGCTCTATCCCACCATTAGATGTGTTGCTGGGTTTAAGAGAGACATATGGACATGGACGTAAACATGTTATTCTCCTATGGACTCGAGTTGGAACAAAAGACTTTCACACTATCCAGTATTCGAATACCAATAAGGGATCATATGCGTGAAATGGAAAGGAGTACCGCGACTCTGATACCATTCTGTGATGCCCCTAGGATCCGAGTACTCGGCAAACCAATCCACGCACATATATTCCACATTCGAATATTTGACATTCACAAAAGCAGGAGAAAATAGAAACATGCAAAGGAATTTTTTTTCTTCCCGTTGCATTCAACCTGTTCACAAGCACATGTATTTCCATTCACCAATTCCATGACATTCTATTATCCATTTCCATGTCCACAAAAAAAATACATGTAAAGATAAATATAGATGTCAACAATTATATATTACATGCCATGTCTCTCAGAAAGAAACTACAAGTAAAGAAAACAGTAAAAACTACTACCAACTGTGCTATAAGAAGTGTAGTGAAGTTGCACTAAAAGTGATGTCTCCAAACTGCTCACTGCTGAGGACCTGCGGATCCACACGTAGGTACATTATGAGCAAAGTTTCCCAATACGAATTAGATAAAACTATACAACAACAAGCATGATATAATTTAAATGTGTGCAAAAGAGAAAGAAACTAGGTAACCAGATCTCACAAAGAATCACATTTTTTTGTTATTAGATATGGATATAAATAACCAAGCTTCGTGGATAGTCTATGATCTTGGTCTGGATGAGACCTCACACTATGACTCTAAGGCAAAAAGAATACCTTAGGGTTGGGGTGCCTCCGTAGGCATGCGGTGGGGTACAATGCATCCTAACTAAGTTCCCAACACGTCCACTTAGCTCCACTTCACAATTGATATCCGATTCACAATCTATATTCCAACCCGCGAATCTTCACGACTAGTCCAATCCTCTTTATGCACAGGAGATTCAAATCTCAATCCCAACTTTATTAACCACATTTCCCGGAACTACCCTCTTAGCGCTCCCACTCGGAATACTGGCCCATGTGGCCTACATTGGCCCATACACGAGTGTTAACTCTAAGTGACAAGCGAAACACTAGCCGACCAACCATGACTACTTGGCCCGCGCTCGAGCACCGGGCTAAAGCACGCAAGCGCGAGGCCAACACCGTCAGATCAGCACCTCGGTGTGCCAAGCAACATATCCCCCAACCATCGCAGCTACAATAGCAGTTGGGATCGCGGTCATTTAGGCTTCTACCCGGGGCCCCAAGGGTGCATGCCCCACCCTTGACGGCAACTAACTCCAGTACCCATAATTTTTTGAGTTTGGATCAACATTAATCAATGTTATTGCACCGTGTCATAACCTTCGGGATATACAACCATTAGATATCTCTCATGAGGTAGGATCAAGGAAACAATTGTAATATGCAACATTGCTGAAACTCACAAGTCCAACACAAGAGAATTAATGATTAATATCGAGTATACTATCTCAACGAAAATCCTAGGAAATGCGATGTCCTTGCCGGGCAAGAATTTTAATATAAATCCGAATGTCAACATTTAAAGATCCAGAAACCCGGGGATCCTGTATCAGGTACTGTAACTTGGGATTTCAAAGAGAATATATCATGCTCTAATTACAACAACAAGAGTATCAACTACTTTGTTTGTACCTCAGGATCGATTACATTATCAAAGATGAGGTTTGTTCTTGCTAATTAAAGCCACCATGTGCAATACTAATCACTCTTTACATGGAAAACCAAACATTGTGCTGCACGAGTACAATGGAATCCTGTACTATATATCCTAACTTGGAATTAGAACCCATAAATACTAAGAAACTACTTAAATTTTATATGCCAGAACTCACTAAGAAAAAGACTGTAATTGGGTAAAATTGTACTGTGATTGGGTAATCAGATTTGATAAAACTTTTGATTGTTGGATGTTCATCTATATGATTTGAAATTGGATGTCTGCCAATGAAATTCCCAGTGCCTAGAATCCTCAGGGGTGCACCATTAACCATTTCACAAATGGATATTTTCACTCTTACAGATCTTTGAAGTTCTATGATTATCTCTTCCATAACCAATAGTTGGTTTCATGGTGTAGCTTTCAACAGACAAGGAAGGAGTAGTTGCACATCTATATGATGCAAGGTTGATGTAATCGTCAACAGTAGGAGGTGTACTATGAGATGCTATTATACAAGGCAAAATTTTGCATCTAATGCCGATGTATGATAGGTTTTATGCAACAATTCTGTGGGGAGATGCATACTTGTTACTTCTACTTTGGGGCTGCAATCTTGGGTTATCCCCTCATGTAGGAAATTTAGCAATCCAAGATCCTAACAAGTATCCCGATGGAGTTTTCTTTTGTCAAAGGCCTGGAATTTCAAATGCATCCCTCATCAAAACAGTTATGATACACAACCAAAATCAAGCATTCAATGGTTGGGTAATGACCCAAAGAACTGCTATGGTACAAGGCTAAAATTGAGCATTCGATGCCTGGGTAATGACCCCAAGAGCTGCTATTTTACAGGTCAAAATCTAGCATCGATGCCTGGGTAATCACCTCAGAGGCTGCTACGATACAAGTCTGAAATAAAGCATTCAAGGTAGACATATATGTGATCATATAATGGGGGAAAATTTCATCTCAACACCCACTCTCAAATAGGACATCTAAATGTTGATGTTGTTGGAAATGCGAGCCCACGGCGAGCCATTATGCAATAAATGTTATTGCAATTCACTCCTTAATCTGAAATGAAGAATACATAATTTGCATAATAGGTCCCTTAGTACAATTAGGGTTATGTACCATGGCCATCTTGATGATCATACAGTTGTTAATTCAACTATTGAATCATAGAGGCTGGTGCTTGGGTGAATATCTAAAGAGTTAGATTAAGGACTCATCAAGCACCGTCAAATGATTGTTAAGAGATGATCTCCAGCCTGAGTAGGAGATGGCAATCCTTATCTCTGAAGGCTGATATCTGACCGACCTCTTGATGCAGGTCCTCTGCATAGGAATAGAGATTCGGAGGTGTCAGATTAGTTAGGTCAAAGAGTTGACTTAACGAGATCGAGATAACCAAAGTCCTATATCATATGCTGTCATGATATAGGCACGCATCCTCTGACCGGAGACAGATGTGTTGTTATATGTCTAAGTATGTACATTTGGCAGACCAATAGGTTGATGACCTAATCAAGGTCTATACACCGGCGCGCTGGTGTGCATATAAGGGCATATGAGTAATACGATCTCTCAAAGGGATCATACAGGTTCAGTTACTGAACCGGAAGACATGAGCTCACTCATGAGATATTGGGAAGAATCAAATTCCGTGCGCACGGTCGTCTCGCTTTGAAAGCTTGACTGAATTTGTAGGTTTGATATATACTTTTGGAAAGTATATGATCAAGACCTAGGTATGATATATGCTTTTGGAAAGTATATGATCAATACCGACTCCCAATGATCGAATGAGAAACTTACTGATAAAACCATGAAGTAGACAGTATAAAGTTGATCGAATACTTCGGGTTTAGTCTGAGTCTTCCAGTATGCAGGATGTACAGGTATTGGGAATACCTGAGGGTGATGTGATCATAAACGATTGTATAACCATGACGCTTCCATTCCTAGGGAGTGATGAAACGGGTCTAGATTTTAGTGACTCCTCTCAGTAGAGAAGTGATCTGATCTTGGTCCAAGTATTGGACATTGATCTGAATGTGATTCAGATACAATGAGAAGATTAGATTTACGGTCTTGATTTAATCAAGCATCTATGGGAGGCCCGCGATCTGGATTTGAGATACGATCTCAATATCCATGTCACTATACGTGGAACAATACAATCGCCTTGTCCTTATCTCCAAGTATCTGCGGAGAAAGCGCATTATCCTTGAAGGAGTTCATGGATAATTCTATTGTTGATTTATGTATCCGAGCATTGAGAAAATGGATAATTAAATGTGATTTAATTATCATGAGTAATATGAATTTGATTCATATTATAAAGAGAGTTATCTGAGATAATTAAATGTGATTTGATTATCAAAGATGTAAGTAATATGAATATGATTCATATTATTTGGACACAAGAGAATAGAGATCCAAGATGATTTAATTATCATGGATATGAATAATGTGGATAGTAATATCCATATTAGTCATATATATTATAATTGTGATTTATAATATATAAGAGAGAGCTATTTGTAATTTACATTTGTTAATTAAATGTTAATGTGAATTGGATTCACATTGGACATCAAATTGAAAATGTAATTTACATTTTGTTTTGGGTTGTGAATGTGATTCACAAATTTTCAATGGCATGATTGCAATGTTCACAAAATAAATTGGATTTATTTTTTGTGAAATAATTTGCAACAAAAGTTGTTGCAAATAATGGAGATTACATAAAAGGTGAAATAGCCACCTTCCTAATGGAGGAGGGTGGACGGCCACCACTCCCATTAGGAAAGGGAGGCCGTCCCCCCTCTCCACATGGAAGGAGGCTTTCTCTCCTTTCATTATCTCCATGTATTGATGATTTAATTTTGTAATTAAATTGTGTTGATTTATCAACATATATTTAATTTAAATTAAATTAATTGTTGTTGTGTTTTTAGCAACAAATCATGACCATTGAAAGAAACACAAATTAATGTGGACCATTGGATTTGTGTTGACACATGGATTGAGATCCATGGAACCCAAAACCCTATATAAGGAGAGGCACCCCATTGCTCTTCTTTAACACACAAGTTGAGGCAACAAATCTCTCTCTCTCTCATTCTCTCTACACGTCCTCTCTCTCTCTCATGTGGCCGTCCACCATGGATGCCCTAGAGAGGTTCTCCATCGCTGCGGCATCGTCGTTATGCTGCCCGATGGTTTGCTCGAGGATCTCCGTCTCCTTCGGTGCGCCCCGCTCGTGAAGAAGACATCGGATCTCGTGTGTTGAGATCAGTAGATCCGCTGCTTGGATCATCAACATGGATTGCGAGAAGCACGCGGTTCATCCCCGCGCTCGCAAGCGTCTCCTCTGTCGGATCGGACTTGAGACAGGAGGTCTCTTTGTTTAGAGACTCGATCGCAACCACGCTTCAAGAGGTAAACCTAATACTTGTTTGTGGTTTAGACGAAACGATTCGAGAAGTGCTCTTGGATCATGTGGTTTCGTCGCAAGAAAAAATTTTAATTTCCGCTGCATAGAACAACTAGTGCGACTAGTCGTTCTTCGTCGTATCCGATACGACGATCACGCTTCCGTGATGCGCTTGAGGATCTAACCATATCCTTCAAGTGGTATCAGAGCCTTAGGTCGGTGGTTTTGGATACGATCCATAAACCGAGGACGACTTGGGTTCATTAGGGTTTGCGAAAGTTTTCTTGCATTTCATTTTCGCATCTCTGTTTTGATATTATTTTCGGCACTGCTTAAATTGTTTAAACACGAAAATAATATTTGGATTTTATTCCCCATTAAATAAGGAAACCGTCGGATCTGAGTTTGCGTGATTTCGATTCCGTTTGCTCTAGATATGCTCATTTTAGTGAACATGTATCCACTGTTTCGGGGATTGCGGATCATGACGTAATTAAGATGTTAATTGTTGATTTGATACGCCTTGAAATGCGTGCAAATCACTTGGGTTCTGTTGTAAATCAAGTTAGCAAACTTTAGAAATTTACTTTAATTAATTTGGATTTAAATTGATTGAGATATGATATTTTTAGTAAGTGAGGGTCACTGCTGAAAATACTTTCCTAATCAAGAACCTATTGATTGTCATTTAATTAATTAGTGAAATTAAATTGTTTAATTTCCTGGAATAATTATGCATAAATATTTGTGAAATATTTAATGATAATTATGTCCTTAAATGACTTTGCCCTAACCAACAAATGATTAGATGTGATCTAGATCAAGATTGGTTACATGATCTACATGATCAACATTCCAACAAACATGTTGCTTGAATAGGACTTGGGATTTGTTTAGCAAATCTCATTATAATGTTAATCAAAAATGTTTTGATTATTACTATATGGTACAATTTCGGTTGAAGAACCGATGATCATCTCAAGTACAAATTAATCAATTTGGCATTATCCTTTCCCGAGGCGGATATGGTGCCTAGTCGGAGAGCATTGGGGTTGCGGGTTGCAACGTATGTGGTCCGTCCCACTCTCGTCGGTACTGGCCATGACAGCGGGTAGGGCCGGGATAATGTCCGAGGGATTAAGATGTATTTTTCTAATTATTAAAATTCGAAATAATACGTATTTGAGATAATACCATTATTCAAGTAACTATTAAAATGTTTGTTGGATATTAATTGGATCATTAATTTAATATGATTAGATTAATTGGAATCCAATTAAGATTGAAATACTCTAATATTATTAGAGTTAATAATTCCCTTGGAAGAATTAATCATAATGAATATGATTCATAATGATTAATTAGAATTTGAATATGATATGGAGGATCACATAAGTGACATCCATGGTCTCCCGTCAAGGCGAAGGGTTCCGTCGCCAGATATTGTATGTAGGAGATGTCTGTCCGAAGTGACAGCTCCTGCATACGATCCATTTGGATCGGGCTCTTCGCTTCTCGAAAGAGTAAGGACGTATGCGTAGTGACCCCAATATCGGGTCCTCATATTATTGGGGCGATATTGGATTGCGCATAGCGAGTTGTATTCCTGTTGACGGTTGGTTCAATTAATGACGGGTCAACATTGCCTTAGGGGTGGTGGGCCCGGGTATTAAAGACCGAATTGGGAGATGCAAGTTGGACTTGCAAGGCGGAATGTGTTCCCGCTTCTTTTTATCCGAGTTGTAGGTTCTCATATTATTGGGATGCAACAAAGATAAGGAAGGAGATCCCAGATCTTGTTGAGATATAATGGTAAGTATATCTCTTACATTGAAAGTGATTAAGGGAATGAACTTTTAGTGTTGACAAGACAAGACAACTTTGATATAAAAATCCTAAATCAAAGTAAAATATATATATTTATATATTTATATATTTATGCAAATTTCTTATTTCAGATAATCCTTCATTAAAACCCACTCAATGACATACTCAATAATAACCAGTAAAATATCATGGATTGGACTCATGATCCAGATATTGTACTTGCAATTGGACACATAATGTATGTGGTTACAATGTGCAAGTTTCCTCATAATATTGAGGAATGACAATTAAATAGATAATAGGACTACAACCCTAGGGTTTGTGTGTCTCTATAGTCTTGATCTATCATCAAATGTACTTTGGAAGTGACATGTTGATGATGATCATAATTGTCATATAATCCTTATAAAATCAATGAAGATATTCTGGCATACTTATGTGCTCTTGACATTTGACATGAATGAGATGGTTCACTGCATCATGCAGAATGGTGGCTCTATAAGAGATGATGTATTCAAATTGTTTGAGTACCTACCTGAACCTATATTTTAAGAGTTTAGATGGATGTAGATGATGAGTGTCATTATTCTACTATCTATACTCTGGTCATTCATGAAGATTCATAATATTCATATTGTATGAATTTAATGAAGCATGTATATATGTTGAAATGCTCTTGCATAAGAGATCCTTAGTCTTAAGCAATAGTTGCTTATAGATAAAGGGAGCGCAGTGGAAGCATGGGTTGGACCTGAATAAGAAGTATGGTCAAAGAGTTGACTATACATCTATGACTTCCATATGTCATCCGAAGAGTTGGATGAATGCCAATACTGCAATAAGGTGATGTGTTGATAGTATGACTATCAAGTCTATCTAGAATCCTTAGAGAAGGACTCGGATGGAGCATCGGATTAATCTACATAAATCATTGATAAGATAAAGTCAAATAATTGTATCTCAATCTTCTGATGACATTTGCAATAGGTTGCATATGTTTTAGAAGACTGAAAAAATTTGATCTTAAAGGTTTATAGTTATCCACATGGATATTGATGCAATTGTTGCAACAATCTCTGTTGGATTGATAGACTTGTTAATTTCAGTGGGAGAGTCCTTAGTCTTAGAGAATGTCTCTATGACCTAGATATAAGAATACACTCATTGTTTGTTTCTAAATGTTAGAAATGAACATGAATCTGAGATAGAACTATCTTAAAGAGTTATGGTGTATATATTTCAGATAGTAATCTAATAATCTAGTGGACTTCACTAAATTAGAAAATTAATGAATGGTTCATTAACATTTCTAAATACTGAAATTAAACCTTAAGATCAATAGGAGGATGAAGATCATTTGACAATGATCTAGCATCAAGCCTTGGACATTTGTCTATTGATTTGATCAATAGACTAGTAAGAGATGAAACTTTAGAATGTCTGAAATTTCAAAACTTACATACTTATGAATATTGTATTCAAAGAAAAATGTCCAATACACCCTTCTTAGAGAAAGGTGTAAGATGTCAAGGTATTCAGGATCTCATACATATTGATGTATGTAGATCATCTATATCATAGTAAACATTATGGATATGTGATATCTGTTGATGATTATGTATGATATGAGATTTCTTCTCTTCACCTAAGAAACCTTTGAAATGTTCAAAGATTTCATTATTTTTGGTTTAGAACCAAAGTTTGAAGGAAGATAAAATGAATTTGATCTAATCTAGGTAGCAAGTACCTACTAGATAAATTCAAAGAATACCTTATAGAGATATGAATATCGCTTCTATCTCAATCCTCCTAACACACCTTAACTCAATAGAGTTATAGGTAGATACAATTGGATCATGTGTGACATGATCTTATCAATGATGATTTTTAGCATAATTATCCCTTAGTTTCCAGGTATATATGTGTAGTAGAGACTACAATATATATCCTTAATAAGGTTCCATGCAAGATGGAATCTAGCACTTGAGAGTGCTGCTTCATTAGGAAAATAAAGGATGGTATTGGATACCTACTTTATGACCTTGAGATTCTTGAAATATCTCATCTCTGAGAATGTGATTCTTGGAGGTTGAGACTCTTGAGAATCAAGATGAAAATGAAGTGTAGGAACTCATTCAATCTTGAAAAGATAATGAGGCTCCTGAAATTGGAAACTAAAAGGATAATTGAAGATGAAACACTAAAACCTCTTCAAAAGAGTTTGAGGAAGGATTCCATGTGTCAGAGAAATCTGACAATGATCGAACTTCATGTGATGAAGCTTCTGAAGATCATAGCATGGATAGATGGATGTTAGCAATAAAAGTCTAAAGTAGACTTCATATACAAGTGTTGTATATGGACCCTATAGGATCCACCTATATAGGTAAGACCTGTAAAGGTGTAAATGGATCTTCAAGAGAAAGGGAACCTGATGAGAAGGTAGAGACCCTCAAAGCACGGTTCGTAGCCATGAGCCACACACCGGAAGAGAAGACATTGCTTGCAATGAGACTTGCTCTTCGGTGATCATGCTTAAAATCATCAGAATGTTGCTAATCTTAGCCACACAACTTGACTATTGCATCTTCAAGATGTAAGTCAATATTGCATTCCTCTACGAATACCTCTCTGAGGATATTCACATGAAGTAGCCCCAGGGCTTCATGATTAAGGAAAGCAAGGTGTGCAAGCTAAGGAATCCATCTAAGGAATCAAATAAGCTTCTTTGAGATGGACCATAAGATTTGATGAAATTATAAATGTTATGATTTCAAATGGAATCTTGATGAGCCATGCGAAGCTTAGTGGGAGTGCATATGTGTTCATTGCGCCAAATGTAGATGATATCCTGATCATTTAAAATGATATAAGGATAATAATAAGTGTTTTATAATCTGATTGTTCCGTAACTTGAGATATGATCTCAAGGATACCTCTTAGATCTTAGTTCTGAAGGTGTTCAGGAGCAAAGAGAAGAGGGTATTGGGACTGTCACATTAGTAGTACACCTTGGACATATTCTATTGTATGGAAAATCCCAAGAAAGACTTCCATCCCTTAAGATATGGTTCTGACATGTCTGAAGGGATAGCACCTCAAAGAGTTGAGGAAATAAATGCTAGAACTACTTGCACTTGTGAATTAGTTACGAGAAGTTGAGTGTATGATAGATGTGTACAAAAGCCAGATATCTGCCATGCAGTGGGAGTAGTAAAATGTTACTAATCCTACTATGTATATAAAACACTTAATTGCAGTAATAATAATATCTTCAAGGATGATGAAACTTAGAGATAGTGATCTCAAAGTCTTATCTTCAAAAGTTTAAGACCATGTAGATAATGATCTATAAGGGTCTTAACTTTAGATACCTTAGGAGATAGAGATCTCTGGGAATGAAGGTATTTTAATAAGGATTATGGGAATACTGGTTATAATAATTAATCGAGTTAAAGTGTCAAGGACACTATGACAAAATTGAGTATTGGTTGCATAAGATGCAACCTTCGCATTGGATGCGAGCACTGTTACTGGAGATATGCAAGTGTCGTAAAAGGACTTGGCATAGTCTCGCGGGAACAGAGTGACTGATCAGCTTACCTAGCTATTTTCTAAATAGCCTATGATTGTCACATGAGTGCGGGTTTAAATGATTAGCCCATTAATGGCTCTTTGGGCTAGTGGGAGATTGTTGGAAATGCGAGCCCACGGCGAGCCATTATGCAATAAATGTTATTGCAATTCACTCCTTAATCTGGAATGAAGAATACATAATTTGCATAAGGGCATATGAGTAATACGATCTCTCAAAGGGCATATGAGTAATACGATCTCTCAAAGGGATCATACAGGTTCAGTTACTGAACCGGAAGACATGAGCTCACTCATGAGATATTGGGAAGAATCAAATTCCGTGCGCACGGTCGTCTCGCTTTGAAAGCTTGACTGAATTTGTAGGTTTGATATATACTTTTGGAAAGTATATGATCAAGACCTAGGTATGATATATGCTTTTGGAAAGTATATGATCAATACCGACTCCCAATGATCGAATGAGATACTTACTGATAAAACCATGAAGTAGACAGTATAAAGTTGATCGAATACTTCGGGTTTAGTCTGAGTCTTCCAGTATGCAAGATGTACAGGTATTGGGAATACCTGAGGGTGATGTGATCATAAACGATTGTATAACCATGACGCTTCCATTCCTAGGGAGTGATGAAACGGGTCTGGATTTTAGTGACTCCTCTCAGTAGAGAAGTGATCTGATCTTGGTCCAAGTATTGGACATTGATCTAAATGTGATTCAGATACAATGAGAAGATTAGATTTACGGTCTTGATTTAATCAAGCATCTATGGGAGGCCCGCGATCTGGATTTGAGATACGATCTCAATATCCATGTCACTATACGTGGAACAATACAATCGCCCTGTCCTTATCTCCAAGTATCTGCGGAGAAAGCGCATTATCCTTGAAGGAGTTCATGGATAATTCTATTGTTGATTTATGTATCCGAGCATTGAGAAAATGGATAATTAAATGTGATTTAATTATCATGAGTAATATGAATTTGATTCATATTATAAAGAGAGTTATCTGAGATAATTAAATGTGATTTGATTATCAAAGATGTAAGTAATATGAATATGATTCATATTATTTGGACACAAGAGAATAGAGATCCAAGATGATTTAATTATCATGGATATGAATAATGTGGATAGTAATATCCATATTAGTCATATATATTATAAATGTGATTTATAATATATAAGAGAGAGCTATTTGTAATTTACATTTGTTAATTAAATGTTAATGTGAATTGGATTCACATTGGACATCAAATTGAAAATGTAATTTACATTTTGTTTTGGGTTGTGAATGTGATTCACAAATTTTCAATGGCATGATTGCAATGTTCACAAAATAAATTGGATTTATTTTTTGTGAAATAATTTGCAACAAAAGTTGTTGCAAATAATGGAGATTACATAAAAGGTGAAATAGCCACCTTCCTAATGGAGGAGGGTGGACGGCCACCACTCCCATTAGGAAAGGGAGGTCGTCCCCCCTCTCCACATGGAAGGAGGCTTTCTCTCCTTTCATTATCTCCATGTATTGATGATTTAATTTTGTAATTAAATTGTGTTGATTTATCAACATATATTTAATTTAAATTAAATTAATTGTTGTTGTGTTTTTAGCAACAAATCATGACCATTGAAAGAAACACAAATTAATGTGGACCATTGGATTTGTGTTGACACATGGATTGAGATGCATGGAACCCAAAACCCTATATAAGGAGAGGCACCCCATTGCTCTTCTTTAACACACAAGTTGAGGCAACAAATCTCTCTCTCTCTCATTCTCTCTACACGTCCTCTCTCTCTCTCATGTGGCCGTCCACCATGGATGCCCTAGAGAGGTTCTCCATCGCTGCGGCATCGTCGTTATGCTGCCCGATGGTTTGCTCGAGGATCTCCGTCTCCTTCGGTGCGCCCCGCTCGTGAAGAAGACATCGGATCTCGTGTGTCGAGATCAGGAGATCCGCTGCTTGGATCATCAACATAGATTGCGAGAAGCACGCGGTTCATCCCCGCGCTCGCAAGCGTCTCCTCTGTCGGATCGGACTTGAGACAGGAGGTCTCTTTGTTTAGAGACTCGATCGCAACCACGCTTCAAGAGGTAAACCTAATACTTGTTTGTGGTTTAGACGAAACGATTCGAGAAGTGCTCTTGGATCATGTGGTTTCGTCGCAAGAAAAAATTTTAATTTCCGCTGCATAGAACAACTAGTGCGACTAGTCGTTCTTCGTCGTATCCGATACGACGATCACGCTTCCGTGATGCGCTTGAGGATCTAACCATATCCTTCAGATGTTGCCCCAAATTCATCGATAGAACCAACCCACCAAACATCCATCTCAGATCTCTCTAAGCAGCCACATTTCTGAATACGATTCGTCCAAAAATTTCCGTAGTGCAACACATCTGACGCCCGTCCCCCTATGATTACTCTACTGGTCGGATTTCTCATGATTCCCTCAAATTCCATGCCATGAATCAAGGGTTTATTATGTCACCTTAAATTTCATTAACAACAGCTTTCTACAATCACGGATATTATATGACCTGACAAGGATTCCCACATCAAATCTATGGAGTACATAGTAAGGCATAAAGCTCTAAGAACACTTTTCAATCTGTTTCAATAGTAATCAATACAAAATAATAGTGAGAGGAAGATCAGTTTAAATAAATGCAGAATTCAGTGGCACAATCCGATCATAGATTCAAGATGAAAAGTACCAAGCAGAGCGACAAGAAAAATGGATAAGAAGGATCGTCCAAAAAAAACTGACAAGCATGGATGCTTATGGATTAAATTAAACCTTTCCCATTAAGATAATGTGAAATCGATATTGAGAGCTAGGTCAAAAGCACAACATAACTCGTGCCACCAAAATCATTGAGACTCTAACCGAGCAAATATATTGGTTCAAATCGTGTGGAAGCCGCAGCAAGAGGGAGGGAATCTCGTACCTCAAGAAGATCCGATTCCTCGGAATCTTCACCCACGAAGAACGGCACGATCGGTGCCCTGATGATGATGCAAAAACGTATACAGAGATGCCTTGGACCTTCTCTACGTGGGGGTGTTCTCGGATCGTCGATCTGAGATGCTCCGGTGAGCTCCGGCGGAGCTCCGACGAGGAAAAATGTGGGGAGGAAGAGGCATGATCGAAGGGGAAGGGGGTTGGGGCGTTTTGGACGAGGGGAGGGTTGGGTTTAAAAGATAAAATCCGGATTCGGATCCAGGTTCGGATCCGAATAGGACCCGAACCCCTCCTCGCTAAAATGACCATAACTCGGGCTCCCGAATTTGGATTTTAGCGTTTTTGGACTCGTTGGAAAGCTATCGACGAGCCCTATGCAATGGACTTCTTATTCGATTTTTTGGTTACTGGACAAGTACAGATTTTGCAATTAAGTCCAGACTCAGTCATGATTTGCGTTTTAGTCCATGTTCGGTATTCGGGGTTTTCACACCTATGCTAGTAGTGGCTTCTACTACTTATAAGTTACTACCAAAATTCCATATTTCTAGATGTGGTACTATGTTTTGATGTCTACACAATTCAGAGAATCTTTTGAAGTCCAATTTTATACAAGATGGTCTCTCATATAAACACAACAAGTTTGAATGAAATCATTGCATCAAGGCGAATCTATTGACTATGGTATCCGTAAAGTGTGAGCACTATCAATCCAATATTTCCTTGAAATAACACTTGATAACATTCAAAAGCATAGTGTACAAAACGCGTATTACAGTGCGTCTGTGTAGATTACATGTGCTAGAATGTTGCAATAAAGAAGGATCACTTCCCACTACCCTTTATTGATCAAATTTTGGAGAGATTAGCAGGAGAGAATATTTTTGTTACGAATACTCGGGCTAAAATCAAGTAGCCATCATCCCAGAGGACTAGCAAAAGATTATTTTTACATGTCCTTTCAGCACTTACACATTCAATCGCATGCCTTTTGGGCTTTGCAATGCCCATACACTTTTCAACGGTGCATGATTGCAGTTTTTGCCGAAATGGTTGGAGATTTCCTAGAAGTCTTTGTGGATGACTTCTCAACCCATAGTGATTCATTCGATGATTGCCTAACGTACCTGGATCGAGTCCTTGAAAAGTGTAGGGAAGTGAATCTAGTGCTCTATTGGGAGAAAAGTCATTTTCATGGTAAAATAGGGCATTGTGTTGGGGCACGTCAGCTCCAAGAAGGGAATGGAGGTTGACCCTGGCAAGGTATATGTGATCAAGAAACTCGAGCCGCCTACCAATGTAAAACAAGTGCGGTCTTTTCTAGAGCATGTCAGATTTTATAAGAGATTTATTAAGGGTTTTTCAAAAAGTGCGTGGCCGCTAACTGACCTCTTAGGGAAAGATACTGAGTTCCTTGTAGATCATAAGTGTCATGAAGCCTTCAAGCTTCTCAAAAAGATGATCATTGACACTCCCGTCGTACAAGCCCCCGACTGGTCTCTTCCCTTCGAAATTATGACATACGCTTCAGACTTCGCAGTAGGGGTTGTTTTAGGACAAAGAAAAGATGGAGTCTCGTATGTTATTCACTACACAAGCAAAGTTTTAGATCCAGCTCAGAAAAATTACACTATGATCGAAAAGGAGATGCTTGCAGTAGTCTTTGCCTTGTAGAAATTTCGATATATACTTCTAGGATGTAAGGTGATAGTTTACACAGATCACTCAGACATTTGATACTTAATGGCGAAAAAAGACGCAAAAGCACGTATCCTCAGATGGATACTCTTGCTTTAGGAATTTGATTTGGAGATTAAAGATAAACCTGAAGTTAAGAATGTTGTGGCTGATCATTTATCACGGATCGAACAAAACAAAATCCTTGAGTATGGATCCATCCGTGAAACCTTCCCAGACGAGTCAATTTCTGCTATTGACTCTCTCCCATGGTATGCTGACATGGTGATGTTAACTCATATAGTAGTAGTATATGTACCTCTTCTCTATTTTATTTTTTCATTGTATGCTTTATGTAATTTACACATAGGCTACTCTCCTATATAAGAGGGCCTAGGGCTTATGGAATAAACAAGTCATTTGTTTTTCCCAACATGGTATCAGAGCGACGGTCCTAGACCGGAGTTCTCGAAACCTTGACCCTAACCCCACCACACTCGCCGGCCTCTTCTTCTTTCTCCATCGGCGCCGCCTTTCCAATCGCTGTTGCGCCACCGCGTGTAGCACTCGCGCGCCTGCGTGCCTCGCCTCCTTCGTGCAGCGCCTGTGCGCGCATCCTTGCGCGTGCATCTGTGCGCGCATTCTGCGCCTCCTTGCGCGCGTTGTAGCACCTGTGCGCGCCCCTGCACCTCCCTGCACCTGTGCGCCATCACCTGTGCGCGATCACCTGTGCGTGCCCGTAGCGTATCTCTAGTGCAGGCCTAGTGCATCTCCAGTGCACGCATTCCCTGTCGCGTGCATGTACTGTCCAGGATCTGCGCGTGCATCTTCTCTGTGCCTGCGCGTGATTCTTGCGCACGTGTAGGGCTTAGCACGCACATCTTCATGGGGATAGTTGCTTGAGGTCTATACATGCAACTAATCCCGTCTATATCATTGTAGACGAAGCTCATCGTCTGTCAATCGCTCCAGTCTTCCATCTCCAGTATGTCAGAAAGCAAGGCGGATATCCCATCTATTGGTACCTTTCGTGGTCCAGCGCCTATTGTCAAGATGGACGGTACAAACTATGAACTGTGGGCAATGCAGTTCATGAGTATGATGAAGTCAACAGGTAAGAAGCACATTCTTACCGAACCTGAGCCTGCAGAGAAGACTGGAGTCAATGCCTCTTGGGAGGCCGATGATGCATATACCAAGGTTTGGCTATCTCGTGCGTTGGCTATTGAAATTGCCAATGACATCCTACATCAACCCACAGCCAAGGATATGTGGGATATTCTGGCGGCAACATACTCTCAGGCGAAGAACGAGACGAAGATTCTGCAACTTCAGCATGACATATTCACAATAAAGCAGAATGGTCGCCCTTTACATTCTCTCTATACATCACTGAGAGGGATGTTCGAGAAGCTCTATAGCTTCATGCCTCTTACTGCCACGCCAGAACAGCAGAAGACATACAGGAATGCGACCATGGTGGGTGTGTTCCTGGCTGCACTCGATCCAGAGTATGAGGCGGCACGGTCACAGATTTTGGCTGACTCAACTATTCCTCCCATGGAGGAAGCTTTTCATAGATTGAGTCGGATCACAGTTTCTTCTACTGCTGCGAGTCAGAATTCTTCAGCTATGGCAGCCAACAGAGGTCGCGGATTTCATCACCATGGCCGTGGACGTGGACCTCGTGGAAGGGGTGGCCGCACTAGGCCAACATGTACCTACTATCACCGAGTTGGACACAACGAAGATACATGCTACTCGAAGCATGGATTTCCTGCATCCGCACGAGCTGTTGAGCAGATAGAGCCTCCATCTGCTGCTACTTTGGATCAACGGTTCGACGATCTTGCTCGTCTGAGGGGCATTATTCCACCATCTGGACCAACACCGACTGTAGAGAGTCATTCTGATGCCGCTGCTTCTGCCTCTGCATCTACCAGTGCCTCAGGTAGTATACTTGCACTCAACAGTAGTAGATCAGATAATATACCATGGATTATGGACTCGGGCGCTACACATCACCTATGTGGCGACCAGAGTCTACTTATAGGATACACTCAGATCCCTCCAGGACGGACTGTAGTAATTGCCAATGGTACACATTCCCCCATCACCGGTCAGGGGGAGATTAGATTGACATCTTCTATGCAGCTCAAGAATGTGCTACATGCACCTGCTTTTTCGATGAATTTGTTATCAATTAGTCAGATTACAAAGGATCTACATTGTCGGGCAATTTTTGATCCATCTTCTTTGATTTTTCAGGACATCCGTACGGGCAACGTGATTGGTCGTGGCTATGAGCAAGGAGGCCTCTACCGTCTGATTCATACCCCATTTGCTGGAGCCTCATCCACTCCTTCTGAACAAGTATCTACTTTATTGTGGCATCTGCGCTTTGGTCATTTACCGCTTCAGAAGTTGCGTCAAATGTTACCGTACAGTCTTCCTCACACACCTATTCAGTGTGAGGCGTGTTAGTTGGGAAAGCATCACAGGTCGTCCTTTCCCAGTCGTCCAGGTCGGAGTAGTACCTCCAAGTTCGAGTTATTTCATATTGATGTCTGGGGTCCGAGTTGTGTACTTGATCATCAGGGACACAGATTTTATATAGTATTTGTTGATGATTTTTCTAGAGTGTCATGGGTGTTTCTGATGAAAAATAAATCTGAAGCAGGAAATATCATTATCCATTTTTTGAATAAAATACAAAATGTTTTCTCCACATCTGTGAAGTTTGTGAGAAGTGATAATGCTCTAGAATTGTGCAACAATATTCTTGCAAATTATTACCCCTCAAAAGGGATCGTTCATCAAACTTCTTGTGCTCATACATCTCAACAGAACGGAATTGCTGAAAGAAAACACCGTCACCTTCTTGATGTCACAAGATCACTACTTGTACAGAGTCATGTTCCCTACTCCTACTGGGGTGATGCAGTTCTTACTGCATGTTTACCTAATCAACCGTATGCCTTCTTCTGTCTTGAATGAACAGATTCCATTTTCACTCATTCATCCTCACAAGGATCTGTTCACTCTTACTCCTCGTGTGTTTGGGTCGGTTGCATTTTTCCATCAGTTGTCTCCTGGTACTGACAAGCTCTCTCCTAGGGCTGTCAAGTGTGTCTTTGTTGGGTACTCCAGAAGTCAAAAGGGGTACAAGTGCTTTGATCCTCTGCGTCGGCGGTATATGATCAGTGCAGATGTTACATTTTTTGAATCTGTTATGTATTTTTCAGCCTCAGGAGACAAGCAGCTACCACCTATACCTCCTGATGCCATATACATGACACCACCACCTCAGATGCCGTCACCACCACCACCACCACCTATCTCACCGCTACCGTTCCACTATACCCGCAGGCCTCTTCCCGCTCATGGTCATGACTCGTCCACTAGCTCGCCAATGGTATGTAATGAAAATATTACTGTTGATGGATCTGACGATATTTCTGAGCAGGATATGGTGCAGGGGCCAGATGAGACTACAACTGATTTGGATGTTCCCATTGCTCTACGCAAGTCGAAGAGGAGGTGTGCTAAATATCCATTATCAACATCCGTGCCTTTTGAGAGGCTATCTGGAGATTTCAGGTCATTTGTTGTGGCACTTTCAGCTATAGATATTCCACGAAATCATCATGATGCTCTGCAGGATAGCAGATGGCGGCTAGCAATGGAGGAAGAAATGGCGGCACTTCAGTCCAGAGGAACTTGGAGTTTGGTTCCTATACCTCCAGATGTGAACTCAGTAAGCTGCAAGTGGGTGTTTACAGTGAAGCACAATGCAGATGGCTCTATTGACAGGTACAAGGCGTGTCTGGTTGCACGTGGCTTCACACAGACATACGGGGTGGATTACCTTGACACATTCTCGCCTGTGGCACGTCATTCCACTCTACGGATCTTGTTGTCAGTTGCAGTTGCTCGAGACTGGCCGCTTCATCAGTTGGACGTGAAGAATGCATTCCTATATGGAGATTTGCAGGAAGAGGTTTATATGCAACAACCACCTGATTTTGCTGTTGAGGGGGAGTGTTCCAAGTTATGCAGGTTACATAAGGCTATCTATGGCCTTAAGCAGAGCCCCAGAGCATGGTTTCAGAAGCTCTCAGATCTCTTCGAGAAACAAGGATACAAACGCTCCAATACTGATCATTCCTTGTTTGTACAGAAGACTGCTAGAGGTATCATTGTGATTATGGTTTATGTTGATGACATCTTGATTACAGGAGATGATGAGCAAGGCATAAAGAAGGCGAAAGAAATGCTGGGTAGTTAATTTGTCACTAAGGATCTTGGTGTCCTTAGATATTTTCTGGGGCTTGAATTTGCTAGAAATTCATATGGGTTAGTAATGTCACAAAGGAAATATGTTACAGATCTGTTGAGTGAAACAGGTATGCTTGGGTGTCGACCTGCTACGACACCAATGGACCCCAGTATGAAGCTTTATGAAGATAACACAGAGGAGGTGGACAGGAGAAGATACAGAGAACTGGTAGGCAAACTGTTGTATGTCACGATCACTAGACCAGATATATTATTTGCAGTGAGTCGTGTGAGCCAGTTCATGGAGCAACCACGCCAGGTACATATGGATGCAATACATATGATTCTTAGATATCTCAAATCTTCTCCAGGTGCAGGTCTGCTATTCAAGAAAGGAAAGGGGATTTCTATCTCAGCATGTGCAGATGCAGACTATGCAGGTTGTCCCAAGGACAGGAAGTCCACCTCAGGGTGTGTTGTCTATGTTGGAGATGCCCTAGTCTCATGGAGAAGCAAGAAACAGACGGTGGTAGCTAGATCTAGTGCTGAATCCGAATATAGGGCTATGGCCCAGGCTACTACAGAAATGATGTGGGTGAAAGCTGTGCTTACAGACCTATGTTTAGATGTACCACTTCCTATGAACTTGGAATGTGATAATCAGGTTGCCTTGTTCATTGCAAACAACCCAGCATTCCATGAGTGGACCAAGCACATTGAGGTGGACTGTCACTTCATACGTGACATGATTCAGAAAGGATTCATTGCTACGTCTCATGTTACCTCAGAGAATCAGGCTGCGGATATATTCACCAAAGCATTACTACGAGGCCCATTTTAGAAGTGTGCTTCCAAGCTGAGCATGATTGATATCTATGCTCCATCTTGAGGGGGAGTGTTAACGCATATAGTAGTAGTATCTGTACCTCTTCTTTATTTTATTTTTTCATTGTATGCTTTGTTTAATTTACCCATAGGCTACTCTCCTATATAAGAGAGCCTAGGGCTTATGGAATAAACAAGTCTTGTTTTTCCCAACAGGTGAACTATCCTGTCTCCAAGAAAGTTCCCCAGGGTTGGCCCAAGAACAGAATTGACTGACTCAAGTCAGAAGCCAGACACTACCATTGAGAGGATCCGTTCTTTTTCTTTGAAGAACCAGATTGCATATGGAGAAGATGTATTCCTTAGGAGGAATACCAAAGTGTCCTCAATCTCTACCATACCTTAGAGACATGAGGACATCACTTCCGGAAGAGGAACGTTGAGAAGATACTACAATGTGAATTTTACTGGCCAACCATGTTTAAGGATGCCTATAATTTTGTCAGGTCGTGCCCGATGTGTCAGTGAATGGGAGGGACCATTGGTCCCAAAGATGCCATGCCTATACAACCAATGATCATTTATGATGTATTCGATGCATGGGGTATTGACTTTATGGGTCATTCCATAACAGTCAAGGATTTGAATATATTCTTCTCGCGGTAGATTATTTATCTAGATGGGTGGAAACTTTATGGGCCAATTCCTTAACAATCAAGGATTTGAATATATCCCTACTTGAGCTGTAGGCATCAAGACTGTATGCAAGTTTTTGAAAGATCATATTATTTCGAGGTTTGAGATCCCTAAGGTATTAATATCTGATAGGGGTAGCCACTTTGTCAATCAGGAGGTGAAGAAGTTGACTAAGGAATACGACATCGACCACCGTATCGCTAGTTCTTACCATCCACAATCCAATGGCATGGGCGAGGTGTCAAACATGGAAATCAAAGGAATTTTACAGAAGCTGGTCTGCCCTGCCAGGACAAACTGGTCCCAACTCCTTGATCAAGTTCTATGGGATTACCGGACAGCTTACAAACCCCATCAGGAACCTCTCTCTTTCGAATGGCATATGGAAAGCTGTGTCATTTGCCTGCAGAACCCGTGCATAAATCAGAATAGGCAACCGAAAAGATCAATTGGAACTGTCACCAAGGAAAGAACAGAGATATGGATTTGAATGAACTATCCGAAATCCGAAATTATGCCTACGTAAACAACATTATTTACAAGGACAAAGTGAAGAGATGGCATGACAAGAACATCCGAACAAAGACCTTTGTCCCAAGGCAGAAATTATGATTATTTAATGCAAGATTGAAATTTTTTTAAGGTAAATTGAAATCCAAATGGACAGTACCCTTCATCGTGAGAGAGGTGCATAATAACAGAAGTGTTGAGATCTGAGAGGCCGCAGACAACACACAAAGTTCTATAGTCAACGGTCAGCTGCTCAAACATTTTGTCGAATCAAGTGAGCAGTTAGTGCAAGTAAAGTAGATCTCCTTCACTCAGGGCAATGTACTAGACGAGAGACTCAAATGGCCCAGATAAACCACCTCTTTGATAACAATCCCATCACTCTTTTGTTTATCCATCACTCCGTTCATCTCCCTGGTCCCCCACCTATGATTACTTCTCATACTTAGGCTGACATGAGCCTAAGTATAGGGGGTTGATACCATTGTTTATACATTACTTCTATTCTTTTTCTTTTTCGTTCAACTATATTATGTACGAGTTATATCTACCTTTCACGTTGTGCCATGAGGGCATAACACAAGCTAAGTATAGGGGGGTGTATTTGTATATATTCTACATACTTGATCCATAGCTCGTACTATAATTGTTTTCATCTAAATTCGAGTATGGGTACAAGCAGTATAGGTTATACTAAATTCTTTTTGTAAACAACACATGGTTTTCAAAAAAAAGAAAGAAAAAAGAAAACGAAAAAAACTTTTTGCACTTATGGTCTTGCATTTCATCAAGCATCTCATAAATTCCTTGGTTAGTATTTTCCTAACACAGTCACTATCACTCAAGTTTTAAGAATTTTAAGACACTGGATCTCTGAGATGTTGAAAGATTGAGCTAGCCAGCCTTAGTCATTAGGATTTGAAACTTAATAATCCATACTTCTCTTGTTTGAACGATTAGAGCACTATCTTGCTTTCTTCATCTCTACCTTCTAAGGAATATGATTAACACGTCACTTTCACAACTGCATGATTGGTAGGATGAGTTGAGTTATCACTCGAGGAACTGGTACTGGAGATTTGAGTCTAAATGCGATTTAATGATGCTCGAGGATGGAATAAAGTTAATGAAGGCTTCAAGAAACCTGAGTGTCAGCAAACCCTAACTAGTATGTGAACAAGTTCACATGTTATCTTCGATATTTTTACCTATGTACCAGGGTGTGATTAAACTAATTTAATTGTTGATCAGTGTGCCACCTTTTGGTAAAAGCAGTGGAGCTAGCCAAAAATAAAAGAAAAAAATATATCAAGAAAAGCTTTATCCACACAAGTCAAAGTGAAAAGAGCTTCCACCAAAGGCGAGCGCTCCCAACCTTTTTCAAAGTGTCCACTTGGACCAAATGCTCTTAGGACCAAGGAGTCGGGCTAGCACCATAAAACGGCTCTGCATCATATAGGGCTCCCTCTCTGGAGGATGCGGCTCCCAGCCGCCTGGGATCTAACGCAGCATGAGGGGAAGGCCTGGGATGTGACCGCGTGCTGCCTGCGCACACATGGGAGACGAGTGCCGCCAGCAGCTACAACCTGAGTCGAGAGCACGAGGGCATCGCTGCTCGGAAGATGGTTGCCGCCTGGGAGAAGGCGTCACTGTTGGAGCGCTCGAATGCCGCCACACTGGAGGAGGCATTGTCATACATGACAGCGTGCCGCCACCGCCCACAGGAGTTTTGATCGCCGCTGCCTGGAAGCACGCGCGCGCAGGGGGGGGTTCTGGACTCGTGCGTGACCAGAAAAGATCACGACGCTTCTGCTGCGCCGAGCGAGGAGACGCCTCCGCCTGGAGGTGTGAAGGCGAGTGGGGAGGTCTAGCGGTGAGATGGAGACGCCGCAGAGCTGGAACGAGTCAGGAGGCTGGAGATGATGAGTCAGGAGGCTGGAGATGGTGAGAACCCCCATCGCAGGGGCTGGCACAAGTCTTACGTGCCTGCGCGCGCTGGAGAGATGAAGCTCATATCTTGTGGAGGCTCGAGGAGCGTGCGGAGTTTGAGGGCAGCCGGGAAAACCCCCTCCAGTCGATTTTGCTGCGAATCCCCGTTCCATAATCTTGAATACAACTTTAAAAAGAAAACGAATCTCATGGGTTGGAACAGAGATTGCCTGGAGAGGCGCATGAACGATCTTCCAGAATAACAACATCGAATATCGAATAATAAAAAACTTAAGAAACAAATCCTCGAGAATCAACCCGCTCTGATACCATGTTATAAAATATGAAGAATGCGGAAGCGATTGATAAACAAAGCATAAACATGAAAGATAGACCTGGGAACAACATGATTTTACGTGGAACCCTACTCCGTGAGGAGCGGGATGAAACCACGGGAGAAGCCCTCAAATAGGCGTGATATGCATTACTTTTCCTCAATGAGTACAGGAGGTCTGGGGCTCCTTATATAGCCTTTCCAGAGCCTCCAAGTCCCACCACTAGGCGGTGTGGGACTAAACACTGGATGGGGTAAATGGATCTTCTCCAGGATCCATTTACCCTGCTACAACTCAATATGGCGCATATACGAATACTCCAACACTCCCCCTCAAGCTGGAGCATGCAATGCTCAGCTTGGACAAACAGAAAAAAAACTCAACTCAACGCTACAGGACACTATGGACAATATCAACCCAACGCGCACATTGCTGCAGTCAAGGACGTTGCTTCTCATGCCGTGCAGGTGAGGAGGACGAACGGGCTGGAGTGTGAGTCAACTAAAAACTTGGAATATGACCATCGAGTCTGAAACTGCGCCTGAAGTCTCCTCGTCGGAGAACTGGGTCTCTTCCATCTGACTCAGAGAATGGAGCACTGCTCTGGTGTACCTATGATACCACATGAAAACCCTTGCCCTCAATGGCATAGGGAATGGTCCTCTGCTCTGGAGTCCCTATGGCTCGCATGAAAACTCTGGCCTGACAACTAGAAGAATGATGGGGATCACGAACAAATGATGGCAACATATGCTCATCTGAAAATGACCGCAATCATATTCGTGTCTGAAACTGGAGACTCGGAATCAATCGTCGAGTGTGAACAACTGTAGAGTCTGGAATCTGAATGGTCTCTGCATGTGAATCTTAAACATCTGAATATGGCTGGAAGAAGACCTGTGACTCTACATATATACTCCCCCTTTCTACCATACTTGTCGGAAAACATGGACTTCGAAAAAGTTGGGAGAAGACAACATAATGACGAGATATGAAAATAAGCTGATCACACATTCATCGGCTTTTCAAAACATTCATCAATTTTTTATAAGCTGTTTGAAACATTTTTTATCGGTTTTTGCAACTTGTTTTTGAATATTTTTGCGTACGGCTTTTCTTTGTACGCGCCTCTTTCTTTCTTTCCTTTTTTGATAAATGTACGCAACCTTTTTTTCTCAAACATTTTTTTAACAGTTGGGCCCACTTGGGCCCAACACTCTAAACTCACCTTTTTTGTTTAATAACATCGTGCCCATTTGGGCTTTCCACAAAATAGCCCTCATTCTTTTTTTTAAACTGTTGGGCCCCACTAGGGTTCCCAGGGATGGGAAACCCGTTCACTTCATCGAGATGTGTCGCCGTTTACTTCATTCTTTTAAGCATATAGGGCTCCCTCGCTGGAGGATGCGGCTCCCAGCCGCCTGGGATCTAACGCAGCATGAGGGGAAGGCCTGGGATTTGATCGCGTGCTGCCTGCGAGCACATGGGAGACGAGTGCCGCCAGCGGCTACAACCTGAGTCGAGAGCACGAGGGCATCGCTGCTCGAAAGATGGTTGCCGCCTGGGAGAAGGCGTCACTGTTGGAGCGCTCGAATGCCGCCGCACTGGAGGAGGCGTTGTCATACATGATAGCGCGTCGCCGCCGCCCACTGGAGTTTTGATCGCTGCTGCCTGGGAGCACGCACGCACGGGGGGGTTCCTGGACTCGTGCGTGACCAGAGAAGATCACGACGCTTCTGCTGCGCCGAGTGAGGAGACGCCTCCGCCTGGAGGTGTGAAGGCGAGTGGGGAGGTCTGGCGGTGAGATGGAAAGGACGCAGAACTGGAACGAGTCAGGAGGCTGGAGATGGTGAGAACCCCCATCGCAGGGGCTGGCACAAGTCTTACGTGCCTGCGCGCGCTGGAGAGATGAAGCTCCTATCTCGTGGAGGCTCGAGGAGCGCGCGGAGTTTGAGGGCAGACGGGGAAAACCCCCTCCAGTCGATGCTGCTGCGAATCCCCGTTCCATAATCTTGAATACATCTTTAAAAAGAAAATGAATCTCATGGGTTGGAACAGAGATTGCCTGGAGAGGCGCATGAACGATCTTCCAGAATAACAACATCGAATATCGAATAATAAAAAACTTAAGAATAAATCCTCGAGAATCAACCCGGTCTGATACCATGTTATAAAATATGAAGAATACGGAAGCGATTGATAAACAAAGCATAAACAAGAAAGATAGACATGGGAACACCATGATTTTACGTGGAACCCTACGCCGTGAGGAGCGAGATGAAACCACGGGAGAAGCCCTCAAATGGGCGTGATATGCGTTACTTTTACTCAACGAGTACAGGAGGTCTGGGCTCCTTATATAGCCTTTCCAGAGCCTCCAAGTCCCACCACTAGGCGGTGTGGGACTAAACACTGGATGGGGTAAATGGATCTGCTCCAGGATCCATTTATCCTGCTACAACTCAATATGGCGCATACACGAATACTCCAACACTCCCCCTCAAGTTGGAGCATGCAATGCTCAGCTTGGACAAACAAAAAAAAAAACTCAACGCTACAGGACACTATGGACAATATCAACCCAACGCGCACATTGCTGCAGTCGAGGACGTTGCTTCTCATGCCGTGCAGGTGAGGAAGACGAATGGGCTGGATTGTGAGTCAACTAAAGACTTGGAATATGACCATCGAGTCTGAAACTGCGCCTGAAGTCTCCTCGTCGGAGAACTGGGTCTCTTCCGTCTGACTCAGAGAATGGTGCACTGCTCTGGTGTACCTATGATACCACATGAAAACCCTTGCCCTCAATGGCATAGGGAATGGTCCTCTGCTCTGGAGTCCCTATGGCTCACATGAAAACTCTGGCCTGACAACTAGAAGAATGATGGGGACCACGAACAAATGATGGCAACATATGCTCATCTGAAAATGACCGCAATCATATTCGTGTCTGAAACTGGAGACTCGGAATCAATCGTCGAGTGTGAACAACTGCAGAGTCTGGAATCTGAATGGTCTCTGCATGTGAATCTTAAAAATCTGAATATGGCTGGAAGAAGACCTGTGACTCTACATATTTACTCCCCCTTTCTCCCATACTTGTCGGAAAACATGAACTTCGACAAAGTTGGGAGAAGACAACATAATGAGGAGATATGAAAATAAGCTGATCACACATTCATCGGCTTTTCAAAACATTCATCAATTTTTTTATAAGCTGTTTGAAAATTTTTTTATCGGCTTTTGCAACTTGTTTTCGAATATTTTTGCGTACGGCTTTTCTTTGTATGCGCCTCTTTCTTTCCTTTTTTTGATAAATGTACGCAACCTTTTTTCTCAAACATTTTTTTTAACAGTTGAGCCCACTTGGGCCCAACACTTTAAACTCACCCTTTTTTTGTTTAATAACATCGCGCCCATTTGGGATTTCCACAAAATAGCCCTCATACTTTTTTTAAACTGTTGGGCCCCATTAGGGTTCCCAGGGAGGGGAAACCCCTTCACTTCATCGAGATGTGCCGTCGTTCACTTCATTCTTTTAAGCATATAGGGCTCCCTTGCTGGAGGATGCGGCTCCCAGCCGCCTGGGATCTAACGCAGCATGAGGGGAAGGCCTGGGATGTGACTGCGTGCTGCCTGCGCGCACATGGGAGACGAGTGCTGCCAGCGGCTACAACCTGAGTCGAGAGCACGAGGGCATCGCTGCTCGGACGATGGTTGCCGCCTGGGAGAATGTGTCACTGTTGGAGCGCTCGAATGCCGCCACACTGGAGGAGGCGTTGTCATACGTGACAGCGCGCCGCCACCGCCGCCCACTGGAGTTTTGATCGTTGCTGCCTGGGAGCACGCGCGTGCAGGGGGGGTGTTTCTGGACTCGCGCGTGACCAGAGAAGACCACGACGCTTCTGCTGTGCCGAGCAAGGAGACGCCTCCGCCTGGAGGTGTGAAGGCGAGTGGGGAGGTCTGGCGGTGAGATGGAGACGCCGTAGAACTGGAACGAGTCAGGAGGCTGGAGATGATGAGTCAAGAGGCTGGAGATGGTGAGAACCCCCATCGCAGGGGCTGGCACAAGTCTTACGTGCCTGCACGCGCTGGAGAGATGAAGCTCCTATCTTGTGGAGGCTCGAGGAGCGCGCGGAGTTTGAGGGCAGCCGGGGAAAACCCCCTCCAGTCGATGCTGCTGCGAATCCCTGTTCCATAATCTTGAATACATCTTTAAAAAGAAAATGAATCTCATGGGTTGGAACAGAGATTGCCTGGAGAGGCGCATGAACGATCTTCCAGAATAACAACATCGAATATCGAATAATAAAAAACTTAAGAACAAATCCTCGAAAATCAACCCGCTCTGATACCATGTTATAAAATATGAAGAATGCGGAAGCGATTGATAAAAAAAGCATAAACAAGAAAGATAGACATGGGAACACCATGATTTTACGTGGAACCCTACTCCGTGAGGAGCGGGATGAAACCACGGGAGAAGCCCTCAAATGGGTGTGATATGCATTACTTTTCCTCAACGAGTACAGGAGGTTTGGGGCTCCTTATATAGCCTTTCCAGAGCCTCCAAGTCCCACCACTAGGTGGTGTGGGACTAAACACTGGATGGGGTAAATGGATCTTCTCTTGGATCCATTTACCCTGCTACAACTCAATATGGCGTATACACGAATACTCCAACAACTGGTAGATGTGGGACTAAGCCACATGATGTGGTAAATGGATCCTGGAGGGATCCACTTACCCATCTACTATAGTGACGCATATAACACATACTCCAACACTCCCCCTCAAGCCGGAGCATGCAATGCTCAGTTTGGACAAACAGAAAGAAATCTTAACTCACGCTACATGACACTTTAGACAATACCAACTCAACGCGTACAACTGTCGGCTACTATCGAGGACATTGCTTCTCATGTCGTGCAAGTGAGGAGGACAAACGGGTTGGAGTGTGACTCAAACCGAATCTACTCGTCGGAGAGCATGTGTGGTACTACGCCTGTCAAAGTCACTGTAATTGAAAATGAGTCTCTACACGGAGAACTCTGACCAGCCACAACATGTGGACAACGGCCCTATCTCTGAAAGGGATGAATAAAGAACATCGTTAATTATCCATACGTAGATCTCTGAATATAAGTCTCTCTCTGGAGTTCACGGTCGCTTGAGAATGGAGACTAAAAAAGTCTCTTCGTCAGAGAACTGGGTCTATCCCATACCGGCTTAGAGAATGGGATCTCTACTCTAAAGTCCCCATGAAACCACATGAAAACCACAACCCACATTGCATAGGGAATGGGATCTCTACTCTGGAGTCTTTATGGATTACATGGAAACCCTGGCCGAAACACAAAAGATGGGGACCACACAAATGATGGCGCACATGTGTACATCAAACTGTAGACTAGGAAAACATCTAATCGACGAGTCTGAACATTTGTAGAGCCTGGAAAATCTGACATTTGAATCTGGAACAAGCTTGTGACTCTACATAATACTCCCCTTTTCTCTCATACTTGTCGGAAAAAATGACATCGTTGGGAGAAAACAATAAAATGGGGGAAAACAAACACTAAATAAGCCGATAATAACATTTCGACTTTTCTTCTCGCAAAAAAATCTTCCTTTTTCCTTTTTTTGGAAATTTTCCACTCCTTTTTAATAATTGTCGCGTGTTTTCAATAAGCAGTTCATTTCTTCTATTTTTTCACCTTTTTGCGTTCTCTCTCTCTTCGCAAATTTTCCTTGCGTACGACTTTTCTCTTGTATGCGCATTTTCACAAAAGAATTTCTCCTTTTTTTGAAACATCGGCCCAGCAACCCCTTTTTTCTTGCTGGCATTTTAAAAAAAAGAGCTCAGCAAGGCTCATTGGGCCCTTACAATGAACTTTTTTTTAATAAAAATGCATGCTACTTGTTTAGGGCTCCCCTCGTGGGAATCCTTTTCACCAAACACAAAGAAGCCACTCTTGTTGGGGTTTTCTCATGCCTCCGCCTGGAGGCGCGAAGGAGGATGCCTCTGCATGGAGGTATCGTGCGCGGCAACTGATGCCTTAAGGTACCTAGAGGGCTTTGAAGCATCTGAAGGGTCTGCGCATTGGAGTTTTACCGCCTCTTTGATGTAGGCTAGAGATATAGAAGAAGGTGGTGGCGGGGGGAGTGTAGGGATTCTTCGCACACGGAGGATGAGGGGATCATGGCTCCGTCGACGATTGGGGTCTTGTGTCGTCGACGACTGGGATCATGGCTCCGCCTTTTTTTGTTTTTTTTCTGGCTGTCGTTGCTTGGACTCGAGAGGAGAAGGGCGAGCATATGCGGTTTGGAGGGGAGAGGCGCATCTCCAGGAGCTCGTGCCTCCATATGCGGTTGTCTCCATATGTACTCCGACCGGGGGCGATATAGATCCGCCACCGCCTGGACCACATAACCTACGCGAAGGAACCGCCAATGGGGATCCAAATAACAGGACTTGGTTGGCGGCCTAAATATGGAGATCGACATATTTGAACGAGAAAATTTGCAACATACGTTGGATCTAGGGTTCCAGGAGATCCTCATCAGATCTGCTCGAACTTGATGATACGCCAAACTTGAATATAACAATATATCTTCATGATAATCCTTTAAGAACATAATTAGGATTTCAATAGAAACTCGAAAATTGAATCTCAAATCTCAAAAATAAACAACAAACATAAAATCCTCAAGAATCGGCACTCTTTGATGCCATGTTAGAAAATATAACGCGGTAGCTTATCAGAAATAAAAGATAAAGAAATATGGAACATCAGGATTTTAAAGTGGAACCCTACTCCCTAAGGAGCGGGATGAAACCACAGGAAAACGCCTCAAAGGGCTTGTGTGTCTATTCACTTTCTCACTGGATACAGGGGATGAGGGGCTTATTATAAAGCCCTTATCGAGTCTCCACATCCCACAACTGGTAGATGTGGGACTAAACTACAGGATGTGGTGAATGGATCCTGACGTATATAACAAATACTCCAGCAGTTATGTTTATAAAATATTCTATGGAAATTGGAAAAAATCAAATCACCTTTGAATACATAAAGAATGATGTGAGGAGAAATCCAACACAAACAATGGAAGTTGATCGAAATCATGAAACATGGGAGAGTGAAAAGTGCAAAGAAAGAAGAAATATCTCACTTCCTCTGGAGTTAATGGACATTTCCCCATGGCTCTTCTTGTCTCATATTCCAGCTCTTTTAACGCAAATTTTTTTCCATGTACTCCTTCAAGATCTTCTGTTCTTCAGGTGTGAATATCTTAAGACAACTGCATAATAAATGTTGGAGTATTTGGTCATGCGTCATATGCGATGTGGGAGGGTAAATAGATTTATCTAGGATCCATTTACCCCATCCATATTTAGTCCCACATCTACGGTGGGACTTGGAGGCTCTATGGAGGCTATATAAGGAGCCCAGACCTCTTGTATCCATTAAGAAAAAGGAATGCAATATCCGCCCCTTTGAGGGACTCTCCCGTGGTTTCATCCCGCTCCCTAGGAAGCAGAGTTCTACGTAAAAATTCTTGTGTTCCTTATTTTTATTTTACTATTATATGCTCTGTTTAATATTCCGCTTCCGCATTCTCTATTTTCTAGCATGGTATCAGAACGGGTTTTATTCTCAAGGATTTGTATTTGAAGATTTATTTTTTGATATTCGGTTATTGTTCGTACTTGAAGAATAGTTTTATGGAGATCATGTTCATAGTTTGTTCAAGTCCTTGGTTTTTCACAAAACCCTAATCCATATCGAAGATTAGTTTTGTTCCTGAAGATCTTTTCTTCCCGGTGGAGCCCCATCTCATTCAAGCGCAAGAAATATGTTCTTGTTCTTGCACAAGGGCACATTGCACCACCTAGGTGCTCCTCTGCACCTCCACGATTCCTCACAGGCAGCATCTTTATATTCCAATAGAGGCGGCACGTGAAAGCAATCCCGGGCGATTGCATCTCGTTGTTTCAGCCATGGAAGGTCGTATCGATATCGATATCATTTCGATATCGTATCGATACAATATTTCGACGATATATCGACGAAATATCGCCCATATCGACGAACTTTTGTGAAGAAAATGTCTGGAAATCGGGATATATCGCCATATCTGTACCCATATTGGTCCCATGTCGATATCGATATATCGACGATGTATCGCCGATATATCCCGATATTTCCTTCCATGGTTCTAGCCACCTTCATAGTGGTGATGCGAGGACACGCGTGAGATGGCGGTGCATCCCAGCCCAGGCAGAACCCTCCATCTTTCCCAAGGCAGATCGCAGGTCCAGGAGACCCATCGCAAGCCCTCGTGCAAGCGGAGACCGCAGGTCCAGAAGCTCTCAAGCCCTTGCGCAGGCGGTGCGAGTGGACACCGCACCTCCCTCCAAGGCATCCCCGACTTCCAGCAACCCCCGAAATCCATGTCCAGACCGTCGCAAGATTGCGGCAATCTATGCATCTTCGGTCTCCTAGATCGCAACGTGCTCCTCCAGGCGAGCGATTCTCATGAATCGCTCTAGCTCTAGCGACTCCATCAGCAACGACAGCAAGCGATGCCACCTCTCGCCCTTTCAGATCAAGCGATAACTCCTCTCCCCCCAGACAGCGAGACCTCCTATGCAGCCCCAAGGCAGCACCCGCCTCCGCCTCCCAGCGTCATTCCCAGCAGGCGACGCCACCTTCGAGCAACATCCTTGGCAGCAGATCCTAGCGGCGGACTCATCCCTCTCCAGTGCGCCACGATGCGGGCCGCAGACTCTTGGTAGCGGCGGCATGGATGCGAAGGGTTCCCAGTTGGTAACCCTAGTCGTGAATGACAAGAGGAGCCGAGGGGTCCCTTTTAAAAAGAAAAATATATATCTATTGTAACTGTAAGCCCAAGTGGGTCGGGCATGCTTAAAAAAAGGGGGGGACGTGTAAAAAAGGGAGAAGAGTTGCAGCGTAAAAAAAGGTGTTTGTTCAAAAAAATATGCGTACAAATAAAAACACGTACATAAATTTAAAAAATATCGTAGCTTCCCCCTCCATCCTTAGAGGAGCCGTATGAGGCGGAAGCTCCACGTACGGTTTGGGCTTTGGGGGGTTAGAATCTTTCTGCGGTGTGCTATGTTTACTATTCTTTCGTACTCTCTTCTCTTTACCATGCGATAGGTAAGCGAAGCGTGAGCGGTCGTGGAGAAAGAAAGGTCACAGACTTTATGAAGGGAATGAGAAAGGACTCAGTGACAAGATGAGATGCCCCAGGCACCCCCTCTATGTCTTCCAAACAGAAAGAAGGGTCGAAGGTTTTTGGTCATCGAGTGGTGCTTGTTTGGGGGGTGTACCACCTGAAATCGGGCTTGAAGCTCACGCCTTACTAACGAGCCGACTGTTAAGGGTTGTTGGTCACGACTACTGCCAAAAAGTGAACATGAAGATTCATATTGAACATGCAGGAGTCTTAATATTGACGTTGGGTGTTCTTCTGTCGAGTGACCCAGTGGCTTATGTGCTACCTGTGGCCCACGACCCAGAGAGCTGCCTTCGCTTTTGGCCTTCCTTCGTGGATCTAAGGATTTCACCCCTACACACGAAATTCCACTCTCCTCTTGGACTTCCCGTAGATAGCCACTTTCACGTATATTCGAGCTAGTAGGATAGATTGACTCACTGGTTAGAGCGTAAAGCTGACTTATGAGAAGGTTGATCTCTCTTGTGAGATATGAGAAATCAGATAATATCTCCTTTTTGACGGACATCAATCCTTAGATAATGAGTCGATGCTACTAGGTCAAAGCCATAAAAGATGGAATGGCTTATTATTTTAAAAAAAAAACTGTGACGGCTAAAAAAAAGGAAATAGCCGATTTGAGAAGTAGGGAAAAAAAAGAACCCTGCTAATTGGTGTTTTCTTTCCACATTTTATTGTCTTCTCCCAACATAGTCGATGTCATGTATTCCGACTAGTATGGGAGAAAGGAGGAGTATTGTGTAGAGTCACAAGTCAAGTTACATATTCAGATTCTCCAGATGTCATACATCAGACCGGTCAGATTTCCAAACTCTACAACAGTTGTTCAGACTCGATGACAGATTCCGAGTCAGTTTCAGACACGCAAATGGATGCGGACTTCTTTTCAGATTAGCATATGTATGCCATCTTTTTATAGTGGTCCCCATCAGTCTTCTGTTTCGGGCATAGTTTTCATGTGAGCCATAGGGACTCCAGAGTAGAGGACCATTCCCCATGCCATGTTGGCAAGGTTTTTCATGTGGTATCATAGAGACTCCAGAGTAGACTACCATACTCTGTACCAGATGGGAGAGACCCAGTTCTCCGACGAGGAGACTTTTCAGACTACATTCTCCAGCGACCGTGGACTCCGACGAGGATTGCACTTCCACGACCTTTTCAGTTAGGCCCTTTTCAGAGATGGAGTAGTTGTCCTCATTATTGTGGCGGGCCAGAATACTCCGATGAGGAGACTCATTTCCAGTTACAGTGACTCTGATAGTCGCAGGTCATAGCACATGCTCTCCAACGAGGAGATTCAACATATTCACACTCCATCTTGTTCGTCCTCCTCACCTGCATAACATGAGACGTAACGTCCTCGACAGCAGCCGACAATTGTGCGCGTTGAGTTGATATTGTATGCATGTCATGTAGCATGAGTTGAGTTTCTTTCTGTTTGTCCAAGCTGAGCATTGCATGCTCCAGCTTGAGGGGGAGTGTTGGAGTGATTGGTTGTGCGCCATATGAGTTGGAGGGTAAATGGATCTCTCCAGGATCCATTTACCGCATCCATATGTTTAGTCCCACATCTACCAGTGGTGGGGCTTGGAGGATCTGTAGAGGCTATATAAGGAGCCCCAGACCTCCTGTATCCATTGAGAAAAAGGAATGCAATATCCGTCCCTTTGAGGGATTCTATTATGGCTTCTTCCCGCTCCTTAGGGAGTAGGGTTCCATGTAAAAATTCTTGTGTTCCTAATTTTTATCTTTCTATTATATGCTATGTTTATCATTCCGCTTTCGCATTCTCTATTTTCTAACAATACATAATATTAGTCACCACAAACATAGAAGTCGAAATAGAAATGTATACTATAATTATATATCCAACATTGAAAAAATACCCAGCAAATGCAATATTTCTAGTGACAACAGGATGAGTGGATACCAGGTTTTCCTTCTCCTACTATATTTAGAATCACAAAGAGTAAACTAGGATAGCAGGTCACCTTTAAATCACACTGACGATTATACGACAGCTTGTCACCTTTAAATCACACTGAAGACTATCTACTGGCATGGATGTTTGTCTTACAGAAGAAACTAGAGGAGATTACTATGTAGATGTATAAACAGTCAACTTTTTCTTACACAAACCTAAATCAAGAATAAAGGGTGATAAATAAATTATAGGAAAATAAACCTTCAAAATTTCACTACTGTTCGATACGTCCTTCAATAACGAAGTTGTTATAGCATGAGATACCATACAACTCAACAACAATCCCACATTAAGTGGGGTTGTGGCTGCAAGGAGTTGTCGCTTCACAAAAGATCTAATTTGGGCCATACTCATGTTTATAGCAGTAGAGTTGTTGAGCCCGAATGGACATTGCATTGACCTTCTAAGTTCATTTTCCTTTTCTCATTCTCTAACGCATTCCTTGTCTTCTTTTGAACATCTGACTGTCTTCTTACTTTTTTTCATATTTCATACCAAACTGTAGAGATATTTCTATGTTCCTATGTACCTTTTTATTATTGTATTTCTTTATTTTCCTCTTATGTAATTTACACATAGGTCTCCCCTCTATTAGGGTTCCAATGATTAAACAACTCTTTGATTTTTCCCAGGATGGTATTGTAGAGAGAATTATGTAGTCGGTGTAACGTTTGTGTTTTTTATTTTTCTATGTTTTGTCTTATGTAATTTACCCATGGGTTTTCTCTATATAAGAGACCCTAGGGTTCCCTGGAATAAACAACTCTTATTTTTCCAACACGGTATCAGAGCCAAAACCCTAGTGTAATACGCGTTTTGTACACTATGCTTTTGAAAGTTATCGAGTGTTATTTCAAGGAAATATTGAATTGATAGTGTTTGCCACAGTCAATAGATTCGCTTTGATTCAACAGTTTCAGTAAAACTTGTTTTATAAAAATCAGAGACCATCTTGAATAATTATGACTTTTAAAGGGGTTCTTTGGATTGTGTAGCACATCAAAACATAGTACCATATCTAGTAATCTGGAATTTTGGTAGTACCTTACAAGTAATAGAAGCCACTACTAGCATAGGGTCATAATGTTATAGATTTATACTCATTAGACCATAATCACATCATTAAGATTAATTAAGCGTGATTAGTACTGATTACCCCATCATTAGTGATAATTAAGTGTCACTAGCAAAAGTAAGACACAGGAGAGGAAATCATGGGACAGGTGTCATTATATAGTCAGGACAAGTATAAAAAAACCCATTAGTAACATGTGTCATCATTCTAAGACTAACACGTGTCATGGTGTAGCCTCTTGCTTGGGCAACAAGTTATCTCATGCATAAGCCTAGCCTCTTACTTGAACAACAAGTTTTCTCATAAGTGAGACATATGCCATGGTGTATGAATGGCAAGTGTCGCCATGTGTCTTCATACATGGATAAGAGACAACATGTGTCTTGGAGCCTCCCTTACATGTTGACACATGTCAGGCATGTAAAGGGGGTGGAGGCCTATATATACCCATGACCCCCCATTCTCCTCACTTCATCCGACGCCCATCTCTCCACCTTATATGACCTTAGAGGAGGCCATATCCGCGGACGATGTCGTATCAGGTACCACTATTATTTTTTGTAAAAGTGCACACACTCTTATTGATTCTGGTGCAAGTCATTCTTTTATTTCACAAAGATTCTCCATATATGCTGATAAAGTACCAAGTACTCTCAAGCATGCCTTAGCAATTTCTTTGCCTAAGGGAGAACCAGAAATTATTATGAATATCCTTCGAAATTGTTTGGTAAAGATAGGAGAAAATTATATTGAAGTAGACATGATTCCTATGGAGATAAGAGAATTTGATGCTATCATAGGAATGGATTGCTTGAGTACATATGCTCTTCTAGACTGTCATAAGAAGCATGTTACTTTTAGAAAACCAGGTGATGTTGAATTCACCTTTTATGGAGAAAGAAGGATATATCCTACCCATGTCATCTCCTGTCTCTTAGCCCATAAGTTGATAAGGAAGGGATATTCCTCTTATGTTGCTTATGTGTTTAATACTAAGGCAGAAGAAATCAGTTTAGAAAATATTTCTGTGGTAAAGGAGTTTCCAGAAGTGTTTCCATATGAACTGCCAGGAGTTCCTCCCGATAGGGAAACTGAATTAACTATTGACCTCATTCCGGGTACCAATCCAATTGCCTTAGCTCCTTACAGAATGGCCTCAGTTGAGCTTAAAGAACTCAAAACCCAATTGCAGGAGTTGACAGATAAGGGATTTATACAATCCAGTATGTCTCCTTGGGGTGCTCCTGTTTTATTTGTCAAGAAGAAAGATGGTTCCATGAGACTTTGTATAGATTATAGGAGACCAAACAGAGTGACTGTCCGCAACAATTATCCTCTACCCGGGATAGATGACTTATTAGATCAATTACAAGGGGTTTCTGTGTTTTCAAAGATAGATTTGAGATCAGGGTATGATCAGCTCAAAATTAAAGTTGAAGATGTTCCTAAGACTACCTTTAGGACTCGTTATGGACATTACGAATTCCTGGTAATGCCTTTTGGTTTGACAAATTCCCCAGCTGCCTTTATGGACTTGATGAATAGGATTTTCCGTCCATACCTGGACAAGTTCGTGATCATATTTATTGACGATATTCTAATCTATTCTAAAACAGAGGAAGAACATAGAGAACACTTGAGAATTGTGCTTCAAACTCTGAAGGAACACCGATTATATGCAAAGTTTGATAAATGTGAGTTTTGGTTGAAGAAGGTTGCATTACTAGGCCATGTCATATCTGGAGAAGGAATAGCAGTAGATCCATCAAAGATAGAAGCGGTTCTTAGATGGGAACGACCGCTAAATGCATCAGAAATCCGAAGTTTCCTTGGATTAGCAGGGTATTATCGAAGATTTGTAGAAAACTTCTCTAGAATTGCCGCACCATTGACAAGGTTAACTAGGAAGAATGTGAAGTATAGTTGGGACGAAGAATGCGAGAAATGTTCTAAGGAACTCAAGAGTCGTCTTACCTCAGCACCTATACTTAGCCTTCCTTCAGGGAAAGGTAATTATGTAATCTATAGCGATGCCTCAAGACAAGGGCTGGGATGCGTCTTAATGCAAAATGATAAAGTGATTGTTTATGCTTCTAGACAGCTAAAACAACATGAGTTAAATTACCCAACTCATGACCTTGAGTTAGCTGCTATAATATTTGCCTTAAAGATCTGGAGACACTACCTATATGGAGAAACTTGTCGAATCTTTACGGATCATAAGAGTTTGAAATATATTTTCTTTTAGAAAGAGTTGAATTTAAGACAAAGGAGATGGTTAGAGCTAATCAAAGATTATGATTGTTCCATAGAATATCACCTGGGGAAAACCAATGTCGTAGCTGATGCTCTCAGTCGAAAGTCTAAGGGTCAGCTATCTCACTTAAAAGAAGAGTATTTACGTTGAAAGAGTTACGTGCAAAGTTAACTAGAAATAGCTCCGGAGCCTTATTAGCATCCTTACAAGTGAAACCCATATTATATGATAAAATTAAGGAAACACAAGTCCATGATTCTGAAATAATTAGAATGATTGAGAAGACTAAGGGAGGAGATGAAGCCGGGTATACAATAGATGGTCAAGGGGTTTTATTCTTTAAAGGAAGATTGTGTGTTCCGGATAAATCTGATATAAAGACAGAGATTCTGGAGGAGGCACATAACTCCATGTATACTATGCACCCAGGAAGTACTAAGATGTATATAACACTTAAGAGTTACTATTGGTGGTCTGGCATGAAGAGAGAGATTGCAGAGTATGTTTCTAGATGTCCTATATACCAACAAACTAAACCAGAGCGTTTTAGACCTGCAGGGACATTACAGCCACTTCCAATACCAGAATGGAAATGGGAACACATTACTATGGATTTTGTTACAGGATTTCCAAGTACCCGTCGAGGTCACGATGCAATATGGGTCATAGTAGACAGATTAACTAAGTCTTCACATTTCTTAGCCATTAACATGACATACAGTCTAGACCGCTTGGGAAAGATCTTTGTTACTGAGATAATTAGCCGTCATGGGGCTCCTGTATCAATTATTTCTGATAGAGATCCACGATTTACTTCTAAGATATGGCCAAGCTTACATAAAGCTATGGGAACGAAGTTAGCATTTAGTACATCATTTCATTCTCAAACAGATGGTCAATCAGAACAGACTATCCAGACTCTAGAAGACATGCTTAGAGCTTGTGCACTGAGCTTTAAAGAAAGCTGGGATGAACATCTCTCACTTATAGAGTTTGCATACAATAACAACTATCATACTCGTATTGGAATGACACCTTATGAAGCCTTGTATGGTAGACCATGCAGAACACCTATCTGTTGGAGTGAGGTTGGAGAAAGGAAATTGGTTCAACCTGAGTTAATACAAAGCACAATAGAAAAAGTTGAGGAAATCAAGAGATGCTTGAAGGCAGCACAAAGCAGACAGAAAAGTTATGCAGACAAGCGAACGAGAGACTTAGAATTTCAAGTCATGTATTTCTGAAAGTATCTCCATGGAAAGGCCTAAACAAATTCGGGAAGAAAGGGAAACTAAGCCCAAGATACATTGACCCTTACAAGATCACAGGGAGAATTGGAAGTGTTGCCTATCGTCTTCGACTTCAATCTGAACTAGCAAGGATACATGATGTCTTTCATGTCTCCACACTTCGGAAGGTTATTCTCGATCCAACTCATATGATACAAACCCAAGATATTCAATTGAAGGAAGAACTGTCATACGAGGAGGTTCCTGTGGAAATTCTTGATTATAAGGTACAAGAGCTACATACAAAGAAGATTCCTTTAGTTAAAGTTTTATGGAGGAGTCACGCAATAGAAGAAGCCACATGGGAACGAGAAGATGAAATGAGATCTCAACAAGTGTCAAAAAAACCCCATTAGAAACATGTGTCATCATTCTAAGACTAATACGTGTCATGGTGTAGCCTCTATCTTGGGCAACAAGTTATCTCATGCATAAGCCTAGCCTCTTACTTGAAAAACAGGTTTTCTCATAAGTGAGACATATGCCATGGTGTATGAATGGCAAGTGTCGCCATGTGTCTTCATACATGGATAAGAGACAACATGTGTCTTGGAGCCTCCCTTACATGTTGACACATGTCACACATGTAAAGGGGGTGGAGGCCTATATATACCCATGAAACCCCCCCCCCCCCCACATTCTCCTCACTTCATCCCACGCCCATCTTCCACCTTAGAGCTGCAAGGCCGCCGAGGTTGCGGGAGGAGCACGAGAGTAGCCACGGCAAAGCCCTGTCGGTGATCGAAAGCGTTTTTAAAAGTCGTAACGAAGTTCTGTCTGCATCGAGCTGTAGTACTCAAATCTAGGACGACTATAGAGGGAGAATTCACAAAATAAGGCAATCTCGACTCGAGTTAGATATCGATCAGGTGAGGGATTCTCAAGCGCTATTTTAAAGCACTAGTCTTTAGCTTTTATGCATGGTTTTGAATAACAAGTATGAAATCGTGTTTTCTAAAGCTTTTACGCATAAATTACAAGTATTATACAGTTGATACGAAATCAGGGCTTTAGAACGTATTTCAGACGTCGTTGCAGGTGCCTTATCACGATAGCACGTTGTTTAAGCATTTCGTTCTTTGTGGAACACGAATCATAAGTTTCACTACTTAGATTTAAGCTTTTTATATAAGAAATATGTTTTGTGCAGTTACTATGCAATATGAATCGGATTTCAAGTTCTTAATAGTTCTAGTTGTCAGAGTATGCATGCTATGTCAAGATTGTTTTATATTCATGATTTAGCTGTTATGAGCTTGAATTAGCAAGAGTACGGTTTATTAGTGACAAGAAAAGAATCAAAATCAGAAGATAAGCACCACAGTAGCTCTTTTAAACAAATCATGAACTAGACATTAGATATGGTGATGTCATTAGATATGACACTGAAACCGCCATTAGATATGGCAAACCATTAGATATGGTATCAAGAGGACTTTGGGTCCGCATTCTGTATACATATAGGCTTTAGGCCGTATGCAGGGTGTTTTTGGTCTTTGGGACCGTCTGCGCGTATGACTTAGCTTTGTTTCAGCGTTCATGATCCGATAACTTAGCCACAGTGGTGATTAGTACAAACAGCTTGATAGTGATAATTATGTTTCAGTTTATCTACTTTTGAAGTGATTTCAATGTTCAGTTGCAAATCTAGCATGTTGTTATATATAATTTCTGTCCTAATGTCTCTTTCAAGTTATCTCAAAGTATTCGACATAGTTTTGTATTTCAGCTTTTAGCTATATGTAAAAAGCTTGAGATCCTTTCACTGGGTCTAAGCTCATAAATGGGTTTAGACTCATCCCGTTATATTATATTATGTACAGATCAGCAGAATCACGACTAGCAGGGGAAAGGACCGCTTATACACTAGGAGGAGGTGGCTTTTGGTTTTCGTTGTGTTTTTTTGTATTGTCTGTTGTTTTGGTAAGGAGATGTAATAATAGATAGAACTTGTAAGACACTTCTTTGAAATGTAAACTTGAAATACTTATGTTTGATGAGACTGCCACATGTTTACTTTGAGGAAAAAGAAGCAGAAAGATCTCTTGTCGCGGCACGTTCCGGTTAGCGGGACGGGTCGTGACACCTAGGCTCTTTTTCTTTCCACCCGTCGCCCCCCCTTCTTCTCCGCTCTCTTCTTGCCGCCGCGCCGCCCTTCCTCGCCCCCCCCCCCCTCCTGTGCCGCTCCGCCTCCCGCGCCGTACCGCCTCCCGTGCCGCCCTGCCTTCCCGGAACACTGCCCCCATCCCGCCGGCTCCACCCTAGCCAGCGCCGGTCCCCTCCTACGGCCTCTGTCGTAGCCAACTCCTCCGCCATATCCATGGATTTGGGTGTGTAAAGTCTACATATGCACTCAAATCGTATGCAGATTTTGTAGACACCTGTTCTTTCGTCTACAAACCCTAGTTCTTTATCTCTGGCTATATGTCAGAATCCAAGGTCAATATGCCCTCCATAGGCGCATTCAAAGGACCCGCGCCATTAGTGAAGATGGATGGGATGAACTATGAGCTCTGGGCGATGCAGTTCATGAGCCTCATGAAGTCGAACGATAAGAAGCATATTCTTACCGAAGAAGAGCCAGCAGAGAAGACTGGGATTTATGCCTCCTGGGAGGCAGATGACTCTTATGACTGGGATTTATGATCTCCATCACCATTTACTTCGGATCAGAGGTTTGAGGAGCTCGATGCTCGATTACGAGATATAATGCCTCCTATTTCTACAGATTCTTCTGGAGGTTCTTAGGATATTTCCCCACCCTGTTGTAAAATAGATCCCAAGTATCTAAAAGAATCTTTTTTCTGAATGTTATCATCTCCAATCTTTACCTCGAGTCCGTCACCGTTGTTCCCATTAAATGTATACTCCAAATATTCAGTCTTAGCCCCACTTGTACGAAATACTTTAGTTTCTAAGGCATGTCTCCAAACCTTTAGTTTCTCATTTAATCCATCTCTTGTCTCATTAATCAATACAAAATCATTAGCGAACAACTACACTAAAGTATCTCATCATGAATCTAACTAGTCAACCCGTCCAAAATTAAAGTAAAAATGAAAGGACTCCAACTGAACCTCGATGCGTACCGATGCTAATGTTAAAATAGCCAGTCTTCCCAAACTAGATCCCTATACAAGATGCAACCCTATCATACATATCCCTTGTAAGAATAATGTATAGGACGGGTACTTGTCTCTTATCCAAAACTCTCCACAATATCTCCCATGGAACTGAATCATAAGCCTCCTCCAAATCAATAAAAAATCATACGGAGATTCGTCTTTTTAGCTCTATAAATCTCAATTGCTCTCCTCAACAAGTAGATACCTTCAATAGTTGAGCGACCTGGCACGAATCTGAATTGATTTCAGTTACTTTAGAACTTGTCTTTCGATCACATGTTAACGAATTTTCATAGTATAACCCATCAGTTTGATACCATAGTTCGAACAATTTTCAATGTCTTCGTTATTCTTATAAAGAGGCACCACATTACTTCTCTATTCTTCAAGCATTTTCTTGCTTCACCAAATAACATTGAAGAAATTTGTGAGCAAAGTCAAACCTTGTCCACATGAAACTCTCCAAATTTTAATAGGAATCTCATCAAGTCGTACCCCTTTTTCAAGTTTCATAACCTTTAAAGCCTTCTCTACTTCCTTCCTTTGTATTCGTTTGTAGCTTGCATCATTCATGTAACATTCACTACTAGCAAGATCTCTCAAAGTAATCTCTTTATTCACGTCCCCATTGAAAAGCTTATAAAATATTGCTTCCATCTAATCTCTGTATCCTTTTGAATAACAAACACATGTCCTTCCTCGTCCTTGATTCATCTCACTTGAGAAAGATCTATGTTCTTACTTTCTCTTGCTTTGGCCAATATGAATATATCCTTATGACCCTCTTTTAAGTCAAGTTTTTTTTTATAAAACTTCATAAGTTCTCAACCTAGCTTCATGTACAGCCTTTTGCTTCCTTCATCGGTATTTCGGAGGGACAATTTCCTTTATTCTATCCAAGGTTGTAAAAAGCGAGTCGGTATTCAGTAGTTAGGGTCATTGATTACGGATTAAACGTTATGCAGGAGTTTTATAGAAATTAAATGGGCCATGCGATTTTGCATTTTTTGTTAATAAAAAAATCATTACATACAAAGCAGTCATGAGACCTCCTATGCTCTATGGATCTGAATGTTGGCCTGTGAACCATAGACAAATGCAAAGAATGGTAGTAGTAGAAATGAAAATGCTAAGGTGGATGTGTTGCCACATACGTAAAGATTGAATCTGGAATGATGCAATCAGTAAGAAAGTTGGTGTAGCTCCGATCAAGGATAAGATGTCAGAAAACCGCTTAAGATGGCTTGGTCATAGGAAAGAAGGTCAGCCGATGCACCAGTTAGGAGATGCGAGTGTTGGGATGTTGAGCCGACTAAGAGACGGTGAGGATGGCTCAAGAAGTGTTGGAAAGCAACTATATGAAGGGATCTTAGTTTTTTGGATATAAGCACGAGATTGACCCAAGATAGATTTGAACAGAGGCGAATAATCCATGTAACCAACCCTACTTAATTATGAGAAAAGGCTTTATTTTTGTTATTGTAATAAAAAATCATAACATATATAATAAATAAAAGGGATATTTGCACCCATAACCTTGAGTAATTTTGTACCCTCTATAATCACAAATAACACCTAGGACCCTAAATAGTGCTTAACTCTTACACTCATAATCCCGTGTTAACTTCCATACGATTTTCCGTATAACGATATCCGTTATATATTTACAGTTTACACCCTTAAAGTTCCCATTATTTACGAATGACCACTCCCCTTCCTCCTCCAACCAGCCAACCTCCTCCTCCCTTTCACAGTCGAGGAACCCCCACCGACCACCACCTCCTCCCCTCCTATCTGCCAACCCCCACCAGTCGAAGCTTCGCTGCCAACAAGAACCCACCCCGACGTTTACTGTAAGCCCCCCCCCCCACCCCGCCCGTAGAAGCCTGACCTTGATCACCCGCCTCCACGACGAAGCCACTCCCAGGTCGAGGAGTCTCCACCGACCAGCTCCTCTGCCAGCCTCCACCAATCGAAGCCCCGCCTCCAGTAAGCCCCCGCAGCCTGCTGCAATCCCCCCCTACCGCTTCACCATGTCAGCCCGACCACAGAGCCCTCCCACCCCCACCTGTGGAAGCTTGTCCCCCGTCGCCTGCTGCAAGAAACCCCCCCTCCAAACCATGGAAGCCACCCCCCACACCCACCCATCCATGGAATCCTGACTCCCTTGTGCCTCCATCCACCATATCGCCCGCACACCCTTGCGACTGCCAGAAAGAACCCACCCCGGACCCCGCCACACCACGATGCCCACACCACTCCTCAACCGCCAGCAAGACCCCTTCCAATGGAAGCCCCCTGATTCACCACGAACCCCTGCCCTATGGAAGCCTGACCACCATCGCCTTGCGCCTCGTAAAAACCCAAGCCACCCCCCCTCGCACTACGAAGCCCCCCACCACCAAGGCTGTTAAAAGCCCGACTCGCCACCATCCTCCAACACGAAGCCCCTCCAACCCCCGCCGCCACCTGCAAGCTCCCTCTGCAAGTCCACCATCGCCTGCAACAAAATTCTTCTTTTTTTAATTTTTGGTAAATCCTAACAGTTAGATCATGGATTGGTTATATTAACTCACTCATATGGTTGAGTTAATGAACCAAACTAACGGAAGGTTGTGGATGTAAAACGAAGCATTTACTCAGGATTCTTGGTGTAATTCATGATTATAAAGGGTTTCTGGGATAATTATGAAATTACTCATGGTTATGAATGTAAATATCCCTAAATAAAAATTGTATAAATAAATTAAAAATATAATCACATATTCACATTATAGATAAAATATTCTCAAATTAAAGGAATTTTTAATCTAAATATCAAATAGCATAAACAACTAGAATCCATAGCCAAATGTTAAAACAGATAACATAAACAATTACAATTCATAGCATAAATCCAAAAAAGTCATGGATAACATATAACGCCGTTTAAACAGTCGTATAATGTCGTTTATGTGGCCCATCCGCATATGAACCAGACTTTGACTAGTCTGTGCGGTTCAGGGCCGCATGCGTTTAAATGGTCGTTTAAACTATATTTTTAGCATCCATGATTCTATCCATATACATAACTTTTAAAGCAAGCTCTTCTAATTGTAAGCTTCTCTTTGGGCCATGAACTCACTTAACATCTCTTTGGCTACCCTTTGGATACAACACGCAACCGCCTCCCACATACCATTTGCACTTCCATTACAATCCCAAGATAAGTTTTCTAACACCTCCTTGAAGCTTGATTGCTTCAATTGAAGATTCCACCATTTAGTTCTAATGATCTTGGAAACCATCCTCTTCTTTGGCAAATCTTTTTTTACATATCCATAACTAGCAAGCGATGTTGAGATGTCAAACTCTCTCCTGGGATTACTTTGCAGTCTCTGCAACACAACTGATCTCTTACCCTCATCACAAAGTAATCTATATGTGTTTTAGTCGGGCTACTCTCATAAGTAAGTAAATGCCCCTCCCTCTTCTTGAAGAGAGTGTTTGATATGAAAAGATCATAAATTGTTACAAAATCCAAAATGACATTTCCCTCTTTATTTTTATCCCTAAAGCCATGGCCTCTAGGAACACTAGCATATCCTGAAGCATCATATCCCACATATCCATTAAGATCTCCACCTAGGAAAATCATTTGTCTTTGTGGTATTCCTCTTTCATAATCTTATTCAAATACTCCTAAAAAGCTTGTTTAATCATTTCCTCTAAACCAACATACGATGCATAAACTGAGATTATATTCATAACTTTTAACACCAATTTCGGCAAAATAATAAGATCCCCAAATATGTGCACCACAACTACACTATTCTTCAAATCCATATAAACAACCACTCCAACACCATTTCTACCCCCTCTTTACCCGAATACCATAATTCAAAGCTTATCTTCATGATCTCCCTTGCTTTCTCTCCAATACATTTTGTCTCTTGGATACAGTATCTGAATCTTCCTTCTTTTCATCGCATCTACTATCTCCATCGATTCGCAAATCAAAGTACCAATATTCCAACTACCTATTCTCAACTTACGAAAAATGTCCCCAAACATGCCTCGATTCCCAATTACATGCCTCGTTTTTTGAAATGTAACAAAGATGGATTCGTACTTATTTGTCTCAATTCACAAATACATGCTCCTGTAAGACCCTTTTATATGTGAAAGTCCAATACCCTCTTTGTACATTTCAAAAATGAAGCTTCTATTTACGAATCAAGGCATAGTTGGGACATTTTTTTGTAATTTTCCCTTTATATATACATGTAAGCCTAATCAAAAAGGCTATTATTGCCTAAAAAAAAGGAGACAAAGATATACATAGTTTTGAGGCCCCAATGGAGGATATATATGTTATTAAAAAAGAGAGGCAAATTGAAAAAGAAAAGAAAGAGAGAGAAAGATGGTCGTACCACAAAATAGTTCAAAAAAGGACAATTTAGGGACTGTATAAAAGAGAGATCGAAAAAAGGAAGAAAGATGTAAGAAAATAAGGAGTGATTAAAAAAGTCCATCAAAAAAAAGGGGAGAGATTGTTCAAAAAAATGAGAACGAAAAGAGAAAGGGGGCAGAGAAAATATTGAATTTGTATCTCCCACAAGTATATGGGAGATAAAGGGAATGTTAAAGAACACATCCATGATTTGTATGATTTGCATAAGGCACACATATGAATTCTTTTGTTGAGATGGCTCTATACTTATTTAGGGTTAGAGTTTAAATTTGAACAGCATATGTCAGAGAAGATGTCCGATGCGAAAAGATTCATAGGAGCTCCAAAGAAGAAATCATCTTCTTTTAGCAATGTATGGGAGAACCCCGATTAAAGGATAGGCTCTCTTTAAAAGAGATCCATTGTGGAGGCTTCATGATGGAGGCATGTAAAAAGATCCTCATATAATGACAGCACATACATAGGTCTTCAGTGGAGGGACTCACTTCAATCTTCCTTGTCTAGAGCATTCAAGAACCCGGCAATAGCAATTACCATAGAAGATGGTTTTTGAGATTTGTTCAATGATTCATTCTTGAGATTCCGATTCATTTTTTTAGTTTTTTCTTAAATTATCCTCCAGGTTTGATTATTTTGCTTGATCTAGTGATTTGCACACAATGAATCTTCCAGTACGGATCCAAAACAATGTGGAATTAAGATAGCCAAAGGAACAAAGCTACACTCGCAGTACAAGTCAAACATTGCCGTGGCACTACGGCAGTGCATGTGACTCAATCATGGAGGAGCAACGCTGAACCACGGTAGATTATGACGAGGTTTTTCATGTGACAAGGGTTAGTGACCAAGATGCACATTTGAGTTATCTCTTTTGTGAGTTAGAGAAGAAGGATATTGGTCATTGCTCCAATAGGTGTTCATCGGTGCATAAGCTATTAATGGAGGTTGTACCTCACAACATCACAAAAATATGGAGGTTGTACCTCACAACATCACAAAAATATACGGAAACATGAATCGTATCCGTAGAGATACATATGGGTGCATAACAAAAAAGCTTCGATTACAAAAGGGACCGCATGGCATAGAACCTTGCTATGTCATTCCACGCCCCATAAGGGATAGAGACATATCTTAGGAGGAGCTTAATCCTTTAACAGATGAGACCTCCTATTATAAGTATGTCCTACATCATATCAAAAAAAAAGTATGATCCTACATCATGCTGCACAATTTTGAGGGGATGATGAAACACAGAATCCAATACCTTCAACCCATGGTGATAATCTTAGGATCTTCTCCTATGATTCAACAGAATATGTCACACGTAATCAAGCCCCCGCCACGCACATGAGGATGCACACAAGTATTCTTCATTACGAAGGTGGCATGTTAATGAAAAAGGGGATGGAAAGGTGAGCACAGACACAAAAGATGGAGGAGGAAAGGATGGGGTGGCCATTATTTCCAATGAAACCGTAGTCCAATTCACCCCAATGGCCGTACACCCTCTCTTATATAAGGAGGGTGGGTGCCACTTAAGTTGGTCAAGGTCTAGCCAGACCCACTTGTAACCAATCAACACAGATTGATTCATGAATCAAATTCGTGGTTTTAAATTTAATTCATGTGAATGAACTCGCTAATTAATATGCGAATCAAATTCACATATTAATCAATGACTTCTGTGAATCAAATTCAAAGGATCATCCTTAATTAGTCTTAATGATGTGCTAGACAATCCAAATAACTCTTAAAAGTCAAAATTATTCAAGATGGTCTCTGATTTTTACAAAACAAGTTTCAATGAAATTGTTGCATCAAAGCGAATCTATTGACTGTGTCAAATACTATTAATTCAATATTTCCTTGAAATAACACTTGATATCATTCAAAAGTATAGTGTACAAAAACGCGTATTACAGCCACCCTCATGGAAAGGCCCGTTGGTTACTATGACCTCGAGTCCACTAACAACATCACCGTCCCAAGATAAGATGCCACAACCTCACGAATCGACTAATATCCCACCATCCAAGGCTTGCAGAGCCTAACCCGCTTCTTCATCCCGACATCATTTGCACAAAATGATCGATATTAGCTCCGATCAGGACCCCACAACCAACCTAAACACAACACTTTCCCTACCAACACCCACCCTCTACCCTTACAATGCATACTCCAGCAACCTCATCTTCCTCAACACACACAAAAGAAAAGATCATTTCACCTTCTCCACCATGTACAACCCCAACGCTATCAAGACAGAGACAGTATCATATTCTCATCCCCCACCCTCAACGATACACTAGCATTTCCAGTAAAGAAACATGCAGCAACCACAGACATCTTCCCAAACACATGGTGGATTTCAAAAATTGACTTGCCCCCTAAATTGGATCTAGCCAAATAACACCTCAAGTTGATAAGACACAAGTCCAAAGTTGTGATCCGAGCAGCAGACACCAAGTTCACCAGCATCCCTTCCTCCAAAATCCTCATGCACTCCGACTAAAAATCCTCCTGCACTCCGACTGCAAAAGAAAGGAATCTTTATTAGGGCACATAATTGTGCCCCCTACGTTCTCCTACAAGAATCCCTCCACCATAATCTCCGGTGCAACTCCCCCACTGCCAACATTTGGTGGCAACAGCCACCGTCTCTAGCAACCTCATCGGCTTCGCTACATATTCCACCCTTTATTCCAAAATTTAGCATCCACAGCCATCATCATTGCTACCTCAATGGTCCCTTGTGCATCATTTTCAATATAAAGGTCGAAAGGTTGCATCCACCTTCGAAATTCCAACAAACAACTCTGTTTGGACAACACAAATGGAGAGGGACGGTGGCACCAACCTCGGAGCACTCGAGATTTTCACCACCACGTCGAAGGTCGTGACATCAATTCATTACAAACCACATCAAGGAGGTCCACTATGGTAGTAAGATGTTCCTAACCACATCAAATGCCCAACCAAAGGAACACTCGACAAAGATAGAAATATTTGCACCACCAATCAAGTAGCACCATCTCTAAACAAAGTGGATGTCACAACCTAACCCTTAGGGGACCAACATCACCCTTCAAGAGAAGTTACTCTTGCGACAGCGACATTCTACACATAAATACAACTTCATCATCCAGCGCAACAACATCCCCCTTAGAACCATATCCCAAGAGCAACCAAATATACCCATTAGCCTTCAAATAATTTCCCACTAAAGTCCTACGACACCATACATCTATTACGCACTATGACTGCGAATGACATAAACAGGGGTGCTTCAAGCTTCAAACCCCTTTTGTCAGCCATTCACGCTACCGGTGCACCGTCCATTGCATCAAAAACACACAAGTTCTCAATCGCAATGCCACAAAGACCCTCCTCCCCATAGTGAAAATAGCGTTGAATCATATTATGTTCACATCGACGCCACCCATCGACGACAGTAGACCATGAAGGATCGTGATGGACCTCCACATCCCTCATCTGGGTGCCCATTGGGCCCATTAACACCCTGTCCCCTTCTTCTTCGGACGACGAAAACTCCACTTCTTCATGTTCCATCTCCAAATCATTTTTTCCTATTAGAATTTTAATTCTATATCAATAAAAAACTGCCTCATGTCAGTAATTACTAATCAAAGTCCTACAAATCCCATGAGCTTGAGAGTTGTGAACTGAGATCAATGTAGAAAAGTTCCTACAAAATCTCCGTTTACCACCTTCTCAAGAGCTCAACTGGAATGCAAGGTATGTTTACATACTACAGGTTGGGAATTATATGTGATTCATTCTTTGGTGTGTTTAATAAAATAGCATGGTATTCCAAGGGACCTTACACATGAACAATAAGTCAGGTAAGATTTTCTGTCTCCAGTAGCATTACAGAGAATAGTACCCCACTAAACCAGCTGAATGTGAGAGCCAGAGAAAGAAAGAGTGAAGACGATGTAAAAATCTTTACCAGATCACTATAAGGTGGTCCAAAATAAGCACTCTGCTCATCCGCACTGTTATATCCCTCGGCATCTCCGAAAGATTTGGGTGAAGTGGGTCGTGAATTGGACTGTGAACCGCCCCACACAGGGTGAGGAGGCCAACCCATCTGCTTTCTGAAAGTGCCATTTCTCCCAGTACCCAAAGATGATGTGATCCTCCTCGTTGCCGTTGAGGATCCTGACAGTTTTGGAGGCGGCACGGGAGGAGGTGGTGGGCATGTCACCCCCGCGACAACCTCTGCACTTTCAGAACACGCATCCCCAGCAGCTTCTTGCAACTGCAGCCCCTCCAACTCATTGGCAGGCGCACCGGTCTCCCCAACACCATCAAGGCAGGGATCGCCCCCGCCTTCACTCTCAGGAGTCCCTGCCTCATCCTTCCTCCGCCCCCCTCCTCGCTGCCCGGACACTGTTCGTGCTCCTGAAGCACGCCCCTTTCTTGTTGCTCCTCGTCCCTCGCCGCAGGTTGCTGCTGCTGCTGCTGTGACAACCGGTTCACGCTCAACGACGATCCACCCGAACCTCGCTGAACGAATATCCTCGTCATCCTACCCACTCAAGAGAACCGATTCAAAGGACGATCGCTTCAGAGGCTGAGGGCGGAAGGTTTATCCCTCGTCCGGATCTTCGGAGATGCGATGCCGGTGCCTTTGCTGAACGATTCCTTCCACAAGAAGAGGATCCGCTCGCCACCGACGATCGACAAACGCATCCCACTCGAAATTCTCATAACAGATCGCAGATGATCGCGGGAACGGATTAAGCTTCTCCTTCGATCAACAGCATGCCATTGGAGACGATCAATCGAAGAAAGAGGACGATCGATTCGGGAGAAACCGATTTCTAGGGTGTATAGGGAAGGGAGGGGAGGGTGTGGTGGTGGTGGAGGTTGTTGGGATGGAGGAGCTGTGCCCCCCTCCCTTTTTATGGTGGTGGTGGACGTGGCGAGGGAGGGAGGTGAGATGAGCTGAGGTCGCACGTGCGAGGGGGGTTAAATGGGCCCGTGTGGATTGTGTAGCGGCGGGCCGGTGCCTTTTATCTCGTTACGAGGGCTCCTGCTGGTGATGACAAATATGAGGTCCATGAGTGTGATGTGATTCCAAGAGAGATGGATTTTGGTGCTTTTATGCCAAACGAAAGCCAAGGCCCTCATCAGAACCCATATGCACATCCATCTCGTCTTCCAGCCATTGCTACCCTTCGTTGTTCCTAGTGATCTTCTCCGGCCTCCACTATTGATATTGGTGTACCACCTCGGCTTGTTTGGTTGCAGGGTTGGGCATGGTTTGGTTGGGTTGGGTGAAGAGTAATCTGTGAGGAGGAAGTACCTTGTGAATAGTAACCAGGGTTGGCCAACCCTGACCCAACCCTGTAACGAAACAGGCCTTTCGATGAATCGTCATCAACCACCTACTTACACCTCCCTTAACATGTAGAGTGTGCGTTAGGATCCTAAGTCTATGAATCGGATTTGGTTTGAATGTGATGGGTTTGATTTGGGGTTTCGATGATATATTTTAAGGTTTCGAGGTAAAGTGGTGATATATTAATGTATATGTTTTCGCAAATATGGAGATGTGTTGTGCTTTGTAAATATTTAATACAATATGATTTAAAAGAGATGTGTTGTACTTTGTAATAATAAAATAATGATTTAAATTTTAATGTTGTGGTATGTGAATATTTAATATGTCACAAGTGCTTGAAATTCCGGTGGGAGGATTTCAAAGTCGAATAAAGATGTCATATGGGAGGTCTTATGGGACCAATCAATATTAGTATAGAAATAATATACTTTAGAATGACTTCCAAAATCACAACAGTATTTTGAATTGATGTGCAGGAGATAGCTAAAACCATGGAAGGATATATCGATATCGGTATCGATATCGGTACCATGTCGATACGATATATCGTCGATATATCGACATATATCGACGACATCGAACCGAGATTGTGAATAAAATGGCCTTGGAAGGCCAAATATCGACCATATCGGCGATATATCGGTGACATGTTGATAGCGATATATCGTCGATATATCACGATACAGCCTTCCATGGATAAAACCCATGTGTTTCATAAATGCCACATGACTCTGGAACATGCTTTTTAGTTAATGTAGGATACGATAGTGATATTCACAATGTTATGGAATACGTTGAGTGAAGCATACTGTGACGTTCTCGAAATGCATTCATTCCACCGTAGACGAATGCGGGCAACATCCATTGTTGTTGAAAACAACGATCATGAGCTGTATAGATTGATGGATCCTTCTTCCCAAGTTATAACCAATGAGATGAAAAATGAGGATCAAGAGAGAGATAATCGTATTAAAACACTCCTTGATTTTTTGCATCCCATTCTTGAACATGCGGAGATGATGGATGTGTTGGGAATGGAGATGATTGCATGAATGTTGATGATATTTTTAGTTTATCAGCTGAATTAAAAATGTCATGATATTCAAGTTCGAAGCTGATTTCGTGTACTCTATGAAGCTGCTTCACATAAAACGATACTGTAATTTAATGGTGGTTGAATCGAATAAGAAGGTATAGGTTGTATAGTGGAGCAAATACGGCAGAGGTTGCATGTAGAGATTGTATAGCCATCACCGATCAATTGACAAACAGTTTTTCATCTCCATGCGTGACAATGCTCGTAACGGTTTGAACCGAGTAGTTCATCCCTAAGTCTATTATAACTTTATGGATCTTATATTTCCTAACGAAATCCAACTTATCTAGATGTATATATTTTTAATATTTTATTCATGATGATTATGATACCAAATTTGTCAAAGAAGTATTTGGGATGCTGAGGAATAGAGAATATATATGGTGATTGAGTTGAATCATGCAACAAACTTATGCATCCATTCATAGATCTTGAGGTTTGCATCATGAGAACTGTGATAGATATCGAGACAACCAAGGTCATGGAAGGAGAGATGTTTAAGAGGGTTTTTGGGCTTTAGGTCCATGCATCTTCGCTTTTAGATGTTATGGGCATGTTGTTAGTGTTAATAGCACAAACATGCATGAACGCCACAAAGATAAGATTCTCACACGCCGTGTCTTTGTTCTCTAATCTACCACCACATCTGCGACCTGTTCTTCTCGGTTGTAAGTTCTTAGAGGTACTTTCAAGGACGATCTTGTCGGTGTGCGCTGATGAAGACTGTGTACCGTCGTATCCTATGAGCGGTAACCTACACAGCGGTATTGCGGGGGTGATATCCTCTTTAAGGGCAATGCATTTCATGGATAATTTTGTGATCTCTGATCTTCTCCTTTTACTTTATTTTCTGTAACTTGTTATTATTTTACGTTCTCTGGATCACACCCTAATTTCTGTATCCACTTATTTATTTGATTTTTTGTTTGCATTACGTAATCGGATAATAGATGGGAAATGCATGATTAAAACAGTGTTAATCGGTGATGCTTTTTCTGTTAATTCATCTAAATCCATATAATTATTGTTTAATATATGCATTTTTGATCATGTTTACAACAATCTTAGAGAGGATATCAGGAATCGAGTTTTAAAATCATTCTGAAAACAATGTTAAAATTGAGGGTGGATATGATGGGTATGCCTGAAAAATTCTGTGATCAGAACATTAAGCGTTGACAACAACACATGAAGATATGGTTAACCACCATAGGATTAATCTCTATGCTTGAAACCGAATTGTCCTAGGGTGGAAAAGGAAAATCCCTCACCCGATAGACAGAAGGTGCAATCTGCGTGGAAGAAAGAACGCGATCCTGTATGTCATGGTTGCATCCTGTTAGCTCTGTCCTGTTGGACATGCAAGCCCACGGCGAGCCATTATGCAATTAATGCTATTGCGAATATCAGTCCTTGATCTGAAATGAAGAATAACTAATTTACATAATAGGTCCCTTAGTACAATTAGGGTTATGTATCATGGTCATCTTGATGGTCATACAACAATTGTTGATTCAATTATTGAATCATAGAGGTTGGTGCTTGGATGAATATCCAATGAGTTAGATTGAGGATTCATCAAGCACCGTCAAATGATTGTTAAGAAAGAATCTCACAGCATGAGAAGGAGATGGCAATCTTTTCTCTAAATGCTAATATCTGACCAACCTCTTGATGCAGGTCCTCTGCATATGAATAGAGATTCGGAGGTGTGAGATTAGTTAGGTCAAAGAGTTGGCTTAACGAGACTGAGATAACCAAAGTCCCATGTTGTATGCTGTCAGGATACATGTACGCATCCTCTGACCGGAGACAGATGTGTTACTATATGTCTGAGTATGTACATTTGGCAGACCAATATGTTGATGACCTAACCGAGGTCTATACACCGGCATGCTGGTGTATATGAGTAATACGATCTCTCAAAGGGATCGTACATGATCATTACCAAACTGGAAGACATGAGCTCACTTATGAGATATTGGTAAGAATCAAATTCCGTGCACGGTCGTCTCGCTTTGGAAGCTTGACTGAATTTGTAAGTTTGGTATATACTTTTAGATTGTATATGATCAACACTTGGGTATAACATATACTTTCGGAAAGTATATGATCGATACCAACTCCCAACGATCGAATGAAAAACTTAATGATAAAAACCCTAAAGGAGACAATCCAAAAGAGATATAAAACTTCGGGTTTAATCTCGATCTTCCAATATACATGATGTACATTTATTGGGAATACATGAGGGCGATGTGATCATAAATGGTTGTATGGACCATGACGCTTCCATTCCCAGGGAGTGATGAAACGGGTCTGGATTTTAGTGACTCCTCTCAATAGAGAGGTAATCTGATCTTGGTCCAAATATTGGACATTGACCTGAATATGATTCAGATGCGATGAGAAGATTAAATTTGTCGTCTTCATTTAATCAAGCATCTATGGGAGGACCAAGATATGGATTTGAGATGTGATCTCAATATCCAAGTCACTATATGTGGAACAATACAATCGCCATGTCCTTATCTCCAAGTATCCGCAGAGAAAGCGCATTATCCTTGAAAGAGTTCATGGAAAATTTCATTGTTGATATATGTATACAAGTACTGAGAAAATGGATAACTAAATATGATTTAATTAATATAAATTTGATTTATCTTATAAGTAGAGTTATCTAAGATAACTAAATTTCATTTAATTATCAAAAGTTAAATAATGTGAATTCGATTCATATTATTTGGGCACATGAGAATAGAGATCCAAGATGATTAAATGTGATTTAATGATCTCTGATATGAATAATGTGGATAGCACCATCCATATTAATCAGGTATATTACAGATGTGATTTATAATAAATTAGATAGAGCAGATTGTGATTTGTATTTGTTAATTAATTATTGATATGAATTATATTCACATTGGATAATTAACTGAAAATATATTTTACATTTTGTTTTGGTATGTGAATGTGATTCACAATTTTTAATAGATTTGAGCTTTTTAAAAGAAGTAGTGTTTTGTGCAGTTACTATGCAAAATGGATCGGTTTTCAAGTTCTTAATAGTTCTAGTTGTCATAATATGCATGCTATGTCAAGATTGTTTTATGTTCATGATTTAGATGTTATGAGCTTGAATTAGCAAGAGTACGGTTTATTAGTGACAAGAAAAGTATCAGAATCAGAAGATAAGCAGCACAGTAGCTCTTTTATAGAAATCATGAACTAGCCATTAGATATGGTGATGTCATTAGATATGACCCTGAAAACGCCATTAGATATGGCAAACCATTAGATATGGTATCAAGAGGACTTTGGGTCCGCATTCAGTATACATATAGGCTTTGGGCCGTATGCAGGGTGTTTTTGGTCTTTGGGGCTGTCTGCGCGTATGACTTAGCTTTGTTTCAGCGTTCATGAGTCAATAAATTAGCCACAGTGGTGATTAGTACAAATTAACAGCTTGATAGTGATGATTATGTTTCAGTTAATCTGCTTCGAAGTGATTTCAGCGTTCAATTGCAAAACTAGCATGTTTTATATGTAACTTCTGTCATAAAGTCTCTTTCAAGCTATTTCACAATATTCAGTATAAACTTTTGTCATGATGCACATATTTCAGATTTTAGCTATATGTAAAAAGCTTGAGATCCTTTCACTGGGTCTAAGCTCATAACTGGGTTTAGACTCATCCCGTTATATTATATTATGTACAGATCAGCAAAATCACGACTAGCAGGGGAAAGGACAGCTTATACACTAGGAGGAGGTGGCTTTTGGTTTTCGTTATGTTTTTTTTACTGTCTATTCTTTTGTAAGGAGTTGTAATAGATATAACTTGTTTAAGACACTTCTTTGAAATGTAAACTTGAAATACTTATGTTTGATGAGATTGTCACATGTGTACTTGAGGATAATGAAGTTGAAAGATCTTTGTCGCGGCACGTGTCGGTTAGCGGGACGGGTCGTGACAAGCACGTTTTAGCACATAATACTTTTCGGAACACAAAACATAAGTTTCACTACTCAAATTTGAGTTTTATATAAAAAGTATGTTTTGGACAGTTACTATGCAATATGTATCAGTTTTCAAGCTGTTAATAATTTATTGTTACAGGAATATGCATGCTATGTCGAATTTGTTTTAATTTATGAATTAGCTATTATTGGCATGAGTTAAAGCTAATACGGATTACGAGTGGATAGAATAGAATCAGAATGAAAAGCAAGCACCACGGTAGCGACTTATACAAGTCATGAACTCGCCACTAAATTTCAAGTACCATATAGTAGATATGCAATCACGTCTTTACAAAACCAATAAATAGCCATTAGATATTTGATATCTTTATTTATATATGACACTGAAACAACCATTAGATGTGGCAAACCAATAGATATGGTATTAAGAGGACTTTGGGTCCGCATTATGTAAACAGGGTGTCTTTTGCTCTATGGGAGCGTCTGAGCGTACGACTCAGCCTTGTTTCAACATTCATGAGCCCTATAAATTAACCACAGTGGTGTTTGATACAAAAATCTTAATACTGATAACTATATTTCAATTTACTTCTTTTTAGAAATTTGAAGTGATTTCGTCATTTCATTGCAAATTAGCAAGTTTGAATATCGATATTATCCTAAAGTCTCTTTCAAGATTTTGATACGATATCCATAATTACCTTACTTGTTATTAAAGTATTCATCAATGCAAGTTATTTCAGCATTTGGCTAATATATATCAAGAACTTGACATCCATTCACTGCGTCTTCTAAGATTATAAATGGGTTTAGACTCATCCCTATATATTATTATTATTTACGGATCAACCGAATCACGTCCAGAAGAAGGAAGGACTGTATTTACACAAATCATAGGTGGTCTCATTTCGTTTGTTTTTTTCTTTTACTGATTGTTGTTTTTCTAATAAGATGTAATAGAACTTGTGTTAGACAATTCAATGTAAAGTTAACATTAAATACAACAATGATGTATTTGATGAGATTTGCCACATGTGTATTTTTAGGAGACTGGCAATGAAAGATATTTGTAGCGACACGATTAGCTTGATGGTTCGTGAGAACTTGTAGTACCTGTGCAACGTTTTGAGAACTTGAGCAAGAATAATATTAGAGAAACTTCTCTTTGATTTTGTATCATGGCAAACATAGTACCACTTCTAGGAATTTGGAAGTGTGGTACCAGCTCATAAGTAGTAGTGGGTAGGTAACAAGGGCCTAACAATTTTGAGATGTGATTTCGGAATCTTGTTGGGCCCACCAAGCCGACGTCGAACGGGCCAATAATCCCCGATAATTGATCGGGTGGACCGGGATAGGGCCATGGACGTTACATATCCATGCTCATTAGTGCATATAATCATTTCACTGAATACTAATTCCACGTGATTACCCTTGATGAGCGAAAATTTAGTGTCACTCGCAAGAGTGGGACACATGGAGGGCAAATCACAGGACAAGTGTCGTCAAGCATGCGGAACATGTGCCAACACAAATGAGTGTCACGTGTCATCATTGAAAAATAACATATGTCCCAGAGCATGTAAGGCATGTGGCATTCTGCAAGAGCACCAAGTTCCCTCATTCGTATGAGTCATTGTGCAAGGAAGGTAAGTGCTGCCATCTGTCTTCACGCATCCTAGGTATGTGGCATGTGGGTTAGAGCCTCCCTTAGATGCTGACACATGTCACACGTGTAAAGGGGTTGGAGGCCTAGTATACCAATCCTCATTTCTTCCCATTCCATCCCACACCAATCCAACAACCTTAAAGCCAGGAAGCCGGAGAGAGTGCCGGGAGAGCATGTTAGAAGCTGCGGTGAAGTGCTGTCGCCTATCAGGAGCATATGATAAAAGTCGTAGCGGAGTGCTGTCTGCTATCAACTGCAGTAGAATTCCGAACGAAGTGCTGCAGCAGCCAGAGATGGATATAGGAGGTACCGACTAGAAGTGGAGACCATGACTCGGGTTAGATAGATGAATCAGGTGAGGGACTCTGAAGTGGGTACTTTAAGCGACAATCTTTATCCTTTATGCCTGGTTTTGACAAGTATTACATAACAAATATGCAATTGTGTTTTCCAGAGCTTTTACGTATGAATTTCAAGTACCATATAGTTGATATGCAATCACGTCTTTACAAAACCAATAAATAGCCATTAGATATTTGATATCTTTATTTATATATGACACTGAAACATCCATTAGATGTTGCAAACCAATAGATATGGTGTCAAGAGGACTTTGGGTCCGCATTCTGTAAACAGGGTGTCTTTGGTCTATGGGAGCGTCTGAACGTACGACTCAGCCTTGTTTCAGCATTCACGAGCCCGATAAATTAACCACAGTGGTATTTGATACAAAAAACTTTATAGTGATAACTATGGTTCAATTCACTTCTCTTTAGAAATTTGAAGGGTATTTCGGCATTTCATTGCAAGCTAAAAAGTTTGAATATCGATATTATCCTAAAGTCTCTTTCAAGATTTTGAGACGATATTCGTAATTATCTTACAAGTTATTAAAGCATTCATCAATGCACAAGTTATTTCAGCATTTGGCTAATATATGTCAAGAACTTGAGATCCATTCACTAGGTCTTCTAAGCTTATAAATGGGTATACCAATGAGCTCCTCATTTCTTCTCATTCCATCCCACACCAATACAACCTCCTTAAAGCCAGGAAGCCGGAGAGAGTGCCAGGCGAGCTTGGTAGAAGCTGCGGTGAAGCGCTCTCGTCTATCAGGAGCATGATAAAAGTCGTAGCGGGGTGTTGTCTGCTATCAACTGTAGTAGAATTCCGAAAGAAGTGCTGCAGCAGCCATAGATGGATATAGGAGGTCCCGACTAGAAGAGGCGACCATGACTCGGGTGTGGAAGGATCTCAAGCTTTTTACATCTAGCTAAAAGTTGAAATATGAGCATCATACCAAAAATTTTGCTGTATATTTGTAAATAGCTTGAAAGAGACTTTATGACAGTGATAATATAAAAACATGCTAGTTTTGCAATTGAACATTGACATCACTTCAAAAAAAGATAAACTGAAACATAATTATCACTATCAAGTCTTTGCAAAGAACATTGCAATCAGGTCTTTGCAAAGAATTTCAGACATCGTTTCAAGTGTTTTATCTTGGTTGCACGTTTTCAAGCACATAATTCTTTTCGGAACACAAAACATGAGTTTCACTACTCAAATTTGAGCTTTTTAGATAAAAAGTATGTTTTGGACAGTTACTATGCAATATGTATCGTTTTTCAAGCTGTTAATAATTTCCTATTACAGGAATATGCATGCTATGTCGAGTTTGTTTCAATTTATGAATTACGTATTATGAGCATAAGTTAAAGCTAATACGGATTATCAGTGTGTCATGACCCGTCCCGCTAATCAGAACGTGCCGCGACAGAGATCTTTCTGCTTCTTTTTCCTCAAGTAAACATGTGGCAATCTCATCAAACATAAGTATTTCAAGTTTACATTTCAAAGAAGTGTCTTACACAAGTTCTATCTGTCACGACCCGTCCCGCTAACCGATTAAATGTGATTTAATTAGTTTGGATAAGAATAATGTGGATAGAGATATCCAATTATTCATGATATATTATAAATGTGATTTATAATGTATTAGAGAGAGTTAATTATAATTTATATGTGTTGATTAATTATGATGTGTATTGGATACACATTGTGTAATTAATTAACAATATGAATTACATGTTGTTTTGGGTTGTGAATATGATTCACAATTTTTCCATGGCAAGATTGCAATATTCTCAAAGATAATTGTGAATTATTTTTTGAGAAATAAAACCCAAATAATTTTGTTGCAAATAAATAAGAGAGATTACATGGAGATTTGCAATCTCATGGAGATTACAATCTCCATGCAATCCATGGACGGCACACCACTCCTAATTGGAGTGGGTGTGCGCCTACATGGAAGGCACATGGAGATGAAATCTCCATGTGTCTTCTCTCCTTATTTGTTGGGTTGATTTAGGAATGAATTATATTTGATTTTATCAAATATATTTTGACCTAAATTTGTTGCTTTTGGCAACAACAATCTTAGCCATTGGATGAACGTAAATCAATCTCATCCATTGAATCTATGTGTCCCATGGATTGAGATCCATGGATCCCAAAACCCTATAAATAGAGAGGCATACTTGGCTCTCTCTTTACACATGCTATTGTAGCACAAACTCTCTCTCTCTTTCTCATATACACGACAGCCCTTCTCTCGCTCTCTTCTTGGTGGCCGTCCACCTTGGTGAAGAGAAACGTCGACGCCCGCGCCATCGTGCTGCCGCTTCGACTCTTTGCGGTTCTTTGTCTTCTTGGAGTGCTTCACTCACGAAGGAGACGTTTGATCTCGTGCGACGAGATCAGGAGCAACCGCGCTTGGATCAACTTGGATTGCGAGGACACCGCGACTCATCTCCGCGCTCGCAAGCCGTTACTCCGACGATCGGACTTGAGACAGGAGGTCTCTTTTCGTAGAGACTCGATCAACCACGCTTCAAGAGGTATTGCATTATACTTGCTGTGGTTATAGATGAAACGATTTGAGAATGGTTCTCGGATCATGTGGTTTCAACGGTTTAAAAATTTTAAAATTCCGCTGCTCCAAACAACTAGTACGACTAGTCGTTCTTCGTCGTATTCGATACGACGATCACGCTTCCGTGATGCGCTTGAGGATTTCCCCATATCCTTCATAACTAAAAGTTGAAATATGACCAGTATGCCAATATTTTTGCTGATAACTTTGAAATATCTTGAAAAAGAGACTTTATGACAGTAAACATATAACAACATGCTAGATTTGCAACCAAACACTGAAATCACTTCAAAAGAAGATAAACTGAAACATAATTATCACTGTTAAGCTGTTTGTACTAATCACCACTGTGGCTAAGATATCGGATCATGAACGCTGAAACAAAGCGAAGTCATATGCGCAGACGGTCCCAAAGACCAAAAACACCCTGCATACGACCCAAAGCCAATATGTATACAGAATGCGGACCCAAAGTCCTCTTGATACCATATCTAATGATTTGCCATATCTAATGGCGGTTTCAGGGTCATATCTAATGACATCACCATATCTAATGGCTAGTTCATGATTTGTATAAAAGAGCTACTATGGTGCTTACTTCTGATTCTGATTCTTTTCTTGCCACTAATAAACCGTAAACTTGCTATTTCATGCTCATAACAACTAATTCATGAACTTAAAATGCTCTTGACATAACATACATATTCTGACAACTAGAACTTGTTAAGAACTTGAAAATCGATCCAAAATGCGTAGTAACCGTGCAAAACATAATTTTTCGCATAAAAACTCATATCTAAGTAGTGAAACTTATGTATCGTGTTCCATCAAGAACAAATGCTTAAAAATGTGTTATTATGATAAAACTCGTGAAAGGACATCTGAAATACAATCTAAATCCCTGATTTCATCACAACCGTATGATACTTGAAATTCCTTCGTAAAAGCTCTAGAAAACACGATTTCATACTTGTTATCATAAACATGCATAAAAGCGAAAGACTAGTGCTTTAAAATAGCGCTTGAGAATCCCTCACCTCATTGTTGTCTAGCTTGGGTCGAAAACGTTTCTTTAGTGAAAACCTCCTCTATAGCCGTCTTAGATTGAATACTACGGCTTGTGCGGACAGAACTTCGTTACAGGATTCGGACCCAAAGTCCTCTTGATACCATATCTAATGGTTTGCCATATCTAATGGCGGTTTCACGGTCATATCTAATGACATCACCATATCTAATGGCTAGTTCATGATTTGTATAAAAGAGCTACTGTGGTGCTTATCTTCTGATTCTGGTTCTTTTCTTGCCACTAATAAACCGTAAACTTGCTATTTCATGCTCATAACAACTAATTCATGAACTTAAAACGCTCTTGACATAACATACATATTCTGACAACAAGAACTTATTAAGAACTTGAAAATCGATCCAAAATGCAAAGTAACCGTGCAAAACATAATTTTTCGCAAAAAAACTGATATCTAAGTAGTGAAACTTATGTATCGTGTTCCATCAAGAACAAAATGCTTAAAACGTGTTATTATGATAAAACTCGTGAAAGGACGTCTGAAATACAATCTAAATCCCTGATTTCATCTCAACCGTATGATACTTGAAATTCCTTCGTAAAAGCTATAGAAAACACGATTTCATACTTGTTATCATAAACATGCATAAAAGCGAAAGACTAGTGCTTTAAAATAGCGCTTGAGAATCCTCACCTGATTGTTGTCTAACTTGGGTCGAAAACGTTCCTTTAGTGAAAACCTCCTCTGTAGCCGTCTTAGATTGAATACTACAGCTTGGTGCGGACACAACTTCGTTACGGCTTCAAAAACGCTCTCGGTCGCTGATAGGGCTTCGCCGCGGTTCCTCTCGTGCTCCTCCCGCAACCCCGGCGGCCTTGCGTCTCTAAGGTGGAGAGATGGGCGTGGTATGAATGAAATGGAATGGGGAGGCCTTGGATATTTATAGGCCTCTACCTGGCTAAGTTATCGGATCATGAACACTGAAACAAAGCTAAGTAAAATGCGCAGACGGTCCCAAAGATCAAAAACACCCTGCATACGGCCCAAAGCCTATATGTATACAGGATGCGGACCCAAAGTCCTCTTGATACCATATCTAATGGCGGTTTCACGGTCATATCTAATGACATCACCATATCTAATGGCTAATTCATGATTTGTATAAAAGAGCTACTGTGGTACTTATCTTCTGATTCTGATTCTTTTCTTGCCACTAATAAACCGTAAACTTGCTATTTCATGCTCATAACAACTAGTTCATGAACTTAAAACACTCTTGACATAACATACATATTCTGACAACTAGAACTTATTAAGAACTTGAAAATAGATCCAAAATGCATAGTAACAGTGCAAAACATAATTTTTTGCATAAAAACTCATATCTAAGTTGTGAAACTTATGTATCGTGTTCCATCAAGAACAAAATGCTTAAAACGTGTTATTATGATAAAACTCGTGAAAGGACGTCTGAAATACAATCTAAATCCCTGATTTCATCTCAACCGTATGATACTTGAAATTCCTTCGTAAAAGCTCTAGAAAACACGATTTCATACTTGTTATTATAAACATGCATAAAAGCGAAAGACTAGTGCTTTAAAATAGCGCTTGAGAATCCCTCACCTGATTGTTGTCTAACTTGGGTCGAAAACGTTTCTTTAGTGAAAACCTCCTCTATAGCCGTCTTAGATTGAATACTACAGCTTGGTGCGGACAGAACTTCGTTACGGCTTTAAAAACGCTCTCGATCGCTGATAGGGCATCGCCGCGGTTCCTCTCGTGCTCCTCCCGCAACCTCGACGGCCTTACGGCTCTAAGGTGGAGAGATAGGCATGGGACGAATGAAATGGAATGGGGAGGCCTTGGGTATTTATAGGCCTCCACCTGGCTAAGTTATCGGATCATGAACGCTGAAACAAAGCTAAGTTAAACGCGCAGACGGTCCCAAAGACCAAAAACACCCTGCATACGGCCCAAAGCCTATATGTATACAGGATTCGGACCCAAAGTCCTCTTGATACCATATCGAATGGTTTGCCATATCTAATGGCGGTTTCACGGTCATATCTAATGACATCACCATATCTAATGGCTAGTTCATGATTTGTATAAAAGAGCTACTGTGGTGCTTATATTCTGATTCTGATTCTTTTCTTGCCACTAATAAACCGTAAACTTGCTATTTCATGCTCATAACAACTATTTCATGAACTTAAAACGCTCTTGACATAACATACATATTCTGACAACAAGAACTTATTAAGAACTTGAAAATCGATCCAAAATGCAAAGTAACCGTGCAAAACATAATTTTTCGCAAAAAAACTCATTTCTAAGTAGTGAAACTTATGTATCGTGTTCCATCAAGAACAAAATGCTTAAAACGTGTTATTATGATAAAACTCGTGAAAGGACGTCTGAAATACAATCTAAATCCCTGATTTCATCTCAACCGTATGATACTTGAAATTCCTTCGTAAAAGCTATAGAAAACACGATTTCATACTTGTTATCATAAACATGCATAAAAGCGAAAGACTAGTGCTTTAAAATAGCGCTTGAGAATCCCTCACCTGATTGTTGTCTAACTTGGGTCGAAAACGTTCCTTTAGTGAAAACCTCCTCTATAACCGTCTTAGATTGAATACTACGGCTTGGTGCGGACAGAACTTCGTTACGGCTTCAAAAACGCTCTCGCTGATAGGGCTTCGCCGCGGTTCCTCTCGTGCTCCTCCCGTAACCCCGGCGGCCTTGCGTCTCTAAGGTGGAGAGATGGGCGTGGAATGAATGAAATGGAATGGGGAGGCCTTGGGTATTTATAGGCCTCTACCTGGCTAAGTTATCGGATCATGAACACTGAAACAAAGCTAAGTAAAATGCGCAGACGGTCCCAAAGATCAAAAACACCCTGCATACGGCCCAAAGCCTATATGTATACAGGATGCGGACCCAAAGTCCTTTTGATACCATATCTAATTGCGGTTTCACGGTCATATCTAATGACATCACCATATCTAATGGCTAATTCATGATTTGTATAAAAGAGCTACTGTGGTGCTTATCTTCTGATTCTGATTCTTTTCTTTCCACTAATAAACCGTAAACTAGCTATTTCATGCTCATAACAACTAGTTCATGAACTTAAAACACTCTTTACATAACATACATATTCTGACAACTAGAACTTATTAAGAACTTGAAAATCGATCCAAAATGCATAGTAACAGTGCAAAACATAATTTTTTGCATAAAAACTCATATCTAAGTTGTGAAACTTATGTATCGTGTTCCATCAAGAACAAAATGCTTAAAACGTGTTATTATGATAAAACTCATGAAAGGACGTCTGAAATACAATCTAAATCCCTAATTTCATCTCAACCGTATGATACTTGAAATTCCTTCGTAAAAGCTCTAGAAAACACGATTTCATACTTGTTATCATAAACATCCATAAAAGTGAAAGACTAGTGCTTTAAAATAACGCTTGAGAATCCCACACCTGATTGTTGTCTAACTTGAGTCGAAAACGTTTCTTTAGTGAAAACCTCCTCTATAGCCATCTTAGATTGAATACTACGGTTTGGCGAGGACAGAACCTCGTTACGTCTTCAAAAACGCACTCGGTCGCTGATAGTGCTTCGCCGCGGTTCCTATCGTGCTCCTCCCGCAACCTCGGCGGCCTAGCGGCTCTAAGGAGGAGAGATGTCACGACCCGTTCCGCTAACCAGAACGTGCCGCGACAGAGATCTTTCTTCCTCATATTTTTCTTTTCCTCAAGTAAACATGTGGCAATCTCAAAAACATAACATCTTTGTATTTCAAGTTCACAACATCAGCAAGTGTATTACACAAATTCTATCTATTACAACTTCTTACAAAATAACACAGACACTACAAAAAAACAACCTTAAAGCAAAAAGACACCTCCTTCAAGTGTATCCGTGGTCCTTTCTCCTGCTAATCGTGATTCTGCTGATCTGTATAAAATATAATATAACGGGATGAGTCTAAACCCATTTATGAGCTTAGACCCAGTGAAAGGATCTCAAGCTTTTTACATATAACTAAAATCTGAAATATGAGCATCATGACAAAAGTTTATGCTTAATACTGTGAAATAGCTTGAAAGAGACTTTATAACAGAAATTACATATAAAACATGCTAGTTTTGCTATTGAATGCTGAAATCACTTCAAAAGCAGATAAACTGAAACATAATCATCACTATCAAGCTGTTTGTACTAATCACCACTGTGGCTAATTTATTGACTCATGAACGCTGAAACAAAGCTAAGTCATACGCGCAGACGGTCCCAAAGACCAAAAACACCCTGCATACGGCCCAAAGCCTATATGTATACAGAATGCGGACCCAAAGTCCTCTTGATACCATATCTAATGGTTTGCCATATCTAATGGCGGTTTCAGGGTCATATCTAATGACATCACCATATCTAATGGCTAGTTCACGAATTGTATAAAAGAGCTACTGTGGTGCTTATCTTCTGATTCTGATCCTTTTCTTGTCACTAATAAACTGTACTTTTGCTAATTCAATCTCATAACAGCTAAATCATGAACATAAAACACTCTTGGCATAACATACATATTCCGATAGCTAGAACTTGTTTAAGAACTTGAAAACTGAGCCATAATGCATAGTAACCGTGCAAAACATAATTCTTTGCATAAAACTCATATCTAAATAGTGAAACATCACGTCTCGTGTTCCATCAAGAACAAAATGCATAAAAACGTGCTTTCATGATAAAACACTTGAAACGACGCCTGAAATACGTTCTAAAGCCCTGCTTTCATATCAACTGTATGGTACTTGTAATTCATGCGTAAAAGCTTTAGAAAAACACGATTTCATACTTGCTATTCAAAACTATGCATAAAAGCTAAAAACTAGTGCTTTAAAATAGCGCTTGAGAATCCCTCACCTGATTGTTGTCTAACTTGGGTCGGAAACGTTTCTTTTGTGAAATCCCCCCTAAGGCCGTCTTAGATTGAATACTACGGCTTGGTGCGTACAGAACTTCGTTACGGCTTCAAAAACACGCTCGATATCCGGCAGGGGCTTCGCCGCGGCTCCTCTCGAGCTCCTCTCGCAACCTCGGCGGCCTTGCGGCTTTATGGTGGAGAAATGGGCGTGGGATGATGTGAGGAGGTGTATGGGGGGTCATGGGTATTTATAGCCCCCCATCCCCTTTACATGTGTGACATGTGTCAACATGTAAGGGAGGCTCATGTGTATGAAGACACATGGCATGGCACATGGCAATATCACAAGGAAACTTGTTGCCCAAGTATGTGGCTAGTCTTATCCATGAGATTACTTGTTGCCCAAGCAATAGGCATGGCTTATCCACGAGTTTACTTGTTGCCCAAGCAAAAGACTACACCGTGACATGTGTTAGTCTCAAGATAATGACACATGGCACTACTGAGGTTTTGACACATGTCCTGACCATAGAACGACACGTGTCCCATGATTTACACTCCATGTGTCCTACTTTTGCTAATGACGCTTAATTAACACTAATGGCGGGTAATTAGCACTAATCATGCTTAATTAGTCTTAATGATGTGATTATAACTAATGAGTATAAATCTATGCTAATGACGCTTAATTATCACTAATGATGGGTAATTAGCACTAATCATGTTTAATTAGTCTTAATAATGTGCTAGACAATCCAAAGAACTCTTAAAAGTCATAATTATTCAAGATGGTCTCTGATTTTTACAAAACAAGTTTCAATGAAATTGTTGCATCAAAGCGAAATCTATTGACTGTGTCAAATACTATTAATTCAATATTTCCTTGAAATAACACTTGATATTATTCAAAAGTATAGTGTACAAAAACGCGTATTACAAGAGATGGGCGTGGGATGAATGAAATGGAATGGGGAGGCCTTGGGTATTTATAGGCCTCCACCTGGCTAAGTTATCGGATCATGAACGCTGAAACAAAGCTAAGTCATACGCGCAGACGGTCCCAAAGACCAAAAACACCCTGCATACGGCCCCAAAGCCTATATGTATACCGAAAGCGGACCCAAAGTCCTCTTGATACCATATATAATGGCGGTTTCAGGGTCATATCTAATGACATCACCATATCTAATGGTTTGTTCATGATTTGTATAAAAGAGCTACTGTGGTGCTTATCTTCTGATTCTAATTCTTTTCTTGCCACTAATATACCGTAAACTTGCTATTTCATGCTCATAACAACTAATTCATGAACTTAAAACGCTCTTGACATAACATACATATTCTGACAACTAGAACTTATTAAGAACTTGAAAATCGATCCAAAATGCATAGTAACCGTGCAAAACATAATTTTTCCCATAAAAACTCATATCTAAGTAGTGAAACTTATGTATCGTGTTCCATCAAGAACAAAATGCTTTAAAACGTGTTATTATGACAAAACTCGTGAAAGGACGTCTGAAATACAATCTAAATCCCTGATTTCATCTCAACCGTATGATACTTAAATTCCTTCGTAAAAGCTATAGAAAACACAATTTCATACTTGTTATTATAAACATGCATAAAAGCGAAAGACTAGTGCTTTAAAATAGCGCTTGAGAATCCCTCACCTGATTGTTGTCTAACTTGGGTCGAAAACGTTTCTTTAGTGAAAACCTCCTCTATAGCCGTCATAGATTGAATACTACAGCTTGGTGCGGACAGAACTTCGTTACGGCTTTAAGAACACTCTCGATCGCTGATAGGGCATCGCCGCGGTTCCTCTCGTGCTCCTCCGCAACCTCGACGGCCTTGCGGCTCTAAGGTGGAGAGATAGGCATGGGACGAATGAAATGGAATGGGGAGGCCTTGGGTATTTATAGGCCTCCACCTGGCTAAGTTATCGGATCATGAACGCTGAAACAACGCTAAGTTAAACGCGCAGACGGTCCCAAAGACCAAAAACACCCTTCATACGGCCAAAATCCTATATGTATACAGGATTCGGACCCAAAGTCCTCTTGATACCATATCTAATGGTTTGCCATATCTAATGGCGGTTTCACGGTCATATCTAATGATATCACCATATCTAATGGCTAGTTCATGATTTGTATAAAAGAGCTACTGTGGTGCTTATATTCTGATTCTGATTCTTTTCTTGCCACTAATAAACCGTAAACTTGCTATTTCATGCTCATAACAACTAATTCATGAACTTAAACGCTCTTGACATAACATACATATTCTGACAACAAGAACTTATTAAGAACTTGAAAATCGATCCAAAATGCAAAGTAACCGTGCAAAACATAATTTTTCGCAAAAAATCACATATCTAAGTAGTGAAACTTATGTATCGTGTTCCATCAAGAACAAAATGCTTAAAACGTGTTATTATGATAAAACTCGTGAAAGGACGTCTGAAATACAATCTAAATCCCTGATTTCATCTCAACCGTATGATACTTGAAATTCCTTCGTAAAAGCTCTAGAAAACACGATTTCATACTTGTTATCATAAACATGCATAAAAGCGAAAGACTAGTGCTTTAAAATAGCGCTTGAGAATACCTCACCAGATTGTTGTCTAACTTGGGTCGAAAACGTTTCTTTAGTGAAAACCACCTCTATAGCCGTCTTAGATTGAATACTACGGATTGGTGCGGACAGAACTTCGTTACGGCTTCAAAAACGCTCTCGGTCGCTAATAGGGCTTCGCCACGGTTCCTCTCGTGCTCCTCCCGCAACCTCGGCGGCCATGCGGCTCTAAGGTGGAGAGATGGGCGTGGAATGAATGAAATGGAATGGGGAGGCCTTGGGTATTAAGAACTTGAAAATCGATCCAAAATGCATAGTAACCGTGCAAAACATAATTTTTCGCATAAAAACTCATATCTAAGTAGTGAAACTTATGTATCGTGTTCCATCAAGAATAAAATGCTTAAAATGTGTTATTATGATAAAACTCGTGAAAGGACGTCTGAAATACAATCTAAATCCCTGATTTCATCTCAACCGTATGATACTTGAAATTCCTTCGTAAAAGCTCTAGAAAACACGATTTCACACTTGTTATCATAAACATGCATAAAAGCGAAAGACTAGTGCTTTAAAATAGCGCTTGAGAATCCCTCACCTGATTGTTGTCTAACTTGGGTCGAAAACGTTTCTTTAGTGAAAACCTCCTCTATAGCCGTCTTAGATTGAATACTACGGCTTGTTGCGGACAGAACTTCGTTACGGCTTCAAAAACGCTCTCGGTCGCTAATAGGGCTTCGCCGCGGTTCCTCTCGTGCTCCTCCCGCAACCTCGGTGGCCTTGCGGCTCTAAGGTGGAGAGATGGGCATGGCATGAATGAAATGGAATGGGGAGGCCTTGGGTATTTATAGGCCTCCACCTGGCTAAGTTATCGGATCATGAACGCTGAAACAAAGCAAAGTCAAACGCGCAGGTCCCAAAGACCAAAAACACCCTGCATACGGCCCAAAGCCTCTATGTATACAGGATGCGGACCCAAAGTCCTCTTGATACCATATCTAATGGTTTGCCATATCTAATGGCGGTTTCACATATCTAATGACATCACCATATCTAATAGCTAGTTCATGATTTGTATAAAAGAGCTACTGTGGTGCTTATCTTCTGATTCTGATTCTTTTCCTCCCACAAATAAACCGTAAACTTGCTATTTCATGCTCATAACAAATAATTCGTGAACTTAAAACACTCTTGACATAACATACATATTCTGACAAGTAGAACTTATTAAGAACTTGAAAATCGATCCAAAATGCCTATTAACCGTGCAAAACATAATTTTTCGCATAAAAACTCATATCTAAGTAGTGAAACTTATGTATCGTGTTCCATCAAGAACAAAATGCTTAAAACGTGTTATTATGATAAAACTCGTGAAAGGACGTCTGAAATACAATCTAAATCCCTGATTTCATCTCAACCGTATGATACTTGAAATTCCTTCGTAAAGCTCTAGAAAACACGATTTCATACTTGTTATCATAAACATGCATAAAAGCGAAAGACTAGTGCTTTAAAATAGCGCTTGAGAATCCCTCACCTGATTGTTGTCTAACTTGGGTCGAAAAAGTTTCTTTAGTGAAAACCTCCTCTATAGCCGTCTTAGATTGAATACTACGGCTAGATGCGGACAGAACTTCGTTACGGCTTCAAAAACGCTCTCGGTCGCTGATAGGGCTTCGCCGCGGTTCCTCTCGTGCTCCTCCCGCAACCTCGGCGGCCTTGCGGCTCTAAGGTGAGATGGGCGTGGGAAGAATGAAATGGAATGGGGAGGCCTTGGGTATTTATAGCCCTCCACCTGGCTAAGTTATCGGATCATGAACGCTGAAACAAAGCTAAGTTAAACGCGCAGACGGTATCAAAGACCAAAAAACACACTAATGGTTTGCCATATCTAATGGCGCTTTTAGGGTCATATCTAAGGACATCACCATATCTAATGGCTAGTTCATGATTTGAATAAAAGAGCTACTGTGTTGCTTATCTTCTGATTTTGATTCTTTTCTTGCCACTAATAAACCGTAAACTTGCTATTTCATACTCATAACAACTAATTCATGAACTTAAAACATTCTTGACATAACATACATATTCTGACAACTAGAACTTATTTAAGAACTTGAAAATCGATCCAAAATGCATAGTAACCGTGCAAAACATAATTTTTCGCATAAAAACTCATATCTAAGTAGTGAAACTTATGTATCGTGTTCCATGAAGAACAAAATGCTTTAAAACGTGTTATTATGATAAAACTCGTGAAAGGACGTCTGAAATACAATCTAAATCCCTAATTTCATCTCAACCGTATGATACTTGAAATTCCTTCGTAAAAGTTCTAGAAACACGATTTCATACTTGTTATCATAAAGATGCATAAAACCGAAAGACTAGTGCTTTAAAATAGCGCTTGAGAATCCCTCATCTGATTGTTGTCTAACTTGGCTCGAAAACGTTTCTTTAGTGAAAACCTCCTCTATAGACGTCTTAGATTGAATACTACGGCTTAGTGCGGACAGAACTTCGTTACGGTTTCAAAAACGCTCTCGGTCGCTGATAGGTTTTCGCAGCGGTTCCTCTCGTGCTCCTCCCGCAACCTCGGCGGCCTTGCGGCTCTATGGTGGAGAGATGGGCGTGGGATGAATGAAATGGAATGGGGAGGCCTTGGGTATTTATAGGCCTCCACCTGGATAAGTTATCGGATCATGAACGCTGAAACAAAGCTAAGTCATACGCGCAGACGCCAAAGACCAAAAACACCCTGCATACGGCCCCAAAGCCTATATGTATACAGAAAGCGGACCCAAAGTCCTCTTGATACCATATCTAATGGTTTGCCATATCTAATGGCGGTTTCAGGGTCATATCTAATGACATCACCATATCTAATGGTTTGTTCATTATTTGTATAAAAGAGCTACTGTGGTGCTTATCTTCTGATTCTGATTCTTTTCTTGCCACTAATATACCGTAAACTTGCTATTTCATGCTCATAACAACTAATTCATGAACTTAAAACGCTCTTGACATAACATACATATTCTGACAACTAGAAACTTATTAAGAACTTGAAAATCGATTCCAAATGCATAGTAACCGTGCAAAACATAATTTTTCCCATAAAAACTCATATCTAAGTAGTGAAACTTATGTATCGTGTTCCATCAAGAACAAAATGCTTTAAAACGTGTTATTATGATAAAACTCGTGAAAGGACGTCTGAAATACAATCTAAATCCCTGATTTCATCTCAACCGTATGATACTTAAATTCCTTCGTAAAAGCTATAGAAAACACGATTTCATACTTGTTATTATAAACATGCATAAAAGCGAAAGACTAGTGCTTTAAAATAGCGCTTGAGAATACCTCACCTGATTGTTGTCTAACGTGGGTCGAAAACGTTTCTTTAGTGAAAACCTCCTCTATACCCGTCTTAGATTGAATACTACAGCTTGGTGCGGACAGAACTTCGTTACGGCTTTAAAAACACTCTCGATCGCTGATAGGGCATCGCCGTGGTTCCTCTCGTGCTCCTCCCGCAACCTCGACGGCCTTGCGGCTCTAAGGTGGAGAGATAGGCATGGGACGAATGAAATGGAATGGGGAGGCCTTGGGTATTTATAGGCCTCCACCTGGCTAAGTTATCGGATCATGAACGCTGAAACAAAGCTTAGTTAAACGCGCAGACGGTCCCAAAGACCAAAAACACAATGCATAGGGCCCAAAGCCTCTATGTATACAGGATTCGGACCCAAAGTCCTCTTGATACCATATCTATTGGTTTGTCAAATCTAATGGCGGTTTCACGGTCATATCTAATGACATCACCATATCTAATGGCTAGTTCATGATTTGTATAAAAGAGCTACTGTGGTGCTTATCTTCTGATTCTGATTCTTTTCTTGCCACTAATAAACCGTAAACTTGCTATTTCATGCTCATAACAACTAATTCATGAACTTAAAACGCTCTTGACATAACATACATATTCTGACAACAAGAACTTATTAAGAACTTGAAAATCGATCCAAAATGCAAAGTAACCGTGCAAAACATAATTTTTCGAAAAAAACTCATATCTAAGTAGTGAAACTTATGTATCGTGTTCCATCAAAAACAAAATGCTTAAAACATGTTATTATGATAAAACTCGTGAAAGGACGTCTGAAATACAATCTAAATCCCTGATTTCATCTCAACCGTATGATACTTGAAATTCCTTCGTAAAAGCTTTCACTGTAGTCCGTATCCCTTCAGGGCCATATCATATCGATTACTGTCACTTTCACTGTAGTCTGTATCCCTTCAATTTCATACAACATGATCAGGATATATTCTTCATTTTAACACAGTATATTCAGATCATAGACAAACCATACACAGAGCATGTATAATTTAATGTTCAATTATTGGACAGTAATTATTCAGTATATTTTGTAATTTCAGTTGTCCTATGATCCTTTCATGAGTTGTTTTCTACAAACTTCATATATTAGGCTTATGGTTGTCAGTCTACGAATGGGATATGTTGAACTTATGGTTGTTAGTCATGGGTTGTACTTATTGAACTCCATCTCGTGCATCCCTTTTTTTTCAACCATGAAAATGTCTATGTACAGAACTGAGTATAGTGCGTACAATGCTTCCATTACTTTTCAATGCCCTCTGGTTATGTGTTCTCGATTCATCCCTGATTTTTTTTTGTTTTAATGTCATCTTGTCATGTAAACTGTTTTGCATGTGATGTAAACATTTCACTCCTGATATGAATCCAGGTCTTCAACTTATGTGTACACTAGTGTCCTACACATTGTAGTATATAACTCGAACAACGACAACCAACAATCCAATCTATGGATGAAAGCATACTAGGTCGGAAATCGCGTGGAATCCAGCAGCAAAGAGGGAAGGGGATATCGTACCTCGATGATCTTGTTTCCTCGGTCACTCTGCCCGTGGAAGAACGACGCAAACGGTGCTCCGATGATGACGCCCAACCGTCCCCGAGGGCTACCTATACCTCCTCGACGTGATTTCAACTCCGGATCACTGATCCGCACGCTCCGGTGAGCTCCATTGAGGCTCCAACGAGGGGGAGGGAGGAGAGAACTGCTGGAGGTCGAAGGAAGGGATTTGGGAGCATTTTGGGCGTGGTTCACGAAGGGGAAAGGGTTGGGTAAATGGGTCCGGACTTGAATTCGGATCCGGATCCGGATCCGGATCCGGATCCGTATATGACCTGGACCCCCTCTCGCTAAAATGGTCATAACTCGGACTCTCAAAGTCGGATTTTAGCGTTCTTGGACTCGTTGGAAAGCTATCGACGAGCCCTACGCAATGGACTACTAAAATAAATTTTTTGAACACTGTAATAAAAGCAGATTTGCAATTTAGCCCAGATCCAGCTGGATTTTGCATTTTAGTCCATGTTCGGATTTCGGGGGTTTCACATCTCTGATACCATTCTGTAACGCCCCTAGGATCCGGGTACTCGACAAACCAATCCGACACATACGCATTCCACATTCGAATACTTGTAACAAAAGCAGGAGAAAACTAGCAACATGCACAGGAATTTAAAATTTTGCTTCTCATTCAACCTGTTCACATTGCATGCATTCCATTCATTGCATACACCAATTCTATTTCATTCCATTGATCATTTTCATGTCCATAAAAATATACACGTAAGCATACATATAGATGTCCGCAATTATACATTACATGTCATGTCTTTCAACAAAATGCTACATGTGAAGAAGGTATTAAAACTACCAACAACTGTACCACAAAAAGTGTCGTGAAGCTATACAAAAATGGTGATGTCCCCAAATCTACTCACTGCTGCAGACCTGCGGATTCACACGTAGGTACGTTATGAGCAAAGTTGCCCAATACGAATTAAACAAAACTATACAACAACAAGTAGGATATAATTTAAATGTGTGCAAAAGAACAACTGTGTAACTGGTCTCACAAAGAATTATATATATATATTATTGATCTGGATATGGATATGAGTAACCAAGCTTCGTGGATAGTCTGTGGTCTTGGTCTAGATGAGACCTCACACTATGACTCTAAGGTAAATGAAAATACCGTAGGGTTGGGGTGCCTCCGTAGGCATGCGGTGGGGTACAATGCATCCTAACTAAGTTCCCAACACGTCCACTTAGCCTCACTTCACAATTGCACTTCCGATTCACAATTTAGATTCCAACCCGCGAATCATCGCGATAATCCAATCCTCCTTATGTACAGGAGATCCACGTCCCATCACCAACTTCATTAACCACATTTCCCGGAACTCCCCTCTTAGCGCTTCCACTCGGAATACCGACCAATGTGGCCTACATTGGCCCGTACACGAGTGTTAACTCTAAGTGACAAGCGAAACACTAGCCGACCAACCATGACTACTTGGCCCGCGCTCGAGCACCGGGCTAAAGCACGCAAGTGCCGAGGCCAACACCGTCAGATCAGCACCTCGGTGTGCTAAGCAACATGTCCCCCAACCATCGCAGCTACAGTAGCAGTTGGGATCGCGGTCAACTAGGCTTCTACCCGGGACCCCAAGGGTGCATGCCCCTCCCTTGGCGGCAACTACTTCACTACCCATATGCCATTTAACTCAAATCACCGCTAAACAGACAAGAGCCCATTAGGAAAAGCATCTGTTGTATATACATGTACTATTCAGATCTGGATATATAGTTAAAGGCACTATTTTAAGGGGCAATATTTAACTCAAGCATCATAAATTTGTCGGACTTGTTAACTAGTGGGATTTCAGGTATTGTTCACAAGGTAGAATAAAACTCACAAACGTCGAGTACCATTAACAAAAAGAACCTCTTTTATATCTCAAAGGACCGAAGAGTCTTAGGTATAAAAATTCAAGTAATCTTGATGGGTTATGGATGCTTGTCATGCACCGCATCCCTTCTATTGAGCTTATGCATTTCTTTCCAATTTCAAGATATACATATATGCTTCATGACCTCATAGATATAGATGTAGGCATAAGAACATGGGTGACAAGGAACCCATTACTCTAAGAGCAGAACCAAAAAAATTAACTTTAAACATGGGCATCACAAGTAAACTAAATGCTCTTTCATACGACTCCAACTACTCATTAAGTAATTTCTGGGTCTGAAAGTGATTGTGTGAAGATAGGATAGATATTAACTGGTAGTTGAGAGTGGACAAATTTGCCTCCCAGACTCATCCCCAAAACCTAGGATTTAATGTTGGGATATTTATTGCAGTAGCATTCACCTTTTAACCTTAAGCTATAACATGTGGATGTCGATATAGAGTGTTGGAATTCTAAATGCAACTTTTAATAAAGCCCATCAAACTAAATGGAGCAGAAGAACGGATAAATAGCAAATAAAATCAGTCAAAAAAATGCACACCATAGACAGTATGAGGGTTCATCTTTACCAGCTAATACTATCAAAAGTCTCATACTCTGGTAAATCCTTCTAATGTCTTTATATATTTCAAATCCATTGCAAATTTAGCTTGTCAATCTAGTAACCAGCCATGTCTCGCTTTTGCAATAAGATTGTACAACATGCTCATCCGCAAGTGCATATTTTTATCATGTCATAGGTTGGGGAAATTCAAGGTCAGCTACAGAAAAGTAATAACAATAGATGCTCTCTCGGTATCTTCTGTGTTGACAAATATCATATCGATTACTGTCACTTTCACTGTAGTCTGTATCCCTTCAATTTCATACAACATGATCAGGATATATTCTTCATTTTAACACAGTATATTCAGATCATAGACAAACTATACCCAGAGCATGTATAATTTAATGTTCAATTATTGGACAGTAATTATTCAGTATATTTTGTAATTTCAGTTGTCCTATGATCCTTTCATGAGTTGTTTTCTACAAACTTCATATATTAGGCTTATGGTTGTCAGTCTACGAATGGGATATGTTGAACTTATGGTTGTTAGTCATGGGTTGTACTTATTGAACTCCATCTCGTGCATCCCTTTTTTTTCAACCATGAAAATGTCTATGTACAGAACTGAGTATAGTGCGTACAATGCTTCCATTACTTTTCAATGCCCTCTGGTTATGTGTTCTCGATTCATCCCTGATTTTTTTTTTGTTTTAATGTCATCTTGTCATGTAAACTGTTTTGCATGTGATGTAAACATTTCACTCCTGATATGAATCCAGGTCTTCAACTTATGTGTACACTAGTGTCCTACACATTGTAGTATATAACTCGAACAACGACAACCAACAATCCAATCTATGGATGAAAGCATACTAGGTCGGAAATCGCGTGGAATCCAGCAGCAAAGAGGGAAGGGGATATCGTACCTCGATGATCTTGTTTCCTCGGTCACTCTGCCCGTGGAAGAACGACGCAATCGGTGCTCCGAAGATGACGCCCAACCGTCCCCGAGGGCTACCTATACCTCCTCGACGTGATTTCAACCACGGATCGTTGATCCGCACGCTCCGGTGAGCTCCATTGAGGCTCCAACGAGGGGGAGGGAGGAGAGAACTGCTGGAGGTCGAAGGAAGGGATTTGGGGGCATTTTGGGCGTGGTTCACGAAGGGGAAAGGGTTGGGTAAATGGGTCCGGACTTGAATTCGGATCTGGATCCGGATCCGGATCCGTATATGACCTGGACCCCCTCTCGCTAAAATGGTCATAACTCGGACTCCCAAAGTCGGATTTTAGCGTTCTTGGACTCGTTGGAAAATATCGATGAGCCCTACGCAATGGACTACTAAAATAAATTTTTTGAACACTGTAATAAAAGCAGATTTGCAATTTAGCCCAGATCCAGCTGGATTTTGCATTTTAGTCCATGTTCGGATTTCGGGGGTTTCACATATATGTATACAGAAAGCGGACCCAAAGTCCTCTTGATACCATATCTAATGGTTTGCCATATCTAATGGCGGTTTCAGGGTCATATCTAATGACATCACCATATCTAATGGTTTGTTCATGATTTGTATAAAAGAGCTAATGTGGTGCTTATCTTCTGATTCTGATTCTTTTCTTGCCACTAATATACCGTAAACTTGCTATTTCATGCTCATAACAACTAATTCATGAACTTAAAACGCTCTTGACATAACATAGATATTCTGACAACTAGAACTTATTAAGAACTTGAAAATCGATTCCAAATGCATAGTAACCGTGCAAAACATAATTTTTCCCATAAAAACTCATATCTAAGTAGTGAAACTTATGTATCGTGTTCCATCAAGAACAAAATGCTTTAAAACGTGTTATTATGATAAAACTCGTGAAAGGACGTCTGAAATACAATCTAAATCCCTGATTTCATCTCAACCGTATGATACTTAAATTCCTTCGTAAAAGCTATAGAAAACACGATTTCATACTTGTTATTATAAACATGCATAAAAGCGAAAGACTAGTGCTTTAAAATAGCGCTTGAGAATACCTCACCTGATTGTTGTCTAACGTGGGTCGAAAACGTTTCTTTAGTGAAAACCTCCTCTATACCCGTCTTAGATTGAATACTACAGCTTGGTGCGGACAGAACTTCGTTACGGCTTTAAAAACACTCTCGATCGCTGATAGGGCATCGCCGTGGTTCCTCTCGTGCTCCTCCCGCAACCTCGACGTCCTTGCGGCTCTAAGGTGGAGAGATAGGCATGGGACGAATGAAATAGAATGGGGAGGCCTTGGGTATTTATAGGCCTCCACCTGGCTAAGTTATCGGATCATGAACGCTGAAACCAAGCTAAGTTAAACGCGCAGACGGTCCCAAAGACCAAAAACACCCTGCATACGGCCCAAAGCCTATATGTATACAGGATTCGGACCCAAAGTCCTCTTGATACCATATCTAATGGTTTGCCATATCTAATGGCGGTTTCACGGTCATATCTAATGACATCACCATATCTAATGGCTAGTTCATGATTTGTATAAAAGAGCTACTGTGGTGCTTATCTTCTGATTCTGATTCTTTTCTTGCCGCTAATAAACCGTAAACTTGCTATTTCATGCTCATAACAACTAATTCATGAACTTAAAACGCTCTTGACATAACATACATATTCTGACAACAAGAACTTATTAAGAACTTGAAAATCGATCCAAAATGCAATGTAACCGTGCAAAACATAATTTTTCGCAAAAAAACTCATATCTAAGTAGTGAAACTATGTATCGTGTTCCATCAAGAACAAAATGCTTAAAACGTGTTATTATGATAAAACTCGTGAAAGGACGTCTGAAATACAATCTAAATCCCTGATTTCATCTCAACCGTATGATACTTGAAATTCCTTCGTAAAAGCTCTAGAAAACACGATTTCATACTTGTTATCATAAACATGCATAAAAGCGAAAGACTAGTGCTTTAAAATAGCGCTTGAGAATCCCTCACCTGATTATTGTCTAACTTGGGTCGAAAACGTTTCTTTAGTGAAAACCTCCTCTATAGCCGTCTTAGATTGAATACTACGGCTTGGTGCGGACAGAACTTCGTTACGGCTTCAAAAACGCTCTCGGTCGCTAATAGGGCTTCGTCGCGGTTCCTCTCGTGCTCCTCCCGCAACCTCGGCGGCCTTGCGGCTCTAAGGTGGAGAGATGGGCGTGGGATGAATGAAATGGAATGGGGAGGCCTTGGGTATTAAGAACTTGAAAATCGATCCAAAATGCATAGTAACCGTGCAAAACATAATTTTTCGCATAAAAACTCATATCTAAGTAGTGAAACTTATGTATCGTGTTCCATCAAGAATAAAATGCTTAAAATGTGTTATTATGATAAAACTCGTGAAAGGATGTCTGAAATACAATCTAAATCCCTGATTTCATCTCAACCGTATGATACTTGAAATTCCTTCGTAAAAGCTCTAGAAAACACGATTTCACACTTGTTATCATAAACATGCATGAAAGCGAAAGACTAGTGTTTTAAAATAGCGCTTGAGAATCCCTCACCTGATTGTTGTCTAACTTGGGTCGAAAACGTTTCTTTAGTGAAAACCTCCTCTATAGCCGTCTTAGATTGAATACTACGGCTTGGTGCGGACAGAACTTCGTTACGGCTTCAAAAACGCTCTCGGTCGCTAATAGGGCTTCGCCGCAGTATTTATAGTCCTCCAGCGGGCTAAGTTATCGGATAATGAACGCTGAAACAAAGATAAGTCACACGCGCAGACGGTCCAAAGACCAAAAACACCCTGCATACGGCCCAAAGCCTATATGTATACAGGATGCGGACCCAAAGTCCTCTTGATACCATATCTAATGGTTTGGCATATCTAATGGCGGTTTCACGTTCATATCTAATGACATCACCATATCTAATGGCTAGTTCATGATTTGTATAAAAGAGCTGCTGTGGTGCTTATCTTCTGATTCTGATTCTTTTCTTGCCACTAATAAACCGTAAACTTGCTATTTCGTGCTCATAACAACTAATTCATGAACTTAAAACACACCTGACATAACATACATATTCTGACAACTACAACTTATTAAGAACTTGAAAATCGATCCAAAATGCATAGTAACCGTGCAAAACATAATTTTTCGCATAAAAACACATATCTAAGTAGTGAAACTTATGTATCGTGTTCCATCAAGAACAAATGCTTGAAACGTGTTATTATGATAAAACTCGTGAAAGGACGTCTGAAATACAATCTAAATCCCTGATTTCATCTCAGCCGGTATGATACTTGAAATTCCTTCGTAAAAGCCATAGAAAACACGATTTCATACTTGTTATCATAAACATGCATAAAGCGAAAGACTAGGGCTTTAAAATAGCGCCTGAGAATCCCTCACCTGATTGTTGTCTAACTTGGGTCGAAAACGTTTCTTTAGTGAAAACCTCCTCTATAGCCGTCTTAGATTGAATAATACGGCTTGGTGCGCACAGAACTTCGTTACGCTTCAATAACGCTCTCGGTCGCTGATAGGGCTTCGCCGCGGTTCCTCTCGTGCTCCTCCGACAACCTCGGCGGCCTTGCGGTTCTATGGTGGAGAGATGGGCGTGGGATGAATGAAATGGAATAGGGAGGCCTTGGGTATTTATAGGCCTCCACCTGGCTAAGTTATCGGATCATGAACGCTGAAACAAAGCTAAGTCAAAAGCGCAGACGGTCCCAAAGACCAAAAACACCCTGCATATGGCACAAAGCCTATATGTATACAGGATGCGGATCCAAAGTCCTTTTGATACCATATCTAATGGTTAGTCATATCTAATGGCGGTTTTACGGTTATATCTAATGACATCACCATATCTAATGGCTAGTTCATGATTTGTATAAAAGAGCTACGGTGGTGCTTATCTTCTGATTCTTTTCTTGCCACTAATAAAGCGTAAACTTACTATTTCATGCCCATAACAACTAATTCATTAACTTAAAACACTCTTGACATAACATACATATTCTGACAACTACAACTTATTAAGAACTTGAAAATCGATCCAAAATGCATAGTAACCGTGCAAAACATAATTTTTCGCATAAAAACACATATCTAAGTAGTGAAACTTATGTATCGTGTTCCATCAAGAACAAAATGCTTAAAACGTGTTATTATGATAAAACTCGTGAAAGGACGTCTAAAATACAATCTAAATCCCTGATTTCATCTCAACCGTATGATACTTGAAATTCCTTCGTAAAAGCTATAGAAAACACGATTTCATACTTATTATCATAAACATGCATAAAAGCGAAAGACTAGTGCTTTAAAATAGCGCTTGAGAATCCCTCACCTGATTGTTGTTGTTGTCTAACTTGGGTCGAAAATGTTTCTTTAGTGAAAACCTCCTCTATAGCCGTCTTAAATTGAATACTACGGCTTGGTGCGGACAGAACTTCAATACGGCTTCAAAAACTCTCTAGGTCGCTGATAGGGCTTCGCCGCGGTTCCTGTCACGACTCGTCCCGCTAACCAGAACGTGCCGCGACAGAGATCTTTCTTCCTCATATTTTTTTTTCCTCAAGTAAACATGTGGCAATCTCAAAAACATAACATCTTTGTATTTCAAGTTCACAACATCAGCAAGTGTATTACACAAATTCTATCTATTACAACTTCTTACAAAATAACACAGACACTACAAAAACAACCTTAAAGCAAAAAGACACCTCCTTCAAGTGTATCCGTGGTCTTTTCTCCTGCTAATCGTGATTCTGCTGATCTGTATAAAATATAATATATCGGGATGAGTCTAAACCCATTTATGAGCTTAGACCCAGTGAAAGGATCTCAAGCTTTTTACATATAACTAAAATCTGAAATATGAGCATCATGACAAAAGTTTATGCTTAATACTGTGAAATAGCTTGAAAGAGACTTTATAACAGAAATTACATATAAAACATGCTAGTTTTGCTATTGAATGCTGAAATCACTTCAAAAGCAGATAAACTGAAACATAATCATCACAATCAAGCTGTTTACTTTGTACTAATCACCACTGTGGCTAATTTATTGACTCATGAACGCTGAAACAAAGCTAAGTCATACGCGCAGACGGTCCCAAAGACCAAAAACACCCTGCATACGGCCCAAAGCCTATATGTATACAGAATGCGGACCCAAAGTCCTCTTGATACCATATCTAATGGTTTGTCATATCTAATGGCGGTTTCAGGGTCATATCTAATGACATCACCATATCTAATGGCTAGTTCACGAATTGTATAAAAGAGCTACTGTGGTGCTTATCTTCTGATTCTGATCCTTTTCTTGTCACTAATAAACTGTACTTTTGCTAATTCAATCTCATAACAGCTAAATCATGAACATAAAACACTCTTGGCATAACATACATATTCTGATAGCTAGAACTTGTTTAAGAACTTGAAAACTGAGCCATAATGCATAGTAACCGTGCAAAACATAATTCTTTGCATAAAACTCATATCTAAATAGTGAAACATCACCTCTCGTGTTCCATCAAGAACAAAATGCATAAAAACGTGCTTTCATGATAAAACACTTGAAACGACGCCTGAAATACGTTCTAAAGCCATGCTTTCATATCAACTGTATGGTACTTGTAATTCATGCGTAAAAGCTTTAGAAAAACACGATTTCATACTTGCTATTCAAAACTATGCATAAAAGCTAAAAACTAGTGCTTTAAAATAGCGCTTGAGAATCCCTCACCTGATTGTTGTCTAACTTGGGTCGGAAACGTTTCTTTCGTGAAATCCCCCCCTAAGGCCGTCTTAGATTGAATACTACGGCTTGGTGCGTACAGAACTTCGTTACGGCTTTAAAAACACGCTCGATATCCGGCAGGGCTTCGCCGCGGCTCCTCTCGAGCTCCTCTCGCAACCTCGGCGGCCTTGCGGCTTTATGGTGGAGAAATGGGCGTGGGATGATGTGAGGAGGTGTAGGGGGGGTCATGGGTATTTATAGCCCCCCATCCCCTTTACATGTGTGACATGTGTCAACATGTAAGGGAGGCTCATGTGTATGAAGGCACATGGCATGGCACATGGCAATATCACAAGGAAACTTGTTGCCCAAGTATGTGGCTAGTCTTATCCATGAGATTACTTGTTGCCCAAGCAATAGGCATAGCTTATCCACGAGTTTACTTGTTGCCCAAGCAAAAGACTACACCGTGACATGTGTTAGTCTCAAGATAATGACACATGGCACTACTGAGGTTTTGACACATGTCCTGACCATAGAACGACACGTGTCCCATGATTTACACTCCATGTGTCCTACTTTTGCTAATGACGCTTAATTAACACTAATGGTGGGTAATTAGCACTAATCATGCTTAATTAGTCTTAATGATGTGATTATAACTAATGAGTATAAATCTATGCTAATGACGCTTAATTATCACTAATGATGGGTAATTAGCACTAATCATGCTTAATTAGTCTTAATGATGTGATTATGTCTAATGAGTATAAATCTATGCTAATGACGCTTAATTATCACTAATGATGTGTAATTAACACTAATCATGCTTAATTAGTCTTAATGATGTGATTATAACTAATGAGTATAAATCTATGCTAATGACGCTTAATTATCACTAATGATGGGTAATTAGCACTAATCATGCTTAATTAGTCTTAATGATGTGATTATGTCTAATGAGTATAAATCTATGCTAATGACGCTTAATTATCACTAATGATGTGTAATTAGCACTAATCATGTTTAATTAGTCTTAGTGATGTGATTATGGCTAATGAGTATAAATCTATGCTAATGACGCTTAATTATCACTAATGATGGGTAATTAGCACTAATCATGCTTAATGAGTCTTAATGATGTGCTAGACAATCCAAAGAACTCTTAAAAGTCATAATTATTCAAGATGGTCTCTGATTTTTACAAAACAAGTTTCAATGAAATTGTTGCATCAAAGCGAATCTATTGACTGTGTCAAATACTATTAATTCAATATTTCCTTGAAATAACACTTGATATCATTCAAAAGTATAGTGTACAAAAACGCGTATTACAATTCTCCCCTACTTGTAATAAATTTCGTCCTCGAAATTTAAGTACCTTTGCTAGCTTGAAAATAAGTGGGGATATTGAGATCTCATTTCTTCCTCTCGTTCCCATGTGGCTTCTTCTATTGCGTGACTCCTCCATAGAACTTTGACTAAAGGAATCTTCTTTGTACGAAGCTCTTGTACTTTATATTCTAGAATTTCCACAGGAACCTCCTCGTATGACATATCTTCCTTCAATTGAATATCTTGAGGTTGTATCATATGGGTTGGGTCTGGAATAAACTTCCGAAGTGTAGAGACATGAAAGACATCATGTATCCTTGCTAGTTCAGCTGGAAGTCGAAGTCGATAAGCTACACTTCCAATTCTCTCAGTAATCTCGTAAGGGCCAATGTATCTAGGGCTTAGTTTCCCTTTCTTCCCAAATCTAATTAGGCCTTTCCATGGAGATACTTTCAGAAATACATGGTCTCCCACTTGAAACTCTAAGTCTCTCCTTCGCTTATCTGCGTAACTTTTCTGTCTGCTTTGTGCTGCCTTTAAGCATCTCTTGATTTCCTCAACTTTTTCTATTGTGCTTTGTATTAATTCAGGTTGAACTAATTTTCTTTCTCCAACCTCACTCCAACAGATAGGTGTTCTGCATGATCTACCATACAAGGCTTCATAAGGTGCCATCCCAATACTAGCATGATAGCTGTTATTATATGCAAACTCTATAAGTGAGAGATGTTCATCCCAGCTTTCTTTAAAGCTCAGTGCACAAGCTCTAAGCATGTCTTCTAGAGTCTGGATAGTCCGTTCTAATTGGCCATCTGTTTGAGGATGAAAGGCAGTACTGAATGCTAACTTTGTTCCCATAGCTTTATGTAAGCTTGGCCAGAGTTTGGAAGTAAATCGTGGATCTCTATCAGAAACAATTGACACAGGAGCCCCATGACGGCTAACTATCTCATTAACAAAGATCTTTCCCAAGCGGTCTAGACTGTATGTCTTGTTAATGGCTATGAAATGTCCAGACTTAGTTAATCTGTCCACTATGACCCATATTGCATCGTGACCTCGACGGGTCCTTGGAAATCCTGTAACAAAATCCATAGTGATGTGTTCCCATTTCCATTCTGGTATTGGAAGTGGTTGTAATGTCCCCGCAGGTCTCAAACGCTTCGGTTTTGTTTGTTGGCATATAGGACATCTAGAAACATACTCTGCAATCTCTCTCTTCATGCCAGACCACCAATAGTAGCTCTTAAGTGTTCTATACATCTTAGTACTTCCTGGATGCATAGTATACATGGAGTTATGTGCCTCTTCCAGAATCTCAGTCTTTATATCAGATTTCCTCGGAACACATAGTTTTCCTTTAAAGAATAAGACCCCTTGACTATCTATTGTATACCCGGCTTCATCTCCTCCTTTAATCTTCTCAATCATTCTAATGATTTCAGAATCATGGACTTGTGCCTCCTTGATTTTATCATATAATACGGGTCTCACTTGTAAGGATGCTAATAGGGCTCCAGAATTATTTATGGTTAACTTTGCTCGTAATTCTTTTAACTGTAAATACTCTGCTTTTAAGTGAGATAGCCGACCATTGGACTTTCTACTGAGAGCATCAGCTACGACATTGGCTTTACCCGGGCGATATTCTATGGAACAATCATAATCTTTGATTAGTTCTAACCATCTTCTTTGCCTTAGATTCAACTCTTTCTGAGAGAAAATATATTTCAAACTCTTATGATCCGTAAAGATTTGACAAGTTTCTCCATATAGGTAGTGTCTCCAGATCTTTAAGGCAAATATTATAGCAGCTAACTCAAGGTCATGAGTTGGGTAATTTAACTCATGTTGTTTTAGCTGTCTAGAGGCATAAGCAATCACTTTATCATTTTGCATCAAGACGCATCCCAGCCCTAGTCTTGAGGCATCGCTATAGATTACAAAATTACCCTGTCCTGAAGGAAGGCTAAGTACGGGTGCTGAGGTGAGACGACTCTTGAGTTCCTTAAAACTCTTCTCGCATTCTTCGTCCCAACTATACTTCACATTCTTCCTAGTTAACCTTGTCAATGGTGCGGCAATTCTAGAAAAGTTTTCAACAAATCTTCGATAATACCCAGCTAATCCAAGGAAACTTCGGATTTCTGATGCATTTATCGGTCGTTCCCATTTAAGAACCGCTTCTATCTTTGATGGATCTACTGTTATTCCTTCTCCAGATATGACATGGCCTAGGAATGCAACCTTCTTCAACCAAAACTCACATTTATCAAACTTTGCATATAGTCGGTGTTCCTTCAGAGTTTGAAGTACAATTCTCAAGTGTTCTCTATGTTCTTCCTCTGTTTTAGAATATACGAGAATATCATAAATAAATACAATCACGAACTTATCCAGATATGGACGGAAAACCCTATTCATCAAATCCATAAAGGCAGCTGGGGCATTTGTCAATCCAAAAGGCATTACTAGGAATTCATAATGCCCATAACAAGTTCTAAAGGTAGTCTTAGGTACATCTTCGACTCTATTTTTTTTTATTTTCATACCCTGATCTCAAATCTATCTTTGAAAACACAGAAATCCCTTGCAATTGATCAAATAAGTCATCTATTCTGGGCAAAGGATGTTTATTGTGGACAGTCACTCTGTTTAGTCTTCTATTTTCCTTTGGGTCACTTTCTCCTATAAATAGTTCTCTCCCAACTTCTTTACATGTTCAAATGGTAACTGGTGCTCAAATTCATGTCTTCTAACTGAGTGGGCAGCCATACCTCCTAGTGTTTGTGCTATCAAGGTCATCGTGTCGTACACGTTGTTATTGTTATCATTCTCATGACTAGGGCCTTGTGTGGTCACAGGTGGCTGCTCTGCTGCCATTGTTTCCTATAAAAATAAAACCTCAGTTAGATCCTTCATAAATCCTCCAAGAATGATTCCAGATATCCTCAATACTATAATATCAATTTATTTCTAAGTCCCAATAAAATTATGATAACTAAATTATCTTCCAATACTAATAGGTCAACTCCTAATATAATTCTTTTTCAAGTTCCTAAAACCTTTGCTCTGATACCACAAGTTGTCACGACCCGTCCCGCTAACCAGAACGTGCCGCGACAGAGATCATTCTTCCTCATTTTTTTTTTCCTCAAGTAAACATGTGGCAATCTCAAAAACATAACATCTTTGTATTTCAAGTTCACAACATCAGCAAGTGTATTACACAAATTCTATCTATTACAACTTCTTACAAAATAACACAGACACTACAAAAACAACCTTAAAGCAAAAAGACACCTCCTTCAAGTGTATTCGTGGTCCTTTCTCCTGCTAATCGTGATTCTGCTAATCTGTATAAAATATAATATAACGGGATGAGTCTAAACCCATTTATGATCTCAAGCTTTTTACATATAACTAAAATCTGAAATATGAGCATCATGACAAAAGTTTATGCTTAATACTGTGAAATAGCTTGAAAGAGACTTTATAACAGAAATTACATATAAAACATGCTAGTTTTGCTATTGAATGCTGAAATCACTTCAAAAGCAGATAAACTGAAACATAATCATCACTATCAAGCTGTTTGTACTAATCACCACTGTGGCTAATTTATTGACTCATGAACGCTGAAACAAAGCTAAGTCATACGCGCAGACGGTCCCAAAGACCAAAAACACCCTGCATACGGCCCAAAGCCTATATGTATACAGAATGCGGACCCAAAGTCCTCTTGATACCATATCTAATGGTTTGCCATATCTAATGGCGGTTTCAGGGTCATATCTAATGACATCACCATATCTAATGGCTAGTTCACGAATTGTATAAAAGAGCTACTGTGGTGCTTATATTCTGATTCTGATCCTTTTCTTGTCACTAATAAACTGTACTTTTGCTAATTCAATCTCATAGCAGCTAAATCATGAACATAAAACACTCTTGGCATAACATACATATTCTGATAGCTAGAACTTGTTTAAGAACTTGAAAACTGAGCCATAATGCATAGTAACCGTGCAAAACATAATTCTTTGCATAAAACTCATATCTAAATAGTGAAACATCACATCTCGTGTTCCATCAAGAACAAAATGCATAAAAAACGTGCTATCATGATAAAACACTAGAAACGACGCCTGAAATACGTTCTAAAGCCCTACTTTCATATCAACTGTATGGTACTTGTAATTCATGCGTAAAAGCTTTAGAAAAACACGATTTCATACTTGCTATTCAAAACTATGCATAAAAGCTAAAAACTAGTGCTTTAAAATAGCGCTTGAGAATCCCTCACCTGATTGTTGTCTAACTTGGGTCGAAAATGCTTCTTTAGTGAAATATCCCTCTATAGCCGTCCTAGATTTGATTTGATGCGGACAGAACTTCGTTACGGCTTTTAAAAACGCTCTCGATCACCGACAGGGCTTCGCCGTGGCTCCTCTCGTGCTCCTTCGCAACCTCGGCGGCCTTGCGGCTCTAAGGTGGAGATATGGGCGAGGGATGATGTGAGGAGGTGTATGGGGGGTCATGGGTATTTATAGCCCCCCATCCCCTTTACATGTGTGACATGTGTCAACATGTAAGGGAGGCTCATGTGTATGAAGACACATGGCATGGCACATGGCAATATCACAAGGAAACTTGTTGCCCAAGTATGTGGCTAGTCTTATCCATGAGATTACTTGTTGCCCAAGCAATAGGCATGGCTTATCCACGAGTTTACTTGTTTCCCAAGCAAAAGACTACACCGTGACATGTGTTAGTCTCAAGATAATGACACATGGCACTACTGAGGTTTTGACACATGTCCTGACCATAGAACGACACGTGTCCCATGATTTACACTCCATGTGTCCTACTTTTGCTAATGACGCTTAATTATCACTAATGATGGGTAATTAGCACTAATCATGCTTAATGAGTCTTAATGATGTGCTAGACAATCCAAAGAACTCTTAAAAGTCATAATTATTCAAGATGGTCTCTGATTTTTACAAAACAAGTTTCAATGAAATTGTTGCATCAAAGCGAATCTATTGACTGTGTCAAATACTATTAATTCAATATTTCCTTGAAATAACACTTGATATCATTCAAAAGTATAGTGTACAAAAACGCGTATTACAATTCTCCCCTACTTGTAATAAATTTCGTCCTCGAAATTTAAGTACCTTTGCTAGCTTGAAAATAAGTGGGGATATTGAGATCTCATTTCTTCCTCTCGTTCCCATGTGGCTTCTTCTATTGCGTGACTCCTCCATAGAACTTTGACTAAAGGAATCTTCTTTGTACGAAGCTCTTGTACTTTATATTCTAGAATTTCCACAGGAACCTCCTCGTATGACATATCTTCCTTCAATTGAATATCTTGAGGTTGTATCATATGGGTTGGGTCTGGAATAAACTTCCGAAGTGTAGAGACATGAAAGACATCATGTATCCTTGCTAGTTCAGCTGGAAGTCGAAGTCGATAAGCTACACTTCCAATTCTCTCAGTAATCTCGTAAGGGCCAATGTATCTAGGGCTTAGTTTCCCTTTCTTCCCAAATCTAATTAGGCCTTTCCATGGAGATACTTTCAGAAATACATGGTCTCCCACTTGAAACTCTAAGTCTCTCCTTCGCTTATCTGCGTAACTTTTCTGTCTGCTTTGTGCTGCCTTTAAGCATCTCTTGATTTCCTCAACTTTTTCTATTGTGCTTTGTATTAATTCAGGTTGAACTAATTTTCTTTCTCCAACCTCACTCCAACAGATAGGTGTTCTGCATGATCTACCATACAAGGCTTCATAAGGTGCCATCCCAATACTAGCATGATAGCTGTTATTATATGCAAACTCTATAAGTGAGAGATGTTCATCCCAGCTTTCTTTAAAGCTCAGTGCACAAGCTCTAAGCATGTCTTCTAGAGTCTGGATAGTCCGTTCTAATTGGCCATCTGTTTGAGGATGAAAGGCAGTACTAAATGCTAACTTTGTTCCCATAGCTTTATGTAAGCTTGGCCAGAGTTTGGAAGTAAATCGTGGATCTCTATCAGAAACAATTGACACAGGAGCCCCATGACGGCTAACTATCTCATTAACAAAGATCTTTCCCAAGCGGTCTAGACTGTATGTCTTGTTAATGGCTATGAAATGTACAGACTTAGTTAATCTGTCCACTATGACCCATATTGCATCGTGACCTCGACGGGTCCTTGGAAATCCTGTAACAAAATCCATAGTGATGTGTTCCCATTTCCATTCTGGTATTGGAAGTGGTTGTAATGTCCCCGCAGGTCTCAAACGCTCCCGGTTTTGTTTGTTGGCATATAGGACATCTAGAAACATACTCTGCAATCTCTCTCTTCATGCCAGACCACCAATAGTAGCTCTTAAGTGTTCTATACATCTTAGTACTTCCTGGATGCATAGTATACATGGAGTTATGTGCCTCTTCCAGAATCTCAGTCTTTATATCAGATTTCCTCGGAACACATAGTTTTCCTTTAAAGAATAAGACCCCTTGACTATCTATTGTATACCCGGCTTCATCTCCTCCTTTAATCTTCTCAATCATTCTAATGATTTCAGAATCATGGACTTGTGCCTCCTTGATTTTATCATATAATACGGGTCTCACTTGTAAGGATGCTAATAGGCCTCCAGAATTATTTATGGTTAACTTTGCTCGTAATTCTTTTAACTGTAAATACTCTGCTTTTAAGTGAGATAGCCGACCATTGGACTTTCTACTGAGAGCATCAGCTACGACATTGGCTTTACCCGGGCGATATTCTATGGAACAATCATAATCTTTGATTAGTTCTAACCATCTTCTTTGCCTTAGATTCAACTCTTTCTGAGAGAAAATATATTTCAAACTCTTATGATCCGTAAAGATTTGACAAGTTTCTCCATATAGGTAGTGTCTCCAGATCTTTAAGGCAAATATTATAGCAGCTAACTCAAGGTCATGAGTTGGGTAATTTAACTCATGTTGTTTTAGCTGTCTAGAGGCATAAGCAATCACTTTATCATTTTGCATCAAGACGCATCCCAGCCCTAGTCTTGAGGCATCGCTATAGATTACAAAATTACCCTGTCCTGAAGGAAGGCTAAGTACGGGTGCTGAGGTGAGACGACTCTTGAGTTCCTTAAAACTCTTCTCGCATTCTTCGTCCCAACTATACTTCACATTCTTCCTAGTTAACCTTGTCAATGGTGCGGCAATTCTAGAAAAGTTTTCAACAAATCTTCGATAATACCCAGCTAATCCAAGGAAACTTCGGATTTCTGATGCATTTATCGGTCGTTCCCATTTAAGAACCGCTTCTATCTTTGATGGATCTACTGTTATTCCTTCTCCAGATATGACATGGCCTAGGAATGCAACCTTCTTCAACCAAAACTCACATTTATCAAACTTTGCATATAGTCGGTGTTCCTTCAGAGTTTGAAGTACAATTCTCAAGTGTTCTCTATGTTCTTCCTCTGTTTTAGAATATACGAGAATATCATCAATAAATACAATCACGAACTTATCCAGATATGGACGGAAAACCCTATTCATCAAATCCATAAAGGCAGCTGGGGCATTTGTCAATCCAAAAGGCATTACAAGGAATTCATAATGCCCATAACGAGTTCTAAAGGTAGTCTTAGGTACATCTTCGACTCTATTTTTTTTTATTTTCATACCCTGATCTCAAATCTATCTTTGAAAACACAGAAATCCCTTGCAATTGATCAAATAAGTCATCTATTCTGGGCAAAGGATGTTTATTGTGGACAGTCACTCTGTTTAGTCTTCTATTTTCCTTTGGGTCACTTTCTCCTATAAATAGTTCTCTCCCAACTTCTTTACATGTTCAAATGGTAACTGGTGCTCAAATTCATGTCTTCTAACTGAGTGGGCAGCCATACCTCCTAGTGTTTGTGCTATCAAGGTCATCGTGTCGTACACGTTGTTATTGTTATCATTCTCATGACTAGGGCCTTGTGTGGTCACAGGTGGCTGCTCTGCTGCCATTGTTTCCTATAAAAATAAAACCTCAGTTAGATCCTTCATAAATCCTCCAAGAATGATACCAGATATCCTCAATACTATAATATCAATTTATTTCTAAGTCCCAATAAAATTATGATAACTAAATTATCTTCCAATACTAATAGGTCAACTCCTAATATAATTCTTTTTCAAGTTCCTAAAACCTTTGCTCTGATACCACAAGTTGTCACGACCCGTCCCGCTAACCAGAACGTGCCGCGACAGAGATCTTTCTTCCTCATTTTTTTTTCCTCAAGTAAACATGTGGCAATCTCAAAAACATAACATCTTTGTATTTCAAGTTCACAACATCAGCAAGTGTATTACACAAATTCTATCTATTACAACTTCTTACAAAATAACACAGACACTACAAAAACAACCTTAAAGCAAAAAGACACCTCCTTCAAGTGTATTCGTGGTCCTTTCTCCTGCTAATCGTGATTCTGCTGATCTGTATAAAATATAATATAACGGGATGAGTCTAAACCCATTTATGAGCTTAGACCCAGTGAAAGGATCTCAAGCTTTTTACATATAACTAAAATCTGAAATATGAGCATCATGACAAAAGTTTATGCTTAATACTGTGAAATAGCTTGAAAGAGACTTTATAACAGAAATTACATATAAAACATGCTAGTTTTGCTATTGAATGCTGAAATCACTTCAAAAGCAGATAAACTGAAACATAATCATCACTATCAAGCTGTTTGTACTAATCACCACTGTGGCTAATTTATTGACTCATGAACGCTGAAACAAAGCTAAGTCATACGCGCAGACGGTCCCAAAGACCAAAAACACCCTGCATACAGCCCAAAGCCTATATGTATACAGAATGCGGACCCAAAGTCCTCTTGATACCATATCTAATGGTTTGCCATATCTAATGGCGGTTTCAGGGTCATATCTAATGACATCACCATATCTAATGGCTAGTTCACGAATTGTATAAAAGAGCTACTGTGGTGCTTATATTCTGATTCTGATCCTTTTCTTGTCACTAATAAACTGTACTTTTGCTAATTCAATCTCATAGCAGCTAAATCATGAACATAAAACACTCTTGGCATAACATACATATTCTGATAGCTAGAACTTGTTTAAGAACTTGAAAACTGAGCCATAATGCATAGTAACCGTGCAAAACATAATTCTTTGCATAAAACTCATATCTAAATAGTGAAACATCACGTCTCGTGTTCCATCAAGAACAAAATGCATAAAAAATGTGCTATCATGATAAAACACTTGAAACGACGCCTGAAATACGTTCTAAAACCCTACTTTCATATCAACTGTATGGTACTTGTAATTCATGCGTAAAAGCTTTAGAAAAACACGATTTCATACTTGCTATTCAAAACTATGCATAAAAGCTAAAAACTAGTGCTTTAAAATAGCGCTTGAGAATCCCTCACCTGATTGTTGTCTAACTTGGGTCGAAAATGCTTCTTTAGTGAAATATCCCTCTATAGCCGTCCTAGATTTGATTTGATGCGGACAGAACTTCGTTACGGCTTTTAAAAACGCTCTCGATCACCGACAGGGCTTCGCCGTGGCTCCTCTCGTGCTCCTTCGCAACCTCGGCGGCCTTGCGGCTCTAAGGTGGAGATATGGGCGTGGGATGATGTGAGGAGGTGTATGGGGGGTCATGGGTATTTATAGCCCCCCATCCCCTTTACATGTGTGACATGTGTCAACATGTAAGGGAGGCTCATGTGTATGAAGACACATGGCATGGCACATGGCAATATCACAAGGAAACTTGTTGCCCAAGTATGTGGCTAGTCTTATCCATGAGATTACTTGTTGCCCAAGCAATAGGCATGGCTTATCCACGAGTTTACTTGTTGCCCAAGCATAAGACTACACCGTGACATGTGTTAGTCTCAAGATAATGACACATGGCACTACTGAGGTTTTGACACATGTCCTGACCATAGAACGACACGTGTCCCATGATTTACACTCCATGTGTCCTACTTTTGCTAATGACGCTTAATTATCACTAATGATGGGTAATTAGCACTAATCATGCTTAATGAGTCTTAATGATGTGCTAGACAATCCAAAGAACTCTTAAAAGTCATAATTATTCAAGATGGTCTCTAATTTTTACAAAACAAGTTTCAATGAAATTGTTGCATCAAAGCGAATCTATTGACTGTGTCAAATACTATTAATTCAATATTTCCTTGAAATAACACTTGATATCATTCAAAAGTATAGTGTACAAAAACGCGTATTACAGCTATAGATTACAAAATTACCTTTCCCTGAAGGAAAGCTAAGTACGGGTGCTGAGGTGAGACGACTCTTGAGTTCCTTAAAACTCTTCTTGCATTCTTCGTCCCAACTATACTTCACATTCTTCCTAGTTAACCTTGTCAATGGTGCGGCAATTCTAGAAAAGTTTTCAACAAATCTTCGATAATACCCAGCTAATCCAAGGAAACTTCGGATTTCTGATGCATTTATCGGTCGTTCCCATTTAAGAACCGCTTCTATTTTTGATGGATCTACTGTTATTCCTTCTCCAGATATGACATGGCCTAGAAATGCAACATTCCTTAACCAAAACTCACATTTATCAAACTTTGCATATAATCGATGTTCCTTCAGAGTTTGAAGTACAATTCTCAAATGTTCTCTATGTTCTTCCTCTGTTTTAGAATATACTAGAATATCATCAATAAATACAATCACGAATTTGTCCAGATATGGACGGAAAACCCTATTCATCAAATCCATAAACACAGCTGGGGCATTTGTCAATCCAAAAGGCATTACCAAGAATTTATAATGCCCATATCAAGTTCAGAATACAGTTTTAGGAACATCTTCTTCTCTAATCTTAATTGATGATAGGATTTCAAATCAATCTTAGAAAACACAGAAGCCCCTTGTAATTGATCAAATAAATCATCTATTCTGGGCAGAGGATAGTTATTACGGACAGTAACTCTGTTTAGTCTTCTTTATTTCTTTGGGTCAGTGTCTCCTACAAATGGTTCTGCTCCCTATTACTTTATATGTCCTAATGGTAACCGGTGTTCTAATTCATGTCTTTTAACAAACTGGGTAGCCATACCTCCTAGTGTTTGAGCTATCAAAGTCAACGTGTCATACACGTTGTTATTGTTATCATTCTCATGACTAGGGCCTTGTGTGGTCACAGGTGGCGGCTCTGCTGCCATTGTTTCCTATAAAAATAAAACCTCAGTTAGATCCTTCATAAATCCTCCAATAATGAATCAACTAAATTATCTTCCAATACTTATAGGTCAACTCCTAATATAATTCCAGCTCAAGGTCCCAAAACCTTTGCTCTGATACCACAAGTTGTCACGACCCGTCCCGCTAACCAGAACGTGCCGCGACAGAGATCTTTCTTCCTCATATTTTTTTTCCTCAAGTAAACATGTGGCAATCTCAAAAACATAACATCTTTGTATTTCAAGTTCACAACATCAGCAAGTGTATTACACAAATTCTATCTATTACAACTGCTTGCAAAATAACACAGACACTACAAAAACAACCTTAAAGCAAAAAGACACCTCCTTCAAGTGTATCCGTGGTCCTTTCTCCTGCTAATCGTGATTCTGCTGATCTGTATAAAATATAATATATCGGGATGAGTCTAAACCCATTTATGAGCTTAGACCCAGTGAAAGGATCTCAAGCTTTTTACATATAACTAAAATCTGAAATATGAGCATCATGACAAAAGTTTATGCTTAATACTGTGAAATAGCTTGAAAGAGACTTTATAACAGAAATTACATATAAAACATGCTAGTTTTGCTATTGAATGTTGAAATCACTTCAAAAGCAGATAAACTGAAACATAATCATCACTATCAAGCTGTTTGTACTAATCACCACTGTAGCTAATTTATTGACTCATGAACGCTGAAACAAAGCTAAGTCATACGCGCAGACGGTCCCAAAGACCAAAAACACCCTGCATACGGCCCAAAGCCTATATGTATACAGAATGCGGACCCAAAGTCCTCTTGATACCATATCTAATGGTTTGCCATATCTAATGGCGGTTTCAGGGTCATATCTAATGACATCACCATATCTAATGGCTAGTTCACGAATTGTATAAAAGAGCTACTGTGGTGCTTATCTTCTGATTCTGATCCTTTTCTTGTCACTAATAAACTGTACTTTTGCTAATTCAATCTCATAACAGCTAAATCATGAACATAAAACACTCTTGGCATAACATACATATTCTGATAGCTAGAACTTGTTTAAGAACTTGAAAACTGAGCCATAATGCATAGTAACCGTGCAAAACATAATTCTTTGCATAAAACTCATATCTAAATAGTGAAACATCACGTCTCGTGTTCCATCAAGAACAAAATGCATAAAAACGTGCTTTCATGATAAAACACTTGAAACGACGCCTGAAATACGTTCTAAAGCCCTGCTTTCATATCAACTGTATGGTACTTGTAATTCATGCGTAAAAGCTATAGAAAAACACGATTTCATACTTGCTATTCAAAACTATGCATAAAAGCTAAAAACTAGTGCTTTAAAATAGCGCTTGAGAATCCCTCACCTGATTGTTGTCTAACTTGGGTCGGAAACGTTTCTTTTGTGAAATCCCCCCCTAAGGCCGTCTTAGATTGAATACTACGGCTTGGTGCGTACAGAACTTCGTTACGGCTTTAAAAACACGCTCGATATCCGGCAGGGCTTCGCCGCGGCTCCTCTCGAGCTCCTCTCGCAACCTCGGCGGCCTTGCGGCTTTATGGTGGAGAAATGGGCGTGGGATGATGTGAGGAGGTGTAGGGGGGGTCATGGGTATTTATAGCCCCCCATCCCCTTTACATGTGTGACATGTGTCAACATGTAAGGGAGGCTCATGTGTATGAAGGCACATGGCATGGCACATGGCAATATCACAAGGAAACTTGTTGCCCAAGTATGTGGCTAGTCTTATCCATGAGATTACTTGTTGCCCAAGCAATAGGCATAGCTTATCCACGAGTTTACTTGTTGCCCAAGCAAAAGACTACACCGTGACATGTGTTAGTCTCAAGATAATGACACATGGCACTACTGAGGTTTTGACACATGTCCTGACCATAGAACGACACGTGTCCCATGATTTACACTCCATGTGTCCTACTTTTGCTAATGACGCTTAATTAACACTAATGGTGGGTAATTAGCACTAATCATGCTTAATTAGTCTTAATGATGTGATTATAACTAATGAGTATAAATCTATGCTAATGACGCTTAATTATCACTAATGATGGGTAATTAGCACTAATCATGCTTAATTAGTCTTAATGATGTGATTATGTCTAATGAGTATAAATCTATGCTAATGACGCTTAATTATCACTAATGATGTGTAATTAACACTAATCATGCTTAATTAGTCTTAATGATGTGATTATAACTAATGAGTATAAATCTATGCTAATGACGCTTAATTATCACTAATGATGGGTAATTAGCACTAATCATGCTTAATTAGTCTTAATGATGTGATTATGTCTAATGAGTATAAATCTATGCTAATGACGCTTAATTATCACTAATGATGTGTAATTAGCACTAATCATGTTTAATTAGTCTTAGTGATGTGATTATGGCTAATGAGTATAAATCTATGCTAATGACGCTTAACTATCCCTAATGACGGGTAATTAACACTAATCATACTTAATTAGTCTTAATGATGTGCTAGACAATCCAAAGAACTCTTAAAAGTCATAATTATTCAAGATGGTCTCTGATTTTTACAAAACAAGTTTCAATGAAATTGTTGCATCAAAGCGAATCTATTGACTGTGTCAAATACTATTAATTCAATATTTCCTTGAAATAACACTTGATATTATTCAAAAGTATAGTGTACAAAAACGCGTATTACAGTTCCTCTCGTGCTCCTCCCGCAACCTCGGCGGCCTTGCGGTTCTATGGTGGAGAGATGGGCGTGGGATGAATGAAATGGAATAGGGAGGCCTTGGGTATTTATAGGCCTCCACCTGGCTAAGTTATCGGATCATGAACGCTGAAACAAAGCTAAGTCAAAAGCGCAGACGGTCCCAAAGACCAAAAACACCCTGCATACGGCACAAAGCCTATATGTATACAGGATGCGGATCCAAAGTCCTTTTGATACCATATCTAATGGTTAGGCATATCTAATGGCGGTTTTACGGTTATATCTAATGACATCACCATATCTAATGGCTAGTTCATGATTTGTATAAAAGAGCTACGGTGGTGCTTATCTTCTCATTCTGATTCTTTTCTTGCCACTAATAAAGCGTAAACTTACTATTTCATGCCCATAACAACTAATTCATTAACTTAAAACACTCTTGACATAACATACATATTCTGACAACTACAACTTATTAAGAACTTGAAAATCGATCCAAAATGCATAGTAACCGTGCAAAACATAATTTTTCGCATAAAAACTCATATCTAAGTAGTGAAACTTGTGTATCGTGTTCCATCAATAACAAAATGCTTAGAACGTGTTATTATGATAAAACTCGTGAAAGGACGTCTGAAATACAATCTAAATCCCTGATTTCATCTCAACCGTATGATACTTGAAATTCCTTCGTAAAAGCTCTAAAAAACACGATTTCATACTTGTTATCATAAACATGCATAAAAGCGAAAGACTAGTGCTTTAAAATAGCGCTTGAGAATCCCTCACCTGATTGTTGTCTAACTTGGGTCGAAAACGTTTCTTTAGTGAAAACCTCCTCTATAGCCGTCTTAGATTGAATACTACGGCTTGTTGCGGACAGAACTTCGTTACGGCTTCAAAAACGCTCTCGGTCGCTGATAGGGCTTCGCCGCGGTTCCTCTCGTGCTCCTCCCGCAACCTCGGCGGCCTTGCGGCTCAAAGGTGGAGAGATGGGCGTGGGATGAATGAAATGGAATGTGGAAGCCTTGGGTATTTATAGTCCTCCACCTGGCTAAGTTATCGGATCATGAACGCTGAAACAAAGCTAAGTCAAACGCGCAAACTGTCCAAAGACCAAAAACACCCTGCATACGGCCCAAAGCCTATATGTATACAGGATGCGGACCCAAAGTCCTCTTGATACCATATCTAATGGTTTGCCATATCTAATAGCGGTTTCACGGTCATATCTAATGACATCACCATATCTAATGGCTAGTTCATGATTTGTATAAAAGAGCTACCGTGTTGCTTATCTTCTCATTCTGATTCTTTTCTTGCCAATAATAAACTGTAAACTTGCTATTTCGTGCTCATAACAACTAATTCATGAACTTAAAACACTCCTGACATAACATACATATTCTGACAACTACAACATATTAAGAACTTGAAAATCGATCCAAAATGCATAGTAACCGTGCAAAACATAATTTTTCGCATAAAAACACATATCTAAGTAGTGAAACTTATGTATCGTGTTCCATCAAAAACAAAATGCTTAAAACGTGTTATTATGATAAAACTCGTGAAAGGACGTCTGAAATACAATCTAAATCCCTGATTTCATCTCAGCCGTATGATACTTGAAATTCCTTCGTAAAAGCTATAGAAAACACGATTTCATACTTGTTATCATAAACATGCATAAAAGCGAAAGACTAGGGCTTTAAAATAGCGCATGAGAATCCCTCACCTGATTGTTGTCTAACTTGGGTCGAAAACGTTTCTTTAGTGAAAACCTCCTCTATAGCCGTCTTAGATTGAATAATACGGCTTGGTGCGCACAGAACTTCGTTACGGCTTCAATAACGCTCTCGGTCGCTGATAGGGCTTCGCCGCGGTTCCTCTCGTGCTCCTCCCGCAACCTCGGCGGCCTTGCGGTTCTATGGTGGAGAGATGGGCGTGGGATGAATGAAATGGAATAGGGAGGCCTTGGGTATTTATAGGCCTCCACCTGGCTAAGTTATCGGATCATGAACGCTGAAACAAAGCTAAGTCAAAAGCGCAGACGGTCCCAAAGACCAAAAACACCCTGCATACGGCACAAAGCCTATATGTATACAGGATGCGGATCCAAAGTCCTTTTGATACCATATCTAATGGTTAGGCATATCTAATGGCGGTTTTACGGTTATATCTAATGACATCACCATATCTAATGGCTAGTTCATGATTTGTATAAAAGAGCTACGGTGGTGCTTATCTTCTGATTTTTTTCTTGCCACTAATATAGCGTAAACTTACTATTTCATGCCCATAACAACTAATTCATTAACTTAAAACACTCTTGACATAACATACATATTCTGACAACTACAACTTATTAAGAACTTGAAAATCGATCCAAAATGCATAGTAACCGTGCAAAACATAATTTTTCGCATATCTAAGTAGTGAAACTTATGTATCGTGTTCCATCAAGAACAAAATGCTTAAAACGTGTTATTATGATAAAACTCGTGAAAGGACGTCTAAAATACAATCTAAATCCCTGATTTCATCTCAACCGTATGATACTTGAAATTCCTTCGTAAAAGCTATAGAAAACACGATTTCATACTTATTATCATAAACATGCATAAAAGCGAAAGACTAGTGCTTTAAAATAGCGCTTGAGAATCCCTCACCTGATTGTTGTTGTTGTCTAACTTGGGTCGAAAACGTTTCTTTAGTGAAAACCTCCTCTATAGCCGTATTAGATTGAATACTACGGCTTGGTCCGGACAGAACTTCGTTACGGCTTCAAAAACTCTCTAGGTCGCTGATAGGGCTTCGCCGCGGTTCCTCTCGTGCTCCTCCCGCAACCTCGGCGGCCTTGCGTCTCTAAGGTGGAGAGATGGGCGTGAGATAAATGAAATGGAATGGGGAGGCCTTGGGTATTTATAGGCCTCCACCTGGCTAAGTTATCGGATCATGAACGCTGAAACAAAGCTAAGTCAAATGCGCAGACGGTCCCAAAGACCAAAAACACCCTGCATACGGCCCAAAGCCTATATGTATACAGGATGCGGAACCAAAGTCCTCTTGATACCATATCTAATGGTTTGCCATATCTAATAGCGGTTTCACGGTCATATCTAATGACATCACCATATCTAATGGCTAGTTCATGATTTGTATAAAAGAGCTACTGTGGTGCTTATCTTCTCATTCTGATTCTTTTCTTGCCAATAATAAACTGTAAACTTGCTATTTCGTGCTCATAACAACTAATTCATGAACTTAAAACACTCCTGACATAACATACATATTCTGACAACTACAACATATTAAGAACTTGAAAATCGATCCAAAATGCATAGTAACCGTGCAAAACATAATTTTTCGCATAAAAACTCATATCTAAGTAGTGAAACTTATGTATCGTGTTCCATCAAGAACAAAATGCTTAGAACGTGTTATTATGATAAAACTCGTGAAAGGACGTCTGAAATACAATCTAAATCCCTGATTTCATCTCAACCGTATGATACTTGAAATTCCTTCGTAAAAGCTCTAGAAAACACGATTTCATACTTGTTATCATAAACATGCATAAAAGCGAAAGACTAGTGCTTTAAAATAGCGCTTGAGAATCCCTCACCTGATTGTTGTTGTTGTCTAACTTGGGTCGAAAACGTTTCTTTAGTGAAAACCTCCTCTATAGCCGTCTTAGATTGAATACTACGGCTTGGTCCGGACAGAACTTCGTTACGGCTTCAAAAACTCTCTAGGTCGCTGATAGGGCTTCGCCGCGGTTCCTTTCGTGCTCCTCCCGCAACCTCGGCGGCCTTGCGTCTCTAAGGTGGAGAGATGGGCGTGAGATGAATGAAATGGAATGGGGAGGCCTAGGGTATTTATAGTCCTCCACCTGGCTAAGTTATCGGATCATGAACGCTGAAACAAAGCTAAGTCAAACGCGCAGACGGTCCAAAGACCAAAAACACCCTGCATACGGCCCAAAGCCTATATGTATACAGGATGCGGACCCAAAGTCCTCTTGATACCATATCTAATGGTTTGCCATATCTAATAGCGGTTTCACGGTCATATCTAATGACATCACCATATCTAATGGCTAGTTCATGATTTGTATAAAAGAGCTACCGTGTTGCTTATCTTCTCATTCTGATTCTTTTCTTGCCAATAATAAACTGTAAACTTGCTATTTCGTGCTCATAACAACTAATTCATGAACTTAAAACACTCCTGACATAACATACATATTCTGACAACTACAATATATTAAGAACTTGAAAATCGATCCAAAATGCATAGTAACCGTGCAAAACATAATTTTTCGCATAAAAACACATATCTAAGTATCAAGAACAAAATGCTTAAAACGTGTTATTATGATAAAACTCGTGAAAGGACGTCTGAAATACAATCTAAATCCCTAATTTCATCTCAGCCGTATGATACTTGAAATTCCTTCGTAAAAGCTATAGAAAACACGATTTCATACTTGTTATCATAAACATGCATAAAAGCGAAAGACTAGGGCTTTAAAATAGCGCTTGAGAATCCCTCACCTGATTGTTGTCTAACTTGGGTCGAAAACGTTTCTTTAGTGAAAACCTCCTCTATAGCCGTCTTAGATTGAATACTACTCTTGGTGCGGACAGAACTTCGTTACGGCTTCAAAAACGCTCTCGGTCGCTGATAGGGCTTCGCCGCGGTTCCTCTCGTGCTCCTCCCGCAACCTCGGCGGCCTTGCGGCTCAAAGGTGGAGAGATGGGCGTGGGATGAATGAAATGGAATGTGGAGGCCTTGGGTATTTATAGTCCTCCACCTGGCTAAGTTATCGGATCATGAACGCTGAAACAAAGCTAAGTCAAACGCGCAGACGGTCCAAAGACCAAAAACACCCTGCATACGGCCCAAAGCCTATATGTATACAGGATGCGGACCCAAAGTCCTCTTGATACCATATCTAATGGTTTGCCATATCTAATGGCGGTTTCACGGTCATATCTAATGATATCACCATATCTAATGGCTAGTTCATGATTTGTTTAAAAGAGTTACTGTGGTGCTTATCTTCTGATTCTGATTCTTTTCTTGCCACTAATAAACCGTAAACTTGCTATTTCGTGCTCATAACAACTAATTCATGAACTTAAAACACTCCTGACATAACATACATATTCTGACAACTACAACTTATTAAGAACTTGAAAATCGATCCAAAATACATAGTAACCGTGCAAAACATAATTTTTCGCATAAAAACACATATCTAAGTAGTGAAACTTATGTATCGTGTTCCATCAAGAACAAAATGCTTAAAACGTGTTATTATGATAAAACTCGTGAAAGGACGTCTGAAATACAATCTAAATCCCTGATTTCTCAGCCGTATGATACTTGAAATTCCTTCGTAAAAGCTATAGAAAACACGATTTCATACTTGTTATCATAAACATGCATAAAAGCGAAAGACCAGGGCTTTAAAATAGCGCCTGAGAATCCCTCACCTGATTGTTGTCTAACTTGGGTCGAAAACGTTTCTTTAGTGAAAACCTCTTCTATAGCCGTCTTAGATTGAATAATACGGCTTGGTGCACACAGAACTTCGTTACGGCTTCAATAACGCTCTCGGTCGCTGATAGGGCTTCGCCGCGGTTCCTCTCGTGCTCCTCCCGCAACCTCGGCGGCCATGCGGTTCTATGGTGGAGAGATGGGCGTGGGATGAATGAAATGGAATAGGAAGGCCTTGGGTATTTATAGGCCTCCACCTGGCTAAGTTATCGGATCATGAACGCTGAAACAAAGCTAAGTCAAAAGCGCAGACGGTCCCAAAGACCAAAAACACCCTGCATGCGGCACAAAGCCTATATGTATACAGGATGCGGATCCAAAGTCCTTTTGATACCATATCTAATGGTTAGGCATATCTAATGGCGGTTTTACGGTTATATCTAATGACATCACCATATCTAATGGCTAGTTCATGATTTGTATAAAAGAGCTACGGTGGTGCTTATCTTCTGATTCTTTTCTTGCCACTAATAAAGCGTAAACTTACTATTTCATGCCCATAACAACTAATTCATTAACTTAAAACACTCTTGACATAACATACATATTCTGACAACTACAACTTATTAAGAACTTGAAAATCGATCCAAAATGCATGGTAACCGTGCAAAACATAATTTTTCGCATAAAAACACATATCTAAGTAGTGAAACTTATGTATCGTGTTCCATCAAGAACAAAATGCTTAAAACGTGTTATTATGATAAAACTCGTGAAAGGACGTCTAAAATACAATCTAAATCCCTGATTTCATCTCAACCGTATGATACTTGAAATTCCTTCGTAAAAGCTATAGAAAACACGATTTCATACTTATTATCATAAACATGCATAAAAGCGAAAGACTAGTGCTTTAAAATAGCGCTTGAGAATCCCTCACCTGATTGTTGTTGTTGTCTAACTTGGGTCGAAAACGTTTCTTTAGTGAAAACCTCCTCTATAGCCGTCTTAGATTGAATAATACGGCTTGGTGCGCACAGAACTTCGTTACGGCTTCAATAACGCTCTCGGTCGCTGATAGGGCTTCGCCGCGGTTCCTCTCGTGCTCCTCCCGCAACCTCGGCGGCCTTGCGGTTCTATGGTGGAGAGATGGGCGTGGGATGAATGAAATGGAATGGGGAGGCCTTGGGTATTTATAGGCCTCCACCTGGCTAAGCTATCGGATCATGAACGCTGAAACAGAGCTAAGTCAAACGCGCAGACGGTCCCAAAGACCAAAAACACCCTGCATACGGCCCAAAGCCTATATGTATACAGGATGCAGACCCAAAGTCCTCTTCATACCATATCTAATGGTTTGCCATATCTAATGACGGTTTCACGGTCATATCTAATGACATCACCATATCTAATGGCTAGTTCATGATTTGTATAAAAGAGCTACTATGGTGCTTATCTTCTCATTCTGATTCTTTTCTTGCCAATAATAAACCTTAAACTTGCTATTTCATTCTCATAACAACTAATTCATGAACTTAAAACACTCCTGACGTATCATACATATTCTGACAACTAGAACTTATTAAGAACTTGAAAATCGATCGAAAATGCATAGTAACCGTGCAAAACATAATTTTTCGCATAAAAACTCATATTTAAGTAGTGAAACTTATGTATCGTGTTCCATCAAGAACAAAATGCTTAGAACGTGTTATTATGATAAAACTCGTGAAAGGACGTCTAAAATACAATCTAAATCCCTGATTTCATCTCAACCGTATGATACTTGAAATTCCTTCGTAAAAGCTCTAGAAAACACGATTTCATACTTGTTATCATAAACATGCATAAAAGCGAAAGACTAGTGCTTTAAAATAGCGCTTGAGAATCCCTCACCTGATTGTTGTCTAACTTGGGTCGAAAACGTTTCTTTAGTGAAAACCTCCTCTATAGCCGTCTTAGATTGAATACTACGGCTTGGTGCGGACAGAACTTCGTTACGGCTTCAAAAACGCTCTCGGTCGCTGATAGGGCTTCGCCGCGGTTCCTCTCGTGCTCCTCCCGCAACCTCGGCGGCCTTGCGGCTCAAAGGTGGAGAGATGGGCGTGGGATGAATGAAATGGAATGTGGAGGCCTTGGGTATATATAGTCCTCCACCTGGCTAAGTTATCGGATCATGAACGCTGAAACAAAGCTAAGTCAAACGCGCAGACGGTCCCAAAGACCAAAAACACCCTCCATACGGCCCAAAGCCTATATGTATACAGGATGCAGACCCAAAGTCCTCTTCATACCATATCGAATGGTTTGCCATATCTAATGGCGGTTTCACGGTCATATCTAATGACATCAACATATCTAATGACTAGTTCATGATTTGTATAAAAGAGCTACTATGGTGCTTATCTTCTCATTCTGATTCTTTTCTTGCCAATAATAAACCTTAAACTTGCTATTTCATGCTCATAACAACTAATTGATGAACTTAAAACACTCCTGACATATCATACATATTCTGACTGTAATACGCGTTTTTGTACACTATACTTTTGAATGATATCAAGTGTTATTTCAAGGAAATATTGAATTAATAGTATTTGACACAGTCAATAGATTCGCTTTGATGCAACAATTTCATTGAAACTTGTTTTGTAAAAAATCAGAGACCATCTTGAATAATTATGACTTTTAAGAGTTCTTTGGATTGTCTAGCACATCATTAAGACTAATTAAGTATGATTAGTGCTAATTACACATCATTAGTGATAATTAAACGTCATTAGCATAGATTTATACTCATTAGTTATAATCACATCATTAAGACTAATTAAGCATGATTAGTGCTAATTACCCGCCATTAGTGTTAATTAAGCGTCATTTGCAAAAGTAGGACACATGGAGTGTAAATCATGGGACACGTGTCGTTCTATGGTCAGGACATGTGTCAAAACCTCAGTAGTGCCATGTGTCATTATCTTGAGACTAACACATGTCACGGTGTAGTCTTTTGCTTGGGCAACAAGTAAACTCGTGGATAAGCCATGCCTATTGCTTGGGCAACAAGTAAACTCGTGGATAAGCCATGCCTATTGCTTGGGCACCAAGTAAACTCGTGGATAAGCCATGCCTATTGCTTGGGCAACAAGTAATCTCATGGATAAGACTAGCCACATACTTGGGCAACAAGTTTCCTTGTGATATTGCCATGTGCCATGCCATGTGTCTTCATACACATGAGCCTCCCTTACATGTTGACACATGTCACACATGTAAAGGGGATGGGGGGCTATAAATACCCATGACCCCCCATACACCTCCTCACATCATCCCACGCCCATTTCTCCACCATAAAGCCGCAAGGCCGCCGAGGTTGCGAGAGGAGCTCGAGAGGAGCCGCGGCGAAGCCCTGCCGGATATCGAGCGTGTTTTTGAAGCCGTAACGAAGTTCTGTACGCACCAAGCCGTAGTATTCAATCTAAGACGGCCTTAGGGGGGGATTTCACAAAAGAAACGTTTCCGACCCAAGTTAGACAACAATCAGGTGAGGGATTCTCAAGCGCTATTTTAAAGCACTAGTTTTTAGCTTTTATGCATAGTTTTGAATAGCAAGTATGAAATCGTGTTTTTCTAAAGCTTTTACGCATGAATTACAAGTACCATACAGTTGATATGAAAGCAAGGCTTTAGAACGTATTTCAGGCGTCGTTTCAAGTGTTTTATCATGATAGCACGTTTTTTATGCATTTTGTTCTTGATGGAACACGAGACGTGATGTTTCACTATTTAGATATGAGTTTTATGCAAAGAATTATGGTTTGCACGGTTACTATGCATTATGGCTCAGTTTTCAAGTTCTTAAACAAGTTCTAGCTATCAGAATATGTATGTTATGCCAAGAGTGTTTTATGTTCATGATTTAGCTGCCATGAGATTGAATTAGCAAAAGTACAGTTTATTAGTGACAAGAAAAGGATCAGAATCAGAAGATAAGCACCACAGTAGCTCTTTTATACAATTCGTGAACTAGCCATTAGATATGGTGATGTCATTAGATATGACCCTGAAACCGCCATTAGATATGGCAAACCATTAGATATGGTATCAAGAGGACTTTGGGTCCGCATTCTGTATACATATAGGCTTTGGGTCGTATGCAGGGTGTTTTTGGTCTTTGGGACCGTCTGCGCGTATGACTTAGCTTTGTTTCAGCGTTCATGAGTCAATAAATTAGCCACAGTGGTGATTAGTACAAACAGCTTGTTAGTGATGATTATGTTTCAGTTTATCTGCTTTTGAAGTGATTTCAGCATTCAATAGCAAAAACTAGCATGTTTTATATGTAATTTCTGTTATAAAGTCTCTTTCAAGCTATTTCACAGTATTAAGCATAAACTTTTGTCATGATGCTCATATTTCAGATTTTAGTTATATGTAAAAAGCTTGAGATCCTTTCACTGGGTCTAAGCTCATAAATGGGTTTAGACTCATCCCGTTATATTATATTTTATACAGATCAGCAGAATCACGATTAGCAGGAGAAAGGACCACGGATACACTTGAAGGAGGTGTCTTTTTGCTTTAAGGTTGTTTTTGTAGTGCCTGTGTTATTTTGTAAGAAGTTGTAATAGATAGAATTTGTGTAATACACTTGCTGATGTTGTGAACTTGAAATACAAAGATGTTATGTTTTTGAGATTGCCACATGTTTACTTGAGGAAAAAAAATATGAGGAAGAAAGATCTCTGTCGCGGCACGTTCTGGTTAGCGGGACGGGTCGTGACAACTTGTGGTATCAGAGCAAAGGAGGACCTTGAGCAAGAATTATATTCGGAGTTGACCAATAAGTATTGGAAGATAATTTAGTTATCATAATTTATATGGACTTAGAAGAAAGATGATGTTATAAGTCTTGAGGATATCTTGGAGGATTTATTTTGATGAAGGATCTAATTGAGATCTGGTTATCATCAGTTAAAGATTAGAGGAGAAGATGTCCCTAAAACTGCATTCCGAACCCGATATGGGCCTTATGAATTCCTAGTAATGCCTTTTGGATTGACAAATGCCCCAGTTGCTTTTATGGACAAGTTCGTGGTCGTATTTATTGATGATATTCTCGTATATTCTAAAACAGAGGAAGAACATAGAGAACACTTGAGAATTGTACTTCAAACTCTGAAGGAACACCGACTATATGCAAAGTTTGATAAATGTGAGTTTTGGTTGAAGAAGGTTGCATTCCTAGGCCATGTCATATCTGGAGAAGGAATAACAGTAGATCCATCAAAGATAGAAGCGGTTCTTAAATGGGAACGACCGATAAATGCATCAGAAATCCGAAGTTTCCTTGGATTAGCTGGGTATTATCGAAGATTTGTTGAAAACTTTTCTAGAATTGCCGCACCATTGACAAGGTTAACTAGGAAGAATGTGAAGTATAGTTGGGACGAAGAATGCGAGAAGAGTTTTAAGGAACTCAAGAGTCGTCTTACCTCAGCACTTGTACTTAGCCTTCCTTCAGGACAGGGTAATTTTGTAATCTATAGCGATGCCTCAAGACAAGGGCTGGGATGCGTCTTGATGCAAAATGATAAAGTGATTGCTTATGCCTCTAGACAGCTAAAACAACATGAGTTAAATTACCCAACTCATGACCTTGAGTTAGCTGCTATAATATTTGCCTTAAAGATCTGGAGACACTACCTATATGGAGAAACTTGTCAAATCTTTACGGATCATAAGAGTTTGAAATATATTTTCTCTCAGAAAGAGTTGAATCTAAGACAAAGAAGATGGTTAGAACTAATCAAAGATTATGATTGTTCCATAGAATATCACCCGGGTAAAGCCAATGTCGTAGCTGATGCTCTCAGTAGAAAGTCCAATGGTCGGCTATCTCACTTAAAAGCAGAGTATTTACAGTTAAAAGAATTACGAGCAAAGTTAACCATAAATAATTCTGGAGCCCTATTAGCATCCTTACAAGTGAGACCCGTATTATATGATAAAATCAAGGAGGCACAAGTCCATGATTCTGAAATCATTAGAATGATTGAGAAGATTAAAGGAGGAGATGAAGCCGGGTATACAATAGATAGTCAAGGGGTCTTATTCTTTAAAGGAAAACTATGTGTTCCGAGGAAATCTGATATAAAGACTGAGATTCTGGAAGAGGCACATAACTCCATGTATACTATGCATCCAGGAAGTACTAAGATGTATAGAACACTTAAGAGCTACTATTGGTGGTCTGGCATGAAGAGAGAGATTGCAGAGTATGTTTCTAGATGTCCTATATGCCAACAAACAAAACCGGAGCGTTTGAGACCTGCGGGGACATTACAGCCACTTCCAATACCAGAATGGAAATGGGAACACATCACTATGGATTTTGTTACAGGATTTCCAAGGACCCGTCGAGGTCACGATGCAATATGGGTCATAGTAGACAGATTAACTAAGTCTGCACATTTCTTAGCCATTAACAAGACATACAGTCTAGACCGCTTGGGAAAGATCTTTGTTAATGAGATAGTTAGCCGTCATGGGGCTCCTGTGTCAATTGTTTCTGATAGAGATCCACGATTTACTTCCAAACTCTGGCCAAGCTTACATAAAGCTATGGGAACAAAGTTAGCATTTAGTACTGCCTTTCATCCTCAAACAGATGGCCAATCAGAACGGACTATCCAGACTCTAGAAGACATGCTTAGAGCTTGTGCACTGAGCTTTAAAGAAAGCTGGGATGAACATCTCTCACTTATAGAATTTGCATACAATAACAGCTATCATGCTAGTATTGGGATGGCACCTTATGAAGCCTTGTATGGTAGATCATGCAGAACACCTATCTGTTGGAGTGAGGTTGGAGAAAGAAAATTAGTCCAACCTGAATTAATACAAAGCACAATAGAAAAAGTTGAGGAAATCAAGAGATGCTTAAAGGCAGCACAAAGCAGACAGAAAAGTTACGCAGATAAGCGAAGGAGAGACTTAGAGTTTCAAGTGGGAGACCATGTATTTCTGAAAGTATCTCCATGGAAAGGCCTAATTAGATTTGGGAAGAAAGGGAAACTAAGCCCTAGATACATTGGCCCTTACGAGATTACTGAGAGAATTGGAAGTGTAGCTTATCGACTTCGACTTCCAGCTGAACTAGCAAGGATACATGATGTCTTTCATGTCTCTACACTTCGGAAGTTTATTCCAGACCCAACCCATATGATACAACCTCAAGATATTCAATTGAAGGAAGATATGTCATACGAGGAGGTTCCTGTGGAAATTCTAGATTATAAAGTACAAGAGCTTCGTACAAAGAAGATTCCTTTAGTCAAAGTTCTATGGAGGAGTCACGCAATAGAAGAAGCCACATGGGAATGAGAGGAAGAAATGAGATCTCAATATCCCCACTTATTTTCAAGCTAGCAAAGGTACTTAAATTTCGAGGACGAAATTTATTACAAGTAGGGGAGAATTGTAATACGCGTTTTTGTACACTATACTTTTGAATGATATCAAGTGTTATTTCAAGGAAATATTGAATTAATAGTATTTGACACAGTCAATAGATTCGCTTTGATGCAACAATTTCATTGAAACTTGTTTTGTAAAAATCAGAGACCATCTTGAATAATTATGACTTTTAAGAGTTCTTTGGATTGTCTAGCACATCATTAAGACTAATTAAGTATGATTAGTGCTAATTACACATCATTAGTGATAATTAAGCGTCATTAGCATAGATTTATACTCATTAGTTATAATCACATCATTAAGACTAATTAAGCATGATTAGTGCTAATTACCCGCCATTAGTGTTAATTAAGCGTCATTAGCAAAAGTAGGACACATGGAGTGTAAATCATGGGACACGTGTCGTTCTATGGTCAGGACATGTGTCAAAACCTCAGTAGTGCCATGTGTCATTATCTTGAGACTAACACATGTCACGGTGTAGTCTTTTGCTTGGGCAACAAGTAAACTCGTGGATAAGCTATGCCTATTGCTTGGGCAACAAGTAAACTCGAGGATAAGCCATGCCTATTGCTTGGGCAACAAGTAAACTCGTGGATAAGCCATGCCTATTGCTTGGGCAACAAGTAATCTCATGGATAAGACTAGCCACATACTTGGGCAACAAGTTTCCTTGTGATATTGCCATGTGCCATGCCATGTGTCTTCATACACATGAGCCTCCCTTACATGTTGACACATGTCACACATGTAAAGGGGATGGGGGGCTATAAATACCCATGACCCCCCATACACCTCCTCACATCATCCCACGCCCATTTCTCCACCATAAAGCCGCAAGGCCGCCGAGGTTGCGAGAGGAGCTCGAGAGGAGCCGCGGCGAAGCCCTGCCGGATATCGAGCGTGTTTTTGAAGCCGTAACGAAGTTCTGTACGCACCAAGCCGTAGTATTCAATCTAAGACGGCCTTAGGGGGGGATTTCACAAAAGAAACGTTTCCGACCCAAGTTAGACAACAATCAGGTGAGGGATTCTCAAGCGCTATTTTAAAGCACTAGTTTTTAGCTTTTATGCATAGTTTTGAATAGCAAGTATGAAATCGTGTTTTTCTAAATCTTTTACGCATGAATTACAAGTACCATACAGTTGATATGAAAGCAGGGCTTTAGAACGTATTTCAGGCGTCGTTTCAAGTGTTTTATCATGATAGCACGTTTTTTATGCATTTTGTTCTTGATGGAACACGAGACGTGATGTTTCACTATTTAGATATGAGTTTTATGCAAAGAATTATGTTTTGCACGGTTACTATGCATTATGGCTCAGTTTTCAAGTTCTTAAACAAGTTCTAGCTATCAGAATATGTATGTTATGCCAAGAGTGTTTTATGTTCATGATTTAGCTGCCATGAGATTGAATTAGCAAAAGTACAGTTTATTAGTGACAAGAAAAGGATCAGAATCAGAAGATAAGCACCACAGTAGCTCTTTTATACAATTCGTGAACTAGCCATTAGATATGGTGATGTCATTAGATATGACCCTGAAACCGCCATTAGATATGGCAAACCATTAGATATGGTATCAAGAGGACTTTGGGTCCGCATTCTGTATACATATAGGCTTTGGGTCGTATGAAGGGTGTTTTTGGTCTTTGGGACCGTCTGCGCGTATGACTTAGCTTTGTTTCAGCGTTCATGAGTCAATAAATTAGCCACAGTGGTGATTAGTACAAACAACTTGTTAGTGATGATTATGTTTCAGTTTATCTGCTTTTGAAGTGATTTCAGCATTCAATAGCAAAAACTAGCATGTTTTATATGTAATTTCTGTTATAAAGTCTCTTTCAAGCTATTTCACAGTATTAAGCATAAACTTTTGTCATGATGCTCATATTTCAGATTTTAGTTATATGTAAAAAGCTTGAGATCCTTTCACTGGGTCTAAGCTCATAAATGGGTTTAGACTCATCCCGTTATATTATATTTTATACAGATCAGCAGAATCACGATTAGCAGGAGAAAGGACCACGGATACACTTGAAGGAGGTGTCTTTTTGCTTTAAGGTTGTTTTTGTAGTGTCTGTGTTATTTTGTAAGAAGTTGTAATAGATAGAATTTGTGTAATACACTTGCTGATGTTGTGAACTTGAAATACAAAGATGTTATGTTTTTGAGATTGCCACATGTTTACTTGAGGAAAAAAAAATATGAGGAAGAAAGATCTCTGTCGCGGCACGTTCTGTTTAGCGGGACGGGTCGTGACACTGACAATTAGAACTTATTAAGAACTTGAAAATCGATCGAAAATGCATAGTAACCGTGCAAAACATAATTTTTCGCATAAAAACTCATATCTAAGTAGTGAAACTTATGTATCGTGTTCCATCAAGAACAAAATGCTTAGAACGTGTTATTATGATAAAACTCGTGAAAGGACGTCTGAAATACAATCTAAATCCCTGATTTCATCTCAACCGTATGATAGTTGAAATTCCTTCGTAAAAGCTCTAGAAAACACGATTTCATACTTGTTATCATAAACATGCATAAAAGCGAAAGACTAGGGCTTTAAAATAGCGCTTGAGAATCCCTCACCTGATTGTTGTCTAACTTGGGTCGAAAACGTTTCTTTAGTGAAAACCTCCTCTATAGCCGTCTTAGATTGAATACTACGACTTGGTGCGGACAGAACTTCGTTACGGCTTCAAAAACGCTCTCGGTCGCTGATAGGGCTTCGCCGCGGTTCCTCTCGTGCTCCTCCCGCAACCTCGGCGGCCTTGCGGCTCAAAGGTGGAGAGATGGGCGTGGGATGAATGAAATGGAATGTGGAGGCCTATGGTATTTATAGTCCTCCACCTGGCTAAGTTATCGGATCATGAACGCTGAAACAAAGCTAAGTCAAACGCGCAGACGGTCCAAAGACCAAAAACACCCTGCATACGGCCCAAAGCCTATATGTATACAGGATGCGGACCCAAAGTCCTCTTGATACCATAACTAATGGTTTGCCATATCTAATGGCGGTTTCACGGTCATATCTAATGACATCACCATATCTAATGGCTAGTTCATGATTTGTATAAAAGAGCTACTGTGGTGCTTATCTTCTCATTCTGATTCTTTTCTTGCCAATAATAAACTGTAAACTTGCTATTTCGTGCTCATAACAACTAATTCATGAACTTAAAACACTCCTGACATAACATACATATTCTGACAACTACAACATATTAAGAACTTGAAAATCGATCCAAAATGCATAGTAACCGTCCAAAACATAATTTTTCGCATAAAAACACATATCTAAGTAGTGAAACTTATGTATCGTGTTCCATCAAGAACAAAATGCTTAAAACGTGTTATTATGATAAAACTCGTGAAAGGACGTCTGAAATACAATCTAAATCCCTAATTTCATCTCAGCCGTATGATACTTGAAATTTCTTCGTAAAAGCTATAGAAAACACGATTTCATACTTGTTATCATAAACATGCATAAAAGCGAAAGACTAGGGCTTTAAAATAGCGCTTGAGAATCCCTCACATGATTGTTGTCTAACTTGGGTCGAAAACGTTTCTTTAGTGAAAACCTCCTCTATAGCCGTCTTAGATTGAATACTACTCTTGGTGCGGACAGAACTTCGTTACGGCTTCAAAAACGCTCTCGGTCGCTGATAGGGCTTCGCCGCGGTTCCTCTCGTGCTCCTCCCGCAACCTCGGCGGCCTTGCGGCTCAAAGGTGGAGAGATGGGCGTGGGATGAATGAAATGGAATGTGGAGGCCTATGGTATTTATAGTCCTCCACCTGGCTAAGTTATCGGATCATGAACGCTGAAACAAAGCTAAGTCAAACGCGCAGACGGTCCAAAGACCAAAAACACCCTGCATACGGCCCAAAGCCTATATGTATACAGGATGCGGACCCAAAGTCCTCTTGATACCATAACTAATGGTTTGCCATATCTAATGGCGGTTTCACGGTCATATCTAATGACATCACCATATCTAATGGCTAGTTCATGATTTGTATAAAAGAGCTACTGTGGTGCTTATCTTCTCATTCTGATTCTTTTCTTGCCAATAATAAACCTTAAACTTGCTATTTCATGCTCATAACAACTAATTCATGAACTTAAAACACTCCTGACATATCATACATATTCTGACAACTAGAACTTATTAAGAACTTGAAAATCGATCGAAAATGCATAGTAACCGTGCAAAACATAATTTTTCACATAAAAACTCATATCTAAGTAGTGAAACTTATGTATCGTGTTCCATTAAGAACAAAATGCTTAAAACGTGTTATTATGATAAAACTCGTGAAAGGACGTCTGAAATACAATCTAAATCCCTGATTTCTCAGCCGTATGATACTTGAAATTCCTTCGTAAAAGCTATAGAAAACACGATTTCATACTTGTTATCATAAACATGCATAAAAGCGAAAGACCAGGGCTTTAAAATAGCGCCTGAGAATCCCTCACCTGATTGTTGTCTAACTTGGGTCGAAAACGTTTCTTTAGTGAAAACCTCCTCTATAGCCGTCTTAGATTGAATAATACGGCTTGGTGCGCACAGAACTTCGTTACGGCTTCAATAACGCTCTCGGTCGCTGATAGGGCTTCGCCGCGGTTCCTCTCGTGCTCCTCCCGCAACCTCGGCGGCCTTGCGGTTCTATGGTGGAGAGATGGGCGTGGGATGAATGAAATGGAATAGGGAGGCCTTGGGTATTTATAGGCCTCCACCTGGCTAAGTTATCGGATCATGAACGCTGAAACAAAGCTAAGTCAAAAGCGCAGACGGTCCCAAAGACCAAAAACACCCTGCATACGGCACAAAGCCTATATGTATATAGGATGCGGATCCAAAGTCCTTTTGATACCATATCTAATGGTTAGGCATATCTAATGGCGGTTTTACGGTTATATCTAATGACATCACCATATCTAATGGCTAGTTCATGATTTGCATAAAAGAGCTACGGTGGTGCTTATCTTCTGATTCTTTTCTTGCCACTAATAAAGCGTAAACTTACTATTTCATGCCCATAACAACTAATTCATTAACTTAAAACACTCTTGACATAACATACATATTCTGACAACTACAACTTATTAAGAACTTGAAAATCGATCCAAAATGCATAGTAACCGTGCAAAACATAATTTTTCGCATAAAAACACATATCTAAGTAGTGAAACTTATGTATCGTGTTCCATCAAGAACAAAATGCTTAAAACGTGTTATTATGATAAAACTCGTGAAAGGACGTCTAAAATACAATCTAAATCCCTGATTTCATCTCAACCGTATGATACTTGAAATTCCTTCGTAAAAGCTATAGAAAACACGATTTCATACTTATTATCATAAACATGCATAAAAGCGAAAGACTAGTGCTTTAAAATAGCGCTTGAGAATCCCTCACCTGATTGTTGTTGTTGTCTAACTTGGGTCGAAAACGTTTCTTTAGTGAAAACCTCCTCTATAGCCGTCTTAGATTGAATACTACGGCTTGGTCCGGACAGAACTTCGTTACGGCTTCAAAAACTCTCTAGGTCGCTGATAGGGCTTCGCCGCGGTTCCTTTCGTGCTCCTCCTGCAACCTCGGCAGCCTTGCGTCTCTAAGGTGGAGAGATGGGCGTGAGATGAATGAAATGGAATGGGGAGGCCTTGGGTATTTATAGGCCTCCACCTGGCTAAGTTATCGGATCATGAACGCTGAAACAAAGCTAAGTCAAATGCGCAGACGGTCCCAAAGACCAAAAACACCCTGCATACGGCCCAAAGCCTATATGTATACAGGATGCGGAACCAGAGTCCTCTTGATACCATATCTAATGGTTTGCCATATCTAATAGCGGTTTCACGGTCATATCTAATGACATCACCATATCGAATGGCTAGTTCATGATTTGTATAAAAGAGCTACTGTGGTGCATATCTTCTCATTCTGATTCTTTTCTTGACAATAATAAACTGTAAACTTGCTATTTCGTGCTCATAACAACTAATTCATGAACTTAAAACACTCCTGACATAACATACATATTCTGACAACTACAACATATTAAGAACTTGAAAATCGATCCAAAATGCATAGTAACCGTGCAAAACATAATTTTTCGCATAAAAACACATATCTAAGTAGTGAAACTTATGTATCGTGTTCCATTAAGAACAAAATGCTTAAAACGTGTTATTATGATAAAACTCGTGAAAGGACGTCTGAAATACAATCTAAATCCCTGATTTCATCTCAGCCGTATGATACTTGAAATTCCTTCGTAAAAGCTATAGAAAACACGATTTCATACTTGTTATCATAAACATGCATAAAAGCGAAAGACTAGGTCTTTAAAATAGCGCCTGAGAATCCCCCACCTGATTGTTCTCTAACTTGGGTCGAAAACGTTTCTTTAGTGAAAACCTCCTCTATAGCCGTCTTAGATTGAATAATACGGCTTGGTGCGCACAGAACTTCGTTACGGCTTCAATAACGCTCTCGGTCGCTGATAGGGCTTCGCCGCGGTTCCTCTCGTGCTCCTCCCGCAACCTCGGCGGCCTTGCGGTTCTATGGTGGAGAGATGGGCGTGGGATGAATGAAATGGAATGGGGAGGCCTTGGGTATTTATAGGCCTCCACCTGGCTAAGTTATCGGATCATGAACGCTGAAACAAAGCTAAGTCAAACGCGCAGACGGTCCCAAAGACCAAAAACACCCTGCATACGGCCCAAAGCCTATATGTATACAGGATGCAGACCCAAAGTCCTCTTCATACCATATCTAATGGTTTGCCATATCTAATGGCGGTTTCACGGTCATATCTAATGACATCACCATATCTAATGGCTAGTTCATGATTTGTATAAAAGAGCTACTATGGTGCTTATCTTCTCATTCTGATTCTTTTCTTGCCAATAATAAACCTTAAACTTGCTATTTCATTCTCATAACAACTAATTCATGAACTTAAAACACTCCTGACATATCATACATATTCTGACAACTAGAACTTATTAAGAACTTGAAAATCGATCGAAAATGCATAGTAACCGTGCAAAACATAATTTTTCACATAAAAACTCATATCTAAGTAGTGAAACTTATGTATCGTGTTCCATCAAGAACAAAATGCTTAGAACGTGTTATTATGATAAAACTCGTGAAAGGACGTCTAAAATACAATCTAAATCCCTGATTTCATCTCAACCGTATGATACTTGAAATTCCTTCGTAAAAGCTCTAGAAAACACGATTTCATACTTGTTATCATAAACATGCATAAAAGCGAAAGACTAGTGCTTTAAAATAGCGCTTGAGAATCCCTCACCTGATTGTTGTCTAACTTGGGTCGAAAACGTTTCTTTAGTGAAAACCTCCTCTATAGCCGTCTTAGATTGAATACTACGGCTTGGTGCGGACAGAACTTCGTTACGGCTTCAAAAACGCTCTCGGTCGCTGATAGGGCTTCGCCGCGGTTCCTCTCGTGCTCCTCCCGCAACCTCGGCGGCCTTGCGGCTCAAAGGTGGAGAGATGGGCGTGGGATGAATGAAATGGAATGTGGAGGCCTTGGGTATATATAGTCCTCCACCTGGCTAAGTTATCGGATCATGAACGCTGAAACAAAGCTAAGTCAAACGCGCAGACGGTCCCAAAGACCAAAAACACCCTGCATACGGCCCAAAGCCTATATGTATACAGGATGCAGACCCAAAGTCCTCTTCATACCATATCTAATGGTTTGCCATATCTAATGGCGGTTTCACGGTCATATCTAATGACATCAACATATCTAATGGCTAGTTCATGATTTGTATAAAAGAGCTACTATGGTGCTTATCTTCTCATTCTGATTCTTTTCTTGCCAATAATAAACCTTAAACTTGCTATTTCATGCTCATAACAACTAATTCATGAACTTAAAACACTCCTGACATATCATACATATTCTGACAATTAGAACTTATTAAGAACTTGAAAATCGATCGAAAATGCATAGTAACCGTGCAAAACATAATTTTTCGCATAAAAACTCATATCTAAGTAGTGAAACTTATGTATCGTGTTCCATCAAGAACAAAATGCTTAGAACGTGTTATTATGATAAAACTCGTGAAAGGACGTCTGAAATACAATCTAAATCCCTGATTTCATCTCAACCGTATGATAGTTGAAATTCCTTCGTAAAAGCTCTAGAAAACACGATTTCATACTTGTTATCATAGACATGCATAAAAGCGAAAGACTAGGGCTTTAAAATAGCGCTTGAGAATCCCTCACCTGATTGTTGTCTAACTTGGGTCGAAAACGTTTCTTTAGTGAAAACCTCCTCTATAGGCGTCTTAGATTGAATACTACGACTTGGTGCGGACAGAACTTCGTTACGGCTTCAAAAACGCTCTCGGTCGCTGATAGGGCTTCGCCGCGGTTCCTCTCGTACTCCTCCCGCAACCTCGGCGGCCTTGCGGCTCAAAGGTGGAGAGATAGGCGTGGGATGAATGAAATGGAATGTGGAGGCCTAGGGTATTTATAGTCCTCCACCTGGCTAAGTTATCGGATCATGAACGCTGAAACAAAGCTAAGTCAAAGGCGCAGACGGTCCAAAGACCAAAAACACCCTGCATACGGCCCAAAGCCTATATGTATACAGGATGCGGACCCAAAGTCCTCTTGATACCATATCTAATGGTTTGCCATATCTAATGGCGGTTTCACGGTCATATCTAATGACATCACCATATCTAATGGCTAGTTCATGATTTGTATAAAAGAGCTACTGTGGTGCTTATCTTCTCATTCTGATTCTTTTCTTGCCAATAATAAACTGTAAACTTGCTATTTCGTGCTCATAACAACTAATTCATGAACTTAAAACACTCCTGACATAACATACATATTCTGACAACTACAACATATTAAGAACTTGAAAATCGATCCAAAATGCATAGTAACCGTGCAAAACATAATTTTTCGCATAAAAACACATATCTAAGTAGTGAAACTTATGTATCGTGTTCCATCAAGAACAAAATGCTTAAAACGTGTTATTATGATAAAACTCGTGAAAGGACGTCTGAAATACAATCTAAATCCCTAATTTCATCTCAGCCGTATGATACTTGAAATTCCTTCGTAAAAGCAATAGAAAACAGGATTTCATACTTGTTATCATAAACATGCATAAAAGCAAAAGACTAGGGCTTTAAAATAGCGCTTGAGAATCCCTCACCTGATTGTTGTCTAACTTGGGTCGAAAACGTTTCTTTAGTGAAAACCTCCTCTATAGCCGTCTTAGATTGAATACTACTCTTGGTGTGGACAGAACTTCGTTACGGCTTCAATAACGCTCTCGGTCGCTGATAGGGCTTCGCCGCGGTTCCTCTCGTGCTCCTCCCGCAACCTCGGCGGCCTTGCGGCTCAAAGGTGGAGAGATGGGCGTGGGATGAATGAAAATGAATGTGGAGGCCTTGGGTATTTATAGTCCTCCACCTGGCTAAGTTATCGGATCATGAACGCTGAAACAAAGCTAAGTCAAACGCGCAGACGGTCCAAAGACCAAAAACACCCTGCATACGGCCCAAAGCCTATATGTATACAGGATGCGGACCCAAAGTCCTCTTGATACCATATCTAATGGTTTGCCATATCTAATGGCGGTTTCACGGTCATATCTAATGATATCACCATATCTAATGGCTAGTTCATGATTTGTTTAAAAGAGCTACTGTGGTGCTTATCTTCTGATTCTGATTCTTTTCTTGCCACTAATAAACCGTAAACTTGCTATTTCGTGCTCATAACAACTAATTCATGAACTTAAAACACTCCTGACATAACATACATATTCTGACAACTACAACTTATTAAGAACTTGAAAATCGATCCAAAATGCATAGTAACCGTGCAAAACATAATTTTTCGCATAAAAACACATATCTAAGTAGTGAAACTTATGTATCGTGTTCCATCAAGAACAAAATGCTTAAAACGTGTTATTATGATAAAACTCGTGAAAGGACGTCTGAAATACAATCTAAATCCCTGATTTCTCAGCCGTATGATACTTGAAATTCCTTCGTAAAAGCTATAGAAAACACGATTTCATACTTGTTATCATAAACATGCATAAAAGCGAAAGACCAGGGCTTTAAAATAGCGCCTGAGAATCCCTCACCTGATTGTTGTCTAACTTGGGTCGAAAACGTTTCTTTAGTGAAAACCTCCTCTATAGCCGTCTTAGATTGAATAATACGGCTTGGTGCGCACAGAACTTCGTTACGGCTTCAATAACGCTCTCGGTCGCTGATAGGGCTTCGCCGCGGTTCCTCTCGTGCTCCTCCCGCAACCTCGGCGGCCTTGCGGTTCTATGGTGGAGAGATGGGCGTGGGATGAATGAAATGGAATAGGGAGGCCTTGGGTATTTATAGGCCTCCACCTGGCTAAGTTATCGGATCATGAACGCTGAAACAAAGCTAAGTCAAAAGCGCAGACGGTCCCAAAGACCAAAAACACCCTGCATACGGCACAAAGCCTATATGTATACAGGATGCGGATCCAAAGTCCTTTTGATACCATATCTAATGGTTAGGCATATCTAATGGCGGTTTTACGGTTATATCTAATGACATCAACATATCTAATGGCTACTAGTTCATGATTTGTATAAAAGAGCTACGGTGGTGCTTATCTTCTGATTCTTTTCTTGCCACTAATAAAGCGTAAACTTACTATTTCATGCCCATAACATCTAATTCATTAACTTAAAACACTCTTGACATAACATACATATTCTGACAACTACAACTTATTAAGAACTTGAAAATCGATCCAAAATGCATAGTAACCGTGCAAAACATAATTTTTCGCATAAAAACACATATCTAAGTAGTGAAACTTATGTATCGTGTTCCATCAAGAACAAAATGCTTAAAACGTGTTATTATGATAAAACTCGTGAAAGGACGTCTAAAATACAATCTAAATCCCTGATTTCATCTCAACCGTATGATACTTGAAATTCCTTCGTAAAAGCTATAGAAAACACGATTTCATACTTATTATCATAAACATGCATAAAAGCGAAAGACTAGTGCTTTAAAATAGCGCTTGAGAATCCCTCACCTGATTGTTGTTGTTGTCTAACTTGGGTCGAAAACGTTTCTTTAGTGAAAACCTCCTCTATAGCCGTCTTAGATTGAATACTACGGCTTGGTCCGGACAGAACTTCGTTACGGCTTCAAAAACTCTCTAGGTCGCTGATAGGGCTTCGCCGCGGTTCCTTTCGTGCTCCTCCCGCAACCTCGGCAGCCTTGCGTCTCTAAGGTGGAGAGATGGGCGTGAGATGAATGAAATGGAATGGGGAGGCCTTGGGTATTTATAGGCCTCCACCTGGCTAAGTTATCGGATCATGAACGCTGAAACAAAGCTAAGTCAAATGCGCAGACGGTCCCAAAGACCAAAAACACCCTGCATACGGCCCAAAGCCTATATGTATACAGGATGCGGAACCAGAGTCCTCTTGATACCATATCTAATGGTTTGCCATATCTAATAGCGGTTTCACGGTCATATCTAATGACATCACCATATCGAATGGCTAGTTCATGATTTGTATAAAAGAGCTACTGTGGTGCATATCTTCTCATTCTGATTCTTTTCTTGACAATAATAAACTGTAAACTTGCTATTTCGTGCTCATAACAACTAATTCATGAACTTAAAACACTCCTGACATAACATACATATTCTGACAACTACAACATATTAAGAACTTGAAAATCGATCCAAAATGCATAGTAACCGTGCAAAACATAATTTTTCGCATAAAAACACATATCTAAGTAGTGAAACTTATGTATCGTGTTCCATTAAGAACAAAATGCTTAAAACGTGTTATTATGATAAAACTCGTGAAAGGACGTCTGAAATACAATCTAAATCCCTGATTTCATCTCAGCCGTATGATACTTGAAATTCCTTCGTAAAAGCTATAGAAAACACGATTTCATACTTGTTATCATAAACATGCATAAAAGCGAAAGACTAGGTCTTTAAAATAGCGCCTGAGAATCCCCCACCTGATTGTTCTCTAACTTGGGTCGAAAACGTTTCTTTAGTGAAAACCTCCTCTATAGCCGTCTTAGATTGAATAATACGGCTTGGTGCGCGCAGAACTTCGTTACGGCTTCAATAACGCTCTCGGTCGCTGATAGGGCTTCGCCGCGGTTCCTCTCGTGCTCCTCCCGCAACCTCGGCGGCCTTGCGGTTCTATGGTGGAGAGATGGGCGTGGGATGAATGAAATGGAATGGGGAGGCCTTGGGTATTTATAGGCCTCCACCTGGCTAAGTTATCGGATCATGAACGCTGAAACAAAGCTAAGTCAAACGCGCAGACGGTCCCAAAGACCAAAAACACCCTGCATACGGCCCAAAGCCTATATGTATACAGGATGCAGACCCAAAGTCCTCTTCATACCATATCTAATGGTTTGCCATATCTAATGGCGGTTTCACGGTCATATCTAATGACATCACCATATCTAATGGCTAGTTCATGATTTGTATAAAAGAGCTACTATGGTGCTTATCTTCTCATTCTGATTCTTTTCTTGCCAATAATAAACCTTAAACTTGCTATTTCATTCTCATAACAACTAATTCATGAACTTAAAACACTCCTGACATATCATACATATTCTGACAACTATAACTTATTAAGAACTTGAAAATCGATCGAAAATGCATAGTAACCGTGCAAAACATAATTTTTCACATAAAAACTCATATCTAAGTAGTGAAACTTATGTATCGTGTTCCATCAAGAACAAAATGCTTAGAACGTGTTATTATGATAAAACTCGTGAAAGGACGTCTAAAATACAATCTAAATCCCTGATTTCATCTCAACCGTATGATACTTGAAATTCCTTCGTAAAAGCTCTAGAAAACACGATTTCATACTTGTTATCATAAACATGCATAAAAGCGAAAGACTAGTGCTTTAAAATAGCGCTTGAGAATCCCTCACCTGATTGTTGTCTAACTTGGGTCGAAAACGTTTCTTTAGTGAAAACCTCCTCTATAGCCGTCTTAGATTGAATACTACGGCTTGGTGCGGACAGAACTTCGTTACGGCTTCAAAAACGCTCTCGGTCGCTGATAGGGCTTCGCCGCGGTTCCTCTCGTGCTCCTCCCGCAACCTCGGCGGCCTTGCGGCTCAAAGGTGGAGAGATGGGCGTGGGATGAATGAAATGGAATGTGGAGGCCTTGGGTATATATAGTCCTCCACCTGGCTAAGTTATCGGATCATGAACGCTGAAACAAAGCTAAGTCAAACGCGCAGACGGTCCCAAAGACCAAAAACACCCTGCATACGGCCCAAAGCCTATATGTATACAGGATGCAGACCCAAAGTCCTCTTCATACCATATCTAATGGTTTGCCATATCTAATGGCGGTTTCACGGTCATATCTAATGACATCAACATATCTAATGGCTAGTTCATGATTTGTATAAAAGAGCTACTATGGTGCTTATCTTCTCATTCTGATTCTTTTCTTGCCAATAATAAACCTTAAACTTGCTATTACATGCTCATAACAACTAATTCATGAACTTAAAACACTCCTGACATATCATACATATTCTGACAATTAGAACTTATTAAGAACTTGAAAATCGATCGAAAATGCATAGTAACCGTGCAAAACATAATTTTTCGCATAAAAACTCATATCTAAGTAGTGAAACTTATGTATCGTGTTCCATCAAGAACAAAATGCTTAGAACGTGTTATTATGATAAAACTCGTGAAAGGACGTCTGAAATACAATCTAAATCCCTGATTTCATCTCAACCGTATGATAGTTGAAATTCCTTCGTAAAAGCTCTAGAAAACACGATTTCATACTTGTTATCATAAACATGCATAAAAGCGAAAGACTAGGGCTTTAAAATAGCGCTTGAGAATCCCTCACCTGATTGTTGTCTAACTTGGGTCGAAAACGTTTCTTTAGTGAAAACCTCCTCTATAGGCGTCTTAGATTGAATACTACGACTTGGTGCGGACAGAACTTCGTTACGGCTTCAAAAACGCTCTCGGTCGCTGATAGGGCTTCGCCGCGGTTCCTCTCGTACTCCTCCCGCAACCTCGGCGGCCTTGCGGCTCAAAGGTGGAGAGATAGGCGTGGGATGAATGAAATGGAATGTGGAGGCCTAGGGTATTTATAGTCCTCCACCTGGCTAAGTTATCGGATCATGAACGCTGAAACAAAGCTAAGTCAAAGGCGCAGACGGTCCAAAGACCAAAAACACCCTGCATACGGCCCAAAGCCTATATGTATACAGGATGCGGACCCAAAGTCCTCTTGATACCATATCTAATGGTTTGCCATATCTAATGGCGGTTTCACGGTCATATCTAATGACATCACCATATCTAATGGCTAGTTCATGATTTGTATAAAAGAGCTACTGTGGTGCTTATCTTCTCATTCTGATTCTTTTCTTGCCAATAATAAACTGTAAACTTGCTATTTCGTGCTCATAACAACTAATTCATGAACTTAAAACACTCCTGACATAACATACATATTCTGACAACTACAACATATTAAGAACTTCAAAATCGATCCAAAATGCATAGTAACCGTGCAAAACATAATTTTTCGCATAAAAACACATATCTAAGTAGTGAAACTTATGTATCGTGTTCCATCAAGAACAAAATGCTTAAAACGTGTTATTATGATAAAACTCGTGAAAGGACGTCTGAAATACAATCTAAATCCCTAATTTCATCTCAGCCGTATGATACTTGAAATTCCTTCGTAAAAGCAATAGAAAACACGATTTCATACTTGTTATCATAAACATGCATAAAAGCAAAAGACTAGGGCTTTAAAATAGCGCTTGAGAATCCCTCACCTGATTGTTGTCTAACTTGGGTCGAAAACGTTTCTTTAGTGAAAACCTCCTCTATAGCCGTCTTAGATTGAATACTACTCTTGGTGTGGACAGAACTTCGTTACGGCTTCAATAACGCTCTCGGTCGCTGATAGGGCTTCGCCGCGGTTCCTCTCGTGCTCCTCCCGCAACCTCGGCGGCCTTGCGGCTCAAAGGTGGAGAGATGGGCGTGGGATGAATGAAATGGAATGTGGAGGCCTTGGGTATTTATAGTCCTCCACCTGGCTAAGTTATCGGATCATGAACGCTGAAACAAAGCTAAGTCAAACGCGCAGACGGTCCAAAGACCAAAAACACCCTGCATACGGCCCAAAGCCTATATGTATACAGGATGCGGACCCAAAGTCCTCTTGATACCATATCTAATGGTTTGCCATATCTAATGGCGGTTTCACGGTCATATCTAATGATATCACCATATCTAATGGCTAGTTCATGATTTGTTTAAAAGAGCTACTGTGGTGCTTATCTTCTGATTCTGATTCTTTTCTTGCCACTAATAAACCGTAAACTTGCTATTTCGTGCTCATAACAACTAATTCATGAACTTAAAACACTCCTGACATAACATACATATTCTGACAACTACAACTTATTAAGAACTTGAAAATCGATCCAAAATGCATAGTAACCGTGCAAAACATAATTTTTCGCATAAAAACACATATCTAAGTAGTGAAACTTATGTATCGTGTTCCATCAAGAACAAAATGCTTAAAACGTGTTATTATGATAAAACTCGTGAAAGGACGTCTGAAATACAATCTAAATCCCTGATTTCTCAGCCGTATGATACTTGAAATTCCTTCGTAAAAGCTATAGAAAACACGATTTCATACTTGTTATCATAAACATGCATAAAAGCGAAAGACCAGGGCTTTAAAATAGCGCCTGAGAATCCCTCACCTGATTGTTGTCTAACTTGGGTCGAAAACGTTTCTTTAGTGAAAACCTCCTCTATAGCCGTCTTAGATTGAATAATACGGCTTGGTGCGCACAGAACTTCGTTACGGCTTCAATAACGCTCTCGGTCGCTGATAGGGCTTCGCCGCGGTTCCTCTCGTGCTCCTCCCGCAACCTCGGCGGCCTTGCGGTTCTATGGTGGAGAGATGGGCGTGGGATGAATGAAATGGAATAGGGAGGCCTTGGGTATTTATAGGCCTCCACCTGGCTAAGTTATCGGATCATGAACGCTGAAACAAAGCTAAGTCAAAAGCGCAGACGGTCCCAAAGACCAAAAACACCCTGCATACGGCACAAAGCCTATATGTATACAGGATGCGGATCCAAAGTCCTTTTGATACCATATCTAATGGTTAGGCATATCTAATGGCGGTTTTACGGTTATATCTAATGACATCACCATATCTAATGGCTACTAGTTCATGATTTGTATAAAAGAGCTACGGTGGTGCTTATCTTCTGATTCTTTTCTTGCCACTAATAAAGCGTAAACTTACTATTTCATGCCCATAACATCTAATTCATTAACTTAAAACACTCTTGACATAACATACATATTCTGACAACTACAACTTATTAAGAACTTGAAAATCGATCCAAAATGCATAGTAACCGTGCAAAACATAATTTTTCGCATAAAAACACATATCTAAGTAGTGAAACTTATGTATCGTGTTCCATCAAGAACAAAATGCTTAAAACGTGTTATTATGATAAAACTCGTGAAAGGACGTCTAAAATACAATCTAAATCCCTGATTTCATCTCAACCGTATGATACTTGAAATTCCTTCGTAAAAGCTATAGAAAACACGATTTCATACTTATTATCATAAACATGCATAAAAGCGAAAGACTAGTGCTTTAAAATAGCGCTTGAGAATCCCTCACCTGATTGTTGTTGTTGTCTAACTTGGGTCGAAAACGTTTCTTTAGTGAAAACCTCCTCTATAGCCGTCTTAGATTGAATACTACGGCTTGGTCCGGACAGAACTTCGTTATGGCTTCAAAAACTCTCTAGGTCGCTGATAGGGCTTCGCCGCGGTTCCTTTCGTGCTCCTCCCGCAACCTCGGCGGCCTTGCGTCTCTAAGGTGGAGAGATGGGCGTGAGATGAATGAAATGGAATGGGGAGGCCTTGGGTATTTATAGGCCTCCACCTGGCTAAGTTATCAGATCATGAACGCTGAAACAAAGCTAAGTTAAATGCGCAGACGGTCCCAAAGACCAAAAACACCCTGCATACGGCCCAAAGCCTATATGTATACAGGATGCGGAACCAAAGTCCTCTTGATACCATATCTAATGGTTTGCCATATCTAATAGCGGTTTCACGGTCATATCTAATGACATCACCATATCTAATGGCTAGTTCATGATTTGTATAAAAGAGCTATTGTGGTGCTTATCTTCTCATTCTGATTCTTTTCTTGCCAATAATAAACTGTAAACTTGCTATTTCGTGCTCATAACAACTAATTCATGAACTTAAAACACTCCTGACATAACATACATATTCTGACAACTACAACATATTTAGAACTTGAAAATCGATCCAAAATGCATAGTAACCGTGCAAAACATAATTTTTCGCATAAAAACACATATCTAAGTAGTGAAACTTTTGTATCGTGTTCCATCAAGAACAAAATGCTTAAAACGTTTTATTATGATAAAACTCGTGAAAGGACGTCTGAAATACAATCTAAATCCCTGATTTCATCTCAGCCGTATGATACTTGAAATTCCTTCGTAAAAGCTATAGAAAACACGATTTCATACTTGTTATCATAAACATGCATAAAAGCGAAAGACTAGGGCTTTAAAATAGCGCCTGAGAATCCCTCACCTAATTGTTCTCTAACTTGGGTCGAAAACGTTTCTTTAGTGAAAACCTCCTCTATAGCCGTCTTAGATTGAATAATACGGCTTGGTGCGCGCAGAACTTCGTTACGGCTTCAATAACGCTCTCGGTCGCTGATAGGGCTTCGCCGCGGTTCCTCTCGTGCTCCTCCCGCAACCTCGGCGGCCTTGCGGTTCTATGGTGGAGAGATGGGCGTGGGATGAATGAAATGGAATGGGGAGGCCTTGGGTATTTATAGGTCTCCACCTGGCTAAGTTATCGGATCATGAACGCTGAAACAAAGCTAAGTCAAACGCGCAGACGGTCCCAAAGACCAAAAACACCCTGCATACGGCCCAAAGCCTATATGTATACAGGATGCAGACCCAAAGTCCTCTTCATACATCTAATGGTTTGCCATATCTAATGGCGGTTTCACGGTCATATCTAATGACATCACCATATCTAATGGCTAGTTCATGATTTGTATAAAAGAGCTACTATGGTGCTTATCTTCTCATTCTGATTCTTTTCTTGCCAATAATAAACCTTAAACTTGCTATTTCATGCTCATAACAACTAATTCATGAACTTAAAACACTCCTGACATATCATACATATTCTGACAACTAGAACTTATTAAGAACTTGAAAATCGATCGAAAATGCATAGTAACCGTGCAAAACATAATTTTTCGCATAAAAACTCATATCTAAGTAGTGAAACTTATGTATCGTGTTCCATCAAGAACAAAATGCTTAGAACGTGTTATTATGATAAAACTCGTGAAAGGACGTCTAAAATACAATCTAAATCCCTGATTTCATCTCAACCGTATGATACTTGAAATTCCTTCGTAAAAGCTCTAGAAAACACGATTTCATACTTGTTATCATAAACATGCATAAAAGCGAAAGAATAGTGCTTTAAAATAGCGCTTGAGAATCCCTCACCTGATTGTTGTCTAACTTGGGTCGAAAACGTTTCTTTAGTGAAAACCTCCTCTATTGCCGTCTTAGATTGAATACTACGGCTTGGTGCGGACAGAACTTCGTTACGGCTTCAAAATCGCTCTCGGTCGCTGATAGGGCTTCGCCGCGGTTCCTCTCGTGCTCCTCACGCAACCTCGGCGGCCTTGCGGCTCAAAGGTGGAGAGATGGGCGTGGGATGAATGAAATGGAATGTGGAGGCCTTGGGTATATATAGTCCTCCACCTGGCTAAGTTATCGGATCATGAACGCTGAAACAAAGCTAAGTCAAACGCGCAGACGGTCCCAAAGACCAAAAACACCCTGCATACGGCCCAAAGCCTATATGTATACAGGATGCAGACCCAAAGTCCTCTTCATACCATATCTAATGGTTTGCCATATCTAATGGCGGTTTCACGGTCATATCTAATGACATCAACATATCTAATGGCTAGTTCATGATTTGTATAAAAGAGCTACTATGGTGCTTATCTTCTCATTCTGATTCTTTTCTTGCCAATAATAAACCTTAAACTTGCTATTTCATGCTCATAACAACTAATTCATGAACTTAAAACACTCCTGACATATCATACATATTCTGACAACTAGAACTTATTAAGAACTTGAAAATCGATCGAAAATGCATAGTAACCGTGCAAAACATAATTTTTCGCATAAAAACTCATATCTAAGTAGTGAAACTTATGTATCGTGTTCCATCAAGAACAAAATGCTTAGAACGTGTTATTATGATAAAAATCGTGAAAGGACGTCTGAAATACAATCTAAATCCCTGATTTCATCTCAACCGTATGATACTTGAAATTCCTTCGTAAAAGCTCTAGAAAACACGATTTCATACTTGTTATCATAAACATGCATAAAAGCGAAAGACTAGGGCTTTAAAATAGCGCTTGAGAATCCCTCACCTGATTGTTGTCTAACTTGAGTCGAAAACGTTTCTTTAGTGAAAACCTCCTCTATAGCCGTCTTAGATTGAATACTACGACTTGGTGCGGACAGAACTTCGTTACGGCTTCAAAAACGCTCTCGGTCGCTGATAGGGCTTCGCCGCGGTTCCTCTCGTGCTCCTCCCGCAACCTCGGCGGCCTTGCGGCTCAAAGGTGGAGAGATGGGCGTGGGATGAATGAAATGGAATGTGGAGGCCTAGGGTATTTATAGTCCTCCACCTGGCTAAGTTATCGGATCATGAACGCTGAAACAAAGCTAAGTCAAACGCGCAGACGGTCCAAAGACCAAAAACACCCTGCATACGGCCCAAAGCCTATATGTATACAGGATGCGGACCCAAAGTCCTCTTGATACCATATCTAATGGTTTGCCATATCTAATGGCGGTTTCACGGTCATATCTAATGACATCACTATATCTAATGGCTAGTTCATGATTTGTATAAAAGAGCTACTGTGGTGCTTATCTTCTGATTCTGATTCTTTTCTTGCCACTAATAAACCGTAAACTTGCTATTTCGTGCTCATAACAACTAATTCATGAACTTAAAACACTCCTGACATAACATACATATTCTGACAACTACAACTTATTAAGAACTTGAAAATCGATCCAAAATGCATAGTAACCGTGCAAAACATAATTTTTCGCATAAAAACACATATCTAAGTAGTGAAACTTATGTATCGTGTTCCATCAAGAACAAAATGCTTAAAACGTGTTATTATGATAAAACTCGTGAAAGGACGTCTGAAATACAATCTAAATCCCTGATTTCTCAGCCGTATGATACTTGAAATTCCTTCGTAAAAGCTATAGAAAACACGATTTCATACTTGTTATCATAAACATTCATAAAAGCGAAAGACTAGGGCTTTAAAATAGCGCCTGAGAATCCCTCACCTGATTGTTCTCTAACTTGGGTCGAAAACGTTTCTTTAGTGAAAACCTCCTCTATAGCCGTCTTAGATTGAATACTACGGCTTGGTGCGGACAGAACTTCGTTACGGCTTCAATAACGCTCTCGGTCGCTGATAGGGCTTCGCCGCGGTTCCTCTCGTGCTCCTCCCGCAACCTCGGCGGCCTTGCGGCTCAAAGGTGGAGAGATGGGCGTGGGATGAATGAAATGGAATGGGGAGGCCTAGGGTATTTATAGGCCTCCACCTGGCTAAGTTATCGGATCATGAACGCTGAAACAAAGCTAAGTCAAACGCGCAGACGGTCCAAAGACCAAAAACACCCTGCATACGGCCCAAAGTCTATATGTATACAGGATGCGGACCCAAAGTCCTGTTGATACCATATCTAATGGTTTGCCATATCTAATGGCGGTTTCACGGTCATATCTAATGACATCACCATATCTAATGGCTAGTTCATGATTTGTATAAAAGAGCTACTGTGGTGCTTATCTTCTGATTCTGATTCTTTTCTTGCCACTAAAAAACCGTAAACTTGCTATTTCGTGCTCATAACAACTAATTCATGAACTTAAAACACTCCTGACATAACATACATATTCTGACAACTACAACTTATTAAGAACTTGAAAATCGATCCAAAATGCATAGTAACCGTGCAAAACATAATTTTTCGCATAAAAACACATATCTAAGTAATGAAACTTATGTATCGTGTTCCATCAAGAACAAAATGCTTAAAACGTGTTATTATGATAAAACTCGTGAAAGGACGTCTGAAATACAATCTAAATCCCTGATTTCTCTACCGTATGATACTTGAAATTCCTTCGTAAAAGCTATAGAAAACACGATTTCATACTTGTTATCATAAACATGCATAAAAGCGAAAGACTAGGGCTTTAAAATAGCGCCTGAGAATCCCTCACCTGATTGTTGTCTAACTTGGGTCGAAAACGTTGCTTTAGTGAAAACCTCCTCTATAGCCGTCTTAGATTGAATAATACGGCTTGGTGCGCACAGAACTTCGTTACGGCTTCAATAACGCTCTCGGTCGCTGATAGGGCTTCGCCGCGGTTCCTCTCGTGCTCCTCCCGCAACCTCGGCGGCCTTGCGGTTCTATGGTGGAGAGATGGGCGTGGGATGAATGAAATGGAATAGGGAGGCCTTGGGTATTTATAGGCCTCCACCTGGCTAAGTTATCGCGGATCATGAACGCTGAAACAAAGCTAAGTCAAAAGCGCAGACGGTCCCAAAGACCAAAAACACCCTGCATACGGCACAAAGCCTATATGTATACAGGATGCGGATCCAAAGTCCTTTTGATACCATATCTAATGGTTAGCCATATCTAATGGCGGTTTTACGGTTATATCTAATGACATCACCATATCTAATGGCTAGTTCATGATTTGTATAAAAGAGCTACGGTGGTGCTTATCTTCTGATTCTTTTCTTGCCACTAATAAAGCGTAAACTTACTATTTCATGCCCATAACAACTAATTCATTAACTTAAAACACTCTTGACATAACATACATATTCTGACAACTACAACTTATTAAGAACTTGAAAATCGATCCAAAATGCATAGTAACCGTGCAAAACACAATTTTTCGCATAAAAACACATATCTAAGTAGTGAAACTTATGTATCGTGTTCCATCAAGAACAAAATGCTTAAAACGTGTTATTATGATAAAACTCGTGAAAGGACGTCTAAAATACAATCTAAATCCCTGATTTCATCTCAACCGTATGATACTTGAAATTCCTTCGTAAAAGCTATAGAAAACACGATTTCATACTTATTATCATAAACATGCATAAAAGCGAAAGACTAGTGCTTTAAAATAGCGCTTGAGAATCCCTCACCTGATTGTTGCTGTTGTCTAACTTGGGTCGAAAACGTTTCTTTAGTGAAAACCTCCTCTATAGCCGTCTTAGATTGAATAATACGGCTTGGTGCGGACAGAATTTCGTTACGGCTTCAAAAACTCTCTAGGTCGCTGATAGGGCTTCGCCGCGGTTCCTCTCGTGCTCCTCCCGCAACCTCGGCGGCCTTGCGTCTCTAAGGTGGAGAGATGGGCGTGAGATGAATGAAATGGAATGGGGAGGCCTTGGGTATTTATAGGCCACCACCTGGCTAAGTTATCGGATCATGAACGCTGAAACAAAGCTAAGTCAAATGCGTAGACGGTCCCAAAGACCAAAAACACCCTGCATACGGCCCAAAGCCTATATGTATACAGGATGCGGAACCAAAGTCCTCTTGATACCATATCTAATGGTTTGCCATATCTAATAGCGGTTTCACGGTCATATCTAATGACATCACCATATCTAATGGCTAGTTCATAATTTGTATAAAAGAGCTACTGTGGTGCTTATCTTCTCATTCTCATTCTTTTCTTGCCAATAATAAACTGTAAACTTGCTATTTCGTGCTCATAACAACTAATTCATGAACTTAAAACACTGCTGACATAACATACATATTCTGACAGCTACAACATATTAAGAACTTGAAAATCGATCCAAAATGCATAGTAACCGTGCAAAACATAATTTTTCGCATAAAAACACATATCTAAGTAGTGAAACTTATGTATCGTGTTCCATCAAGAACAAAATGCTTAAAACGTGTTATTATGATAAAACTTGTGAAAGGACGTTTGAAATACATTCTAAATCCCTGATTTCATCTCAGCCGTATGATACTTGAAATTCCTTCGTAAAAGCTATAGAAAACACGATTTCATACTTGTTGTCTAGGGCTTTAAAATAGAAAGACTAGGGCTTTAAAATAGCGCCTGAGAATCCCTCACCTGATTGTTGTCTAACTTGGGTCGAAAACGTTTCTTTAGTGAAAACCTCCTCTATAGCCGTCTTAGATTGAATAATACGGCTTGGTGCGCACAGAACTTCGTTACGGCTTCAATAACGCTCTCGGTCGCTGATAGGGCTTCGCCGCGGTTCCTCTCGTGCTCCTCCCGCAACCTCGGCGGCCTTGCGGTTCTATGGTGGAGAGATGGGCGTGGGATGAATGAAATGGAATAGGGAGGCCTTGGGTATTTATAGGCCTCCACCTGGCTAAGTTATCGGATCATGAACGCTGAAACAAAGCTAAGTCAAAAGCGCAGACGGTCCCAAAGACCAAAAACACCCTGCATACGGCACAAAGCCTATATGTATACAGGATGCGGATCCAAAGTCCTTTTGATACCATATCTAATGGTTAGCCATATCTAATGGCGGTTTTACGGTTATATCTAATGACATCACCATATCTAATGGCTAGTTCATGATTTGTATAAAAGAGCTACGGTGGTGCTTATCTTCTGATTCTTTTCTTGCCACTAATAAAGCGTAAACTTACTATTTCATGCCCATAACAACTAATTCATTAACTTAAAACACCCTTGACATAACATACATATTCTGACAACTACAACTTATTAAGAACTTGAAAATCGATCCAAAGTGCGTAATAACCGTGCAAAACATAATTTTTTCGCATAAAAACTCATATCTAAGTAGTGAAACTTATGTATCGTGTTCCATCAAGAACAAAATGCTTAAAACGTGTTATTATGATAAAACTCGTGAAAGGACGTCTGAAATACAATCTAAATCCCTGATTTCATCTCAACCGTATGATACTTGAAATTCCTTCGTAAAAGCTCTAGAAAACACGATTTCATACTTGTTATCATAAACATGCATAAAAGCGAAAGACTAGGGCTTTAAAATAGCGCTTGAGAATCCCTCACCTGATTGTTGTCTAACTTGGGTCGAAAACGTTTCTTTAGTGAAAACCTCCTCTATAGCCGTCTTAGATTGAATACTACGACTTGGTGCGGACAGAACTTTGTTACGGCTTCAAAAACGCTCTCGGTCGCTGATAGGGCTTCGCCGCGGTTCCTCTCGTGCTCCTCCCGCAACCTCGGCGGCCTTGCGGCTCAAAGGTGGAGAGATGGGCGTGGGATGAATGAAATGGAATGTGGAGGCCTAGGGTATTTATAGTCCTCCACCTGGCTAAGTTATCGGATCATGAACGCTGAAACAAAGCTAAGTCAAACGCGCAGACGGTCCAAAGACCAAAAACACCCTGCATACGGCCCAAAGCCTATATGTATACAGGATGCGGACCCAAAGTCCTCTTGATACCATATCTAATGGTTTGCCATATCTAATGGCGGTTTCACGGTCATATCTAATGACATCACCATATCTAATGGCTAGTTCATGATTTTATATAAAAGAGCTACTGTGGTGCTTATCTTCTCATTCTGATTCTTTTCTTGCCAATAATAAATCTTAAACTTGCTATTTCATGCTCATAACAACTAATTCATGAACTTAAAACACTCCTGACATATCATACATATTCTGACAACTAGAACTTATTAAGAACTTGAAAGTCGAACGAAAATGCATAGTAACCATGCAAAACATAATTTTCGCATAAAAACTCATATCTAAGTAGTGAAACTTATGTATCGTGTTCCATCAAGAACAAAATGCTTAGAACGTGTTATTATGATAAAACTCGTGAAAGGACGTCTGAAATACAATCTAAATCCCTGATTTCATATCAACCGTATGATACTTGAAATTCCTTCGTAAAAGCTCTAGAAAACACGATTTCATACTTGTTATCATAAACATGCATAAAAGCGAAAGACTAGTGCTTTAAAATAGCGCTTGAGAATCCCTCACCTGATTGTTGTCTAACTTGGGTCGAAAACGTTTCTTTAGTGAAAACCTCCTCTATAGCCGTCTTAGATTGAATACTACGGCTTGTTGCGGACAGAACTTCGTTACGGCTTCAAAAACGCTCTCGGTCGCTGATAGGGCTTCGCCGCGGTTCCTCTCGTGCTCCTCCCGCAACCTCGGCGGCCTTTCGGCTCAAAGGTGGAGAGATGGGCGTGGGATGAATGAAATGGAATGTGGAGGCCTTGGGTATTTATAGTCCTCCACCTGGCTAAGTTATCGGATCATGAACGCTGAAACAAAGCTAAGTCAAACGCGCAGACGGTCCCAAAGACCAAAAACACCCTGCATACGGCCCAAAGCCTATATGTATACAGGATGCAGACCCAAAGTCCTCTTCATACCATATCTAATGGTTTGTTATATCTAATGGCGGTTTCACTGTCATATCTAATGACATCACCATATCTAATGGCTAGTTCATGATTTGTATAAAAGATCTACTGTGGTGCTTAACTTCAGATTCTGATTCTTTTCTTGCCAATAATAAACCTTAAACTTGCTATTTCATGCTCATAACAACTAATTCATGAACTTAAAACACTCCTGACATATCATACATATTCTGACAACTAGAACTTATTAAGAACTTGAAAATCGATCGAAAATGCATAGTAACCGTGCAAAACATAATTTTTCGCATAAAAACTCATATCTAAGTAGTGAAACTTATGTATCGTGTTCCATCAATAACAAAATGCTTAGAACGTGTTATTATGATAAAACTCGTGAAAGGACGTCTGAAATACAATCTAAATCCCTGATTTCATCTCAACCGTATGATACTTGAAATTCCTTCGTAAAAGCTCTAGAAAACACGATTTCATACTTGTTATCATAAACATGCATAAAAGCGAAAGACTAGTGCTTTAAAATAGCGCTTGAGAATCCCTCACCTGATTGTTGTTGTTGTCTAACTTGGGTCGAAAACGTTTCTTTAGTGAAAACCTCCTCTATAGCCGTCTTAGATTGAATACTACGGCTTGTTGCGGACAGAACTTCGTTACGGCTTCAAAAACGCTCTCGGTCGCTGATAGGGCTTCGCCGCGGTTCCTCTCGTGCTCCTCCCGCAACCTCGGTGGCCTTGCGGCTCAAAGGTGGAGAGATGGGCGTGGGATGAATGAAATGGAATGTGGAGGCCTTGGGTATTTATAGTCCTCCACCTGGCTAAGTTATCGGATCATGAACGCTGAAACAAAGCTAAGTCAAACGCGCAGACGGTCCAAAGACCAAAAACACCCTGCATACGGCCCAAAGCCTATATGTATACAGGATGCGGACCCAAAGTCCTCTTGATACCATATCTAATGGTTTGCCATATCTAATGACGGTTTCACGGTCATATCTAATGACATCACCATATCTAATGGCTAGTTCATTATTTGTATAAAAGAGCTACTGTGGTGCTTATCTTCAGATTCTGATTCTTTTCTTGCCAATAATAAACCTTAAACTTGCTATTTCATGCTCATAACAACTAATTCATGAACTTAAAACACTCCTGACATATCATACATATTCTGACAACTAGAACTTATTAAGAACTTGAAAGTCGAACGAAAATGCATAGTAACCGTGCAAAACATAATTTTCGCATAAAAACTCATATCTAAGTAGTGAAACTTATGTATCGTGTTCCATCAAGAACAAAATGCTTAAAAACGTGTTATTATGATAAAACTCGTGAAAGGACGTCTGAAATACAATCTAAATCCCTGATTTCATCTCAACCGTATGATACTTGAAATTCCTTCGTAAAAGCTCAAGAAAACACGATTTCATACTTGTTATCATAAACATGCATAAAAGCGAAAGACTAGTGCTTTAAAATAACGCTTGAGAATCCCTCACCAGATTGTTGTCTAACTTGGGTCGAAAACGTTTCTTTAGTGAAAACAAGACGTCTTAGATTGAATACTACGGCTTGGTGCGGACAGAACTTCATTACGGCTTCAAAAATGCTCTCGGTCGCTGATAGGGCTTCGCCGCGGTTCCTCTCGTGCTCCTCCCGCCACCTCGGCGGCCTTGCGGCTCTAAGGTGGAGAGATGGGCGTGGGATGAATGAAATGGAATGGGGAGGCCTTGGGTATTTATAGGCCTCCACCTGGATAAGTTATCGGATCATGAACGCTGAAACAAAGCTAAGTCAAAAGCGCAGACGGTCCCAAAGACCAAAAACACCCTGCATACGGCACAAAGCCTATATGTATACAGGATGCGGATCCAAAGTCCTCTTGATACCATATCTAATGGTTAGCCATATCTAATGGCGGTTTTACGGTTATATCTAATGACATCACCATATCTAATGGCTAGTTCATGATTTGTATAAAAGAGCTACGGTGGTACTTATCTTCTGATTCTTTTCTTGCCACTAATAAAGCGTAAACTTGCTATTTCATGCCCATAACAACTAATTCATTAACTTAAAACACTCTTGACATAACATACATATTCTGACAACTACAACTTATTAAGAACTTGAAAATCGATCCAAAATGCATAGTAACCGTGCAAAACATAATTTTTCCCATAAAAACTCATATCTAAGTAGTGAAACTTATGTATCGTGTTCCATCAAGAACAAAATGCTTAAAAACGTGTTATTATGATAAAACTCGTGAAAGGACGTCTGAAATACAATCTAAATCCCTGATTTCATCTCAACCGTATGATACTTGAAATTCCTTCGTAAAAGCTCAAGAAAACACGATTTCATACTTGTTATCATAAACATGCATAAAAACGAAAGACTAGTGCTTTAAAATAACGCTTGAGAATCCCTCACCAGATTGTTGTCTAACTTGGGTCGAAAACGTTTCTTTAGTGAAAACAAGACGTCTTAGATTGAATACTACGGCTTGGTGCAGACAGAACTTCATTACGGCTTCAAAAATGCTCTCGGTCGCTGATAGGGCTTCACCGCGGTTCCTCTCGTGCTCCTCCCGCCACCTCGGCGGCCTTGCGGCTCTAAGGTGGAGAGATGGGCGTGGGATGAATGAAATGGAATGGGGAGGCCTTGGGTATTTATAGGCCTCCACCTGGCTAAGTTATCGGATCATGAACGCTGAAACAAAGCTAAGTCAAAAGCGCAGACGGTCCCAAAGACCAAAAACACCCTGCATACGGCCCAAAGCCTATATGTATACAGGATGCGGATCCAAAGTCCTCTTGATACCATATCTAATGGTTAGCCATATCTAATGGCGGTTTTACGGTTATATCTAATGACATCACCATATCTAATGGCTAGTTCATGATTTGTATAAAAGAGCTACGGTGGTACTTATCTTCTGATTCTTTTCTTGCCACTAATAAAGCGTAAACTTGCTATTTCATGCCCATAACAACTAATTCATTAACTTAAAACACTCTTGACATAACATACATATTCTGACAACTACAACTTATTAAGAACTTGAAAATCGATCCAAAATGCATAGTAACCGTGCAAAACATAATTTTTCGCATAAAAACTCATATCTAAGTAGTGAAACTTATGTATCGTGTTCCACCAAGAACAAAATGCTTAAAACGTGTTATTATGATAAAACTCGTGAAAGGACGTCTGAAATACAATCTAAATCCCTGATTACATTCAACTGTATGATACTTGAAATTCCTTCGTAAAAGCTCTAGAAAACACGATTTCATACTTGTTATCATAAACATGCATAAAAGCGAAAGACTAGTACTTTAAAATATCTCTTGAGAATCACTCACCTGATTGTTGTCTAACTTGGGTCTAAAACGTTTCTTTAGTGAAAACCTCCTCTATAGCCGTCTTATATTGAATACTACGGCTTGGTGCGGACAGAACTTCGTTACGGCTTCGAAAACGCTCTCGGTCGCTGATAGGGCTTCGCCGCGGTTCCTCTCGTGCTCCTCCCGCAACCTCAGCGGCCTTGCGGCTCTGAGGTGGAGAGATGGGCGTGGGATGAATGAAATGGAATGTGGAGGCCTTGGGTATTTATAGTCCTCCACCTGGCTAAGTTATCGGATCATGAACGCTGAAACAAAGCTAAGTCAAACGCGCAGACGGTCCAAAGACCAAAAACACCCTGCATACGGCCCAAAGCCTATATGTATACAGGATGCGGACCCAAAGTCCTCTTGATACCATATATAATGGTTTGCCATATCTAATGACGGTTTCACGGTCATATCTAATGACATCACCATATCTAATGGCTAGTTCATTATTTGTATAAAAGAGCTACTGTGGTGCTTATCTTCAGATTCTGATTCTTTTCTTGCCAATAATAAACCTTAAACTTGCTATTTCATGCTCATAACAACTAATTCATGAACTTAAAACACTCCTGACATATCATACATATTCTGACAACTAGAACTTATTAAGAACTTGAAAGTCGAACGAAAATGCATAGTAACCGTGCAAAACATAATTTTCGCATAAAAACTCATATCTAAGTAGTGAAACTTATGTATCGTGTTCCATCAAGAACAAAATGCTTAAAAACGTGTTATTATGATAAAACTCGTGAAAGGACGTCTGAAATACAATCTAAATCCCTGATTTCATCTCAACCGTATGATACTTGAAATTCCTTCGTAAAAGCTCAAGAAAACACGATTTCATACTTGTTATCATAAACATGCATAAAAGCGAAAGACTAGTGCTTTAAAATAACGCTTGAGAATCCCTCACCAGATTGTTGTCTAACTTGGGTCGAAAACGTTTCTTTAGTGAAAACAAGACGTCTTAGATTGAATACTACGGCTTGGTGCGGACAGAACTTCATTACGGCTTCAAAAATGCTCTCGGTCGCTGATAGGGCTTCGCCGCGGTTCCTCTCGTGCTCCTCCCGCCACCTCGGCGGCCTTGCGGCTCTAAGGTGGAGAGATGGGCGTGGGATGAATGAAATGGAATGGGGAGGCCTTGGGTATTTATAGGCCTCCACCTGGATAAGTTATCGGATCATGAACGCTGAAACAAAGCTAAGTCAAAAGCGCAGACGGTCCCAAAGACCAAAAACACCCTGCATACGGCCCAAAGCCTATATGTATACAGGATGCGGATCCAAAGTCCTCTTGATACCATATCTAATGGTTAGCCATATCTAATGGCGGTTTTACGGTTATATCTAATGACATCACCATATCTAATGGCTAGTTCATGATTTGTATAAAAGAGCTACGGTGGTACTTATCTTCTGATTCTTTTCTTGCCACTAATAAAGCGTAAACTTGCTATTTCATGCCCATAACAACTAATTCATTAACTTAAAACACTCTTGACATAACATACATATTCTGACAACTACAACTTATTAAGAACTTGAAAATCGATCCAAAATGCATAGTAACCGTGCAAAACATAATTTTTCACATAAAAACTCATATCTAAGTAGTGAAACATATGTATCGTGTTCCATCAAGAACAAAATGCTTAAAAACGTGTTATTATGATAAAACTCGTGAAAGGACGTCTGAAATACAATCTAAATCCCTGATTTCATCTCAACCGTATGATACTTGAAATTCCTTCGTAAAAGCTCAAGAAAACACGATTTCATACTTGTTATCATAAACATGCATAAAAATGAAAGACTAGTGCTTTAAAATAACGCTTGAGAATCCCTCACCAGATTGTTGTCTAACTTGGGTCGAAAACGTTTCTTTAGTGAAAACAAGACGTCTTAGATTGAATACTACGGCTTGGTGCGGACAGAACTTCATTACGGCTTCAAAAATGCTCTCGGTCGCTGATAGGGCTTCGCCGCGGTTCCTCTCGTGCTCCTCCCGCCACCTCGGCGGCCTTGCGGCTCTAAGGTGGAGAGATGGGCGTGGGATGAATGAAATGGAATGGGGAGGCCTTGGGTATTTATAGGCCTCCACCTGGCTAAGTTATCGGATCATGAACGCTGAAACAAAGCTAAGTCAAAAGCGCAGACGGTCCCAAAGACCAAAAACACCCTGCATACGGCCCAAAGCCTATATGTATACAGGATGCGGATCCAAAGTCCTCTTGATACCATATCTAATGGTTAGCCATATCTAATGGCGGTTTTACGGTTATATCTAATGACATCACCATATCTAATGGCTAGTTCATGATTTGTATAAAAGAGCTACGGTGGTACTTATCTTCTGATTCTTTTCTTGCCACTAATAAATGGTAAACTTGCTATTTCATGCCCATAACAACTAATTCATTAACTTAAAACACTCTTGACATAACATACATATTCTGACAACTACAACTTATTAAGAACTTGAAAATCGATCCAAAATGCATAGTAACCGTGCAAAACATAATTTTTCACATAAAAACTCATATCTAAGTAGTGAAACTTATGTATCGTGTTCCATCAAGAACAAAATGCTTAAAAACGTGTTATTATGATAAAACTCGTGAAAGGACGTCTGAAATACAATCTAAATCCCTGATTTCATCTCAACCGTATGATACTTGAAATTCCTTCGTAAAAGCTCAAGAAAACACGATTTCATACTTGTTATCATAAACATGCATAAAAACGAAAGACTAGTACTTTAAAATAACGCTTGAGAATCCCTCACCAGATTGTTGTCTAACTTGGGTCGAAAACGTTTCTTTAGTGAAAACAAGACGTCTTAGATTGAATACTACGGCTTGGTGCAGACAGAACTTCATTACGGCTTCAAAAATGCTCTCGGTCGCTGATAGGGCTTCGCCGCGGTTCCTCTCGTGCTCCTCCCGCCACCTCGGCGGCCTTGCGGCTCTAAGGTGGAGAGATGGGCGTGGGATGAATGAAATGGAATGGGGAGGCCTTGGGTATTTATAGGCCTCCACCTGGCTAAGTTATCGGATCATGAACGCTGAAACAAAGCTAAGTCAAAAGCGCAGACGGTCCCAAAGACCAAAAACACCCTGCATACGGCCCAAAGCCTATATGTATACAGGATGCGGATCCAAAGTCCTCTTGATACCATATCTAATGGTTAGCCATATCTAATGGCGGTTTTACGGTTATATCTAATGACATCACCATATCTAATGGCTAGTTCATGATTTGTATAAAAGAGCTACGGTGGTACTTATCTTCTGATTCTTTTCTTGCCACTAATAAAGCGTAAACTTGCTATTTCATGCCCATAACAACTAATTCATTAACTTAAAACACTCTTGACATAACATACATATTCTGACAACTACAACTTATTAAGAACTTGAAAATCGATCCAAAATGCATAGTAACCGTGCAAAACATAATTTTTCGCATAAAAACTCATATCTAAGTAGTGAAACTTATGTATCGTGTTCCACCAAGAACAAAATGCTTAAAACGTGTTATTATGATAAAACTCGTGAAAGGACGTCTGAAATACAATCTAAATCCCTGATTACATTCAACTGTATGATACTTGAAATTCCTTCGTAAAAGCTCTAGAAAACACGATTTCATACTTGTTATCATAAACATGCATAAAAGCGAAAGACTAGTACTTTAAAATATCTCTTGAGAATCACTCACCTGATTGTTGTCTAACTTGGGTCTAAAACGTTTCTTTAGTGAAAACCTCCTCTATAGCCGTCTTATATTGAATACTACGGCTTGGTGCGGACAGAACTTCGTTACGGCTTCGAAAACGCTCTCGGTCGCTGATAGGGCTTCGCCGCGGTTCCTCTCGTGCTCCTCCCGCAACCTCAGCGGCCTTGCGGCTCTGAGGTGGAGAGATGGGCGTGGGATGAATGAAATGGAATGTGGAGGCCTTGGGTATTTATAGTCCTCCACCTGGCTAAGTTATCGGATCATGAACGCTGAAACAAAGCTAAGTCAAACGCGCAGACGGTCCAAAGACCAAAAACACCCTGCATACGGCCCAAAGCCTATATGTATACAGGATGCGGACCCAAAGTCCTCTTGATACCATATCTAATGGTTTGCCATATCTAATGACGGTTTCACGGTCATATCTAATGACATCACCATATCTAATGGCTAGTTCATTATTTGTATAAAAGAGCTACTGTGGTGCTTATCTTCAGATTCTGATTCTTTTCTTGCCAATAATAAACCTTAAACTTGCTATTTCATGCTCATAACAACTAATTCATGAACTTAAAACACTCCTGACATATCATACATATTCTGACAACTAGAACTTATTAAGAACTTGAAAGTCGAACGAAAATGCATAGTAACCGTGCAAAACATAATTTTCGCATAAAAACTCATATCTAAGTAGTGAAACTTATGTATCGTGTTCCATCAAGAACAAAATGCTTAAAAACGTGTTATTATGATAAAACTCGTGAAAGGACGTCTGAAATACAATCTAAATCCCTGATTTCATCTCAACCGTATGATACTTGAAATTCCTTCGTAAAAGCTCAAGAAAACACGATTTCATACTTGTTATCATAAACATGCATAAAAACGAAAGACTAGTGCTTTAAAATAACGCTTGAGAATCCCTCACCAGATTGTTGTCTAACTTGGGTCGAAAACGTTTCTTTAGTGAAAACAAGACGTCTTAGATTGAATACTACGGCTTGGTGCAGACAGAACTTCATTACGGCTTCAAAAATGCTCTCGGTCGCTGATAGGGCTTCGCCGCGGTTCCTCTCGTGCTCCTCCCGCCACCTCGGCGGCCTTGCGGCTCTAAGGTGGAGAGATGGGCGTGGGATGAATGAAATGGAATGGGGAGGCCTTGGGTATTTATAGGCCTCCACCTGGCTAAGTTATCGGATCATGAACGCTGAAACAAAGCTAAGTCAAAAGCGCAGACGGTCCCAAAGACCAAAAACACCCTGCATACGGCCCAAAGCCTATATGTATACAGGATGCGGATCCAAAGTCCTCTTGATACCATATCTAATGGTTAGCCATATCTAATGGCGGTTTTACGGTTATATCTAATGACATCACCATATCTAATGGCTAGTTCATGATTTGTATAAAAGAGCTACGGTGGTACTTATCTTCTGATTCTTTTCTTGCCACTAATAAAGCGTAAACTTGCTATTTCATGCCCATAACAACTAATTCATTAACTTAAAACACTCTTGACATAACATACATATTCTGACAACTACAACTTATTAAGAACTTGAAAATCGATCCAAAATGCATAGTAACCGTGCAAAACATAATTTTTCGCATAAAAACTCATATCTAAGTAGTGAAACTTATGTATCGTGTTCCACCAAGAACAAAATGCTTAAAACGTGTTATTATGATAAAACTCGTGAAAGGACGTCTGAAATACAATCTAAATCCCTGATTACATTCAACTGTATGATACTTGAAATTCCTTCGTAAAAGCTCTAGAAAACACGATTTCATACTTGTTATCATAAACATGCATAAAAGCGAAAGACTAGTACTTTAAAATATCTCTTGAGAATCACTCACCTGATTGTTGTCTAACTTGGGTCTAAAACGTTTCTTTAGTGAAAACCTCCTCTATAGCCGTCTTATATTGAATACTACGGCTTGGTGCGGACAGAACTTCGTTACGGCTTCGAAAACGCTCTCGGTCGCTGATAGGGCTTCGCCGCGGTTCCTCTCGTGCTCCTCCCGCAACCTCAGCGGCCTTGCGGCTCTGAGGTGGAGAGATGGGCGTGGGATGAATGAAATGGAATGTGGAGGCCTTGGGTATTTATAGTCCTCCACCTGGCTAAGTTATCGGATCATGAACGCTGAAACAAAGCTAAGTCAAACGCGCAGACGGTCCAAAGACCAAAAACACCCTGCATACGGCCCAAAGCCTATATGTATACAGGATGCGGACCCAAAGTCCTCTTGATACCATATCTAATGGTTTGCCATATCTAATGACGGTTTCACGGTCATATCTAATGACATCACCATATCTAATGGCTAGTTCATTATTTGTATAAAAGAGCTACTGTGGTGCTTATCTTCAGATTCTGATTCTTTTCTTGCCAATAATAAACCTTAAACTTGCTATTTCATGCTCATAACAACTAATTCATGAACTTAAAACACTCCTGACATATCATACATATTCTGACAACTAGAACTTATTAAGAACTTGAAAGTCGAACGAAAATGCATAGTAACCGTGCAAAACATAATTTTCGCATAAAAACTCATATCTAAGTAGTGAAACTTATGTATCGTGTTCCATCAAGAACAAAATGCTTAAAAACGTGTTATTATGATAAAACTCGTGAAAGGACGTCTGAAATACAATCTAAATCCCTGATTTCATCTCAACCGTATGATACTTGAAATTCCTTCGTAAAAGCTCAAGAAAACACGATTTCATACTTGTTATCATAAACATGCATAAAAACGAAAGACTAGTGCTTTAAAATAACGCTTGAGAATCCCTCACCAGATTGTTGTCTAACTTGGGTCGAAAACGTTTCTTTAGTGAAAACAAGACGTCTTAGATTGAATACTACGGCTTGGTGCAGACAGAACTTCATTACGGCTTCAAAAATGCTCTCGGTCGCTGATAGGGCTTCGCCGCGGTTCCTCTCGTGCTCCTCCCGCCACCTCGGCGGCCTTGCGGCTCTAAGGTGGAGAGATGGGCGTGGGATGAATGAAATGGAATGGGGAGGCCTTGGGTATTTATAGGCCTCCACCTGGCTAAGTTATCGGATCATGAACGCTGAAACAAAGCTAAGTCAAAAGCGCAGACGGTCCCAAAGACCAAAAACACCCTGCATACGGCCCAAAGCCTATATGTATACAGGATGCGGATCCAAAGTCCTCTTGATACCATATCTAATGGTTAGCCATATCTAATGGCGGTTTTACGGTTATATCTAATGACATCACCATATCTAATGGCTAGTTCATGATTTGTATAAAAGAGCTACGGTGGTACTTATCTTCTGATTCTTTTCTTGCCACTAATAAAGCGTAAACTTGCTATTTCATGCCCATAACAACTAATTCATTAACTTAAAACACTCTTGACATAACATACATATTCTGACAACTACAACTTATTAAGAACTTGAAAATCGATCCAAAATGCATAGTAACCGTGCAAAACATAATTTTTCGCATAAAAACTCATATCTAAGTAGTGAAACTTATGTATCGTGTTCCACCAAGAACAAAATGCTTAAAACGTGTTATTATGATAAAACTCGTGAAAGGACGTCTGAAATACAATCTAAATCCCTGATTACATTCAACTGTATGATACTTGAAATTCCTTCGTAAAAGCTCTAGAAAACACGATTTCATACTTGTTATCATAAACATGCATAAAAGCGAAAGACTAGTACTTTAAAATATCTCTTGAGAATCACTCACCTGATTGTTGTCTAACTTGGGTCTAAAACGTTTCTTTAGTGAAAACCTCCTCTATAGCCGTCTTATATTGAATACTACGGCTTGGTGCGGACAGAACTTCGTTACGGCTTCGAAAACGCTCTCGGTCGCTGATAGGGCTTCGCCGCGGTTCCTCTCGTGCTCCTCCCGCAACCTCAGCGGCCTTGCGGCTCTGAGGTGGAGAGATGGGCGTGGGATGAATGAAATGGAATGTGGAGGCCTTGGGTATTTATAGTCCTCCACCTGGCTAAGTTATCGGATCATGAACGCTGAAACAAAGCTAAGTCAAACGCGCAGACGGTCCAAAGACCAAAAACACCCTGCATACGGCCCAAAGCCTATATGTATACAGGATGCGGACCCAAAGTCCTCTTGATACCATATCTAATGGTTTGCCATATCTAATGACGGTTTCACGGTCATATCTAATGACATCACCATATCTAATGGCTAGTTCATTATTTGTATAAAAGAGCTACTGTGGTGCTTATCTTCAGATTCTGATTCTTTTCTTGCCAATAATAAACCTTAAACTTGCTATTTCATGCTCATAACAACTAATTCATGAACTTAAAACACTCCTGACATATCATACATATTCTGACAACTAGAACTTATTAAGAACTTGAAAGTCGAACGAAAATGCATAGTAACCGTGCAAAACATAATTTTCGCATAAAAACTCATATCTAAGTAGTGAAACTTATGTATCGTGTTCCATCAAGAACAAAATGCTTAAAAACGTGTTATTATGATAAAACTCGTGAAAGGACGTCTGAAATACAATCTAAATCCCTGATTTCATCTCAACCGTATGATACTTGAAATTCCTTCGTAAAAGCTCAAGAAAACACGATTTCATACTTGTTATCATAAACATGCATAAAAACGAAAGACTAGTGCTTTAAAATAACGCTTGAGAATCCCTCACCAGATTGTTGTCTAACTTGGGTCGAAAACGTTTCTTTAGTGAAAACAAGACGTCTTAGATTGAATACTACGGCTTGGTGCAGACAGAACTTCATTACGGCTTCAAAAATGCTCTCGGTCGCTGATAGGGCTTCGCCGCGGTTCCTCTCGTGCTCCTCCCGCCACCTCGGCGGCCTTGCGGCTCTAAGGTGGAGAGATGGGCGTGGGATGAATGAAATGGAATGGGGAGGCCTTGGGTATTTATAGGCCTCCACCTGGCTAAGTTATCGGATCATGAACGCTGAAACAAAGCTAAGTCAAAAGCGCAGACGGTCCCAAAGACCAAAAACACCCTGCATACGGCCCAAAGCCTATATGTATACAGGATGCGGATCCAAAGTCCTCTTGATACCATATCTAATGGTTAGCCATATCTAATGGCGGTTTTACGGTTATATCTAATGACATCACCATATCTAATGGCTAGTTCATGATTTGTATAAAAGAGCTACGGTGGTACTTATCTTCTGATTCTTTTCTTGCCACTAATAAAGCGTAAACTTGCTATTTCATGCCCATAACAACTAATTCATTAACTTAAAACACTCTTGACATAACATACATATTCTGACAACTACAACTTATTAAGAACTTGAAAATCGATCCAAAATGCATAGTAACCGTGCAAAACATAATTTTTCGCATAAAAACTCATATCTAAGTAGTGAAACTTATGTATCGTGTTCCACCAAGAACAAAATGCTTAAAACGTGTTATTATGATAAAACTCGTGAAAGGACGTCTGAAATACAATCTAAATCCCTGATTACATTCAACTGTATGATACTTGAAATTCCTTCGTAAAAGCTCTAGAAAACACGATTTCATACTTGTTATCATAAACATGCATAAAAGCGAAAGACTAGTACTTTAAAATATCTCTTGAGAATCACTCACCTGATTGTTGTCTAACTTGGGTCTAAAACGTTTCTTTAGTGAAAACCTCCTCTATAGCCGTCTTATATTGAATACTACGGCTTGGTGCGGACAGAACTTCGTTACGGCTTCGAAAACGCTCTCGGTCGCTGATAGGGCTTCGCCGCGGTTCCTCTCGTGCTCCTCCCGCAACCTCAGCGGCCTTGCGGCTCTGAGGTGGAGAGATGGGCGTGGGATGAATGAAATGGAATGTGGAGGCCTTGGGTATTTATAGTCCTCCACCTGGCTAAGTTATCGGATCATGAACGCTGAAACAAAGCTAAGTCAAACGCGCAGACGGTCCAAAGACCAAAAACACCCTGCATACGGCCCAAAGCCTATATGTATACAGGATGCGGACCCAAAGTCCTCTTGATACCATATCTAATGGTTTGCCATATCTAATGACGGTTTCACGGTCATATCTAATGACATCACCATATCTAATGGCTAGTTCATTATTTGTATAAAAGAGCTACTGTGGTGCTTATCTTCAGATTCTGATTCTTTTCTTGCCAATAATAAACCTTAAACTTGCTATTTCATGCTCATAACAACTAATTCATGAACTTAAAACACTCCTGACATATCATACATATTCTGACAACTAGAACTTATTAAGAACTTGAAAGTCGAACGAAAATGCATAGTAACCGTGCAAAACATAATTTTCGCATAAAAACTCATATCTAAGTAGTGAAACTTATGTATCGTGTTCCATCAAGAACAAAATGCTTAAAAACGTGTTATTATGATAAAACTCGTGAAAGGACGTCTGAAATACAATCTAAATCCCTGATTTCATCTCAACCGTATGATACTTGAAATTCCTTCGTAAAAGCTCAAGAAAACACGATTTCATACTTGTTATCATAAACATGCATAAAAGCGAAAGACTAGTGCTTTAAAATAACGCTTGAGAATCCCTCACCAGATTGTTGTCTAACTTGGGTCGAAAACGTTTCTTTAGTGAAAACAAGACGTCTTAGATTGAATACTACGGCTTGGTGCGGACAGAACTTCATTACGGCTTCAAAAATGCTCTCGGTCGCTGATAGGGCTTCGCCGCGGTTCCTCTCGTGCTCCTCCCGCCACCTCGGCGGCCTTGCGGCTCTAAGGTGGAGAGATGGGCGTGGGATGAATGAAATGGAATGGGGAGGCCTTGGGTATTTATAGGCCTCCACCTGGATAAGTTATCGGATCATGAACGCTGAAACAAAGCTAAGTCAAAAGCGCAGACGGTCCCAAAGACCAAAAACACCCTGCATACGGCCCAAAGCCTATATGTATACAGGATGCGGATCCAAAGTCCTCTTGATACCATATCTAATGGTTAGCCATATCTAATGGCGGTTTTACGGTTATATCTAATGACATCACCATATCTAATGGCTAGTTCATGATTTGTATAAAAGAGCTACGGTGGTACTTATCTTCTGATTCTTTTCTTGCCACTAATAAAGCGTAAACTTGCTATTTCATGCCCATAACAACTAATTCATTAACTTAAAACACTCTTGACATAACATACATATTCTGACAACTACAACTTATTAAGAACTTGAAAATCGATCCAAAATGCATAGTAACCGTGCAAAACATAATTTTTCACATAAAAACTCATATCTAAGTAGTGAAACTTATGTATCGTGTTCCATCAAGAACAAAATGCTTAAAAACGTGTTATTATGATAAAACTCGTGAAAGGACGTCTGAAATACAATCTAAATCCCTGATTTCATCTCAACCGTATGATACTTGAAATTCCTTCGTAAAAGCTCAAGAAAACACGATTTCATACTTGTTATCATAAACATGCATAAAAACGAAAGACTAGTGCTTTAAAATAACGCTTGAGAATCCCTCACCAGATTGTTGTCTAACTTGGGTCGAAAACGTTTCTTTAGTGAAAACAAGACGTCTTAGATTGAATACTACGGCTTGGTGCAGACAGAACTTCATTACGGCTTCAAAAATGCTCTCGGTCGCTGATAGGGCTTCGCCGCGGTTCCTCTCGTGCTCCTCCCGCCACCTCGGCGGCCTTGCGGCTCTAAGGTGGAGAGATGGGCGTGGGATGAACGAAATGGAATGGGGAGGCCTTGGGTATTTATAGGCCTCCACCTGGCTAAGTTATCGGATCATGAACGCTGAAACAAAGCTAAGTCAAAAGCGCAGACGGTCCCAAAGACCAAAAACACCCTGCATACGGCCCAAAGCCTATATGTATACAGGATGCGGATCCAAAGTCCTCTTGATACCATATCTAATGGTTAGCCATATCTAATGGCGGTTTTACGGTTATATCTAATGACATCACCATATCTAATGGCTAGTTCATGATTTGTATAAAAGAGCTACGGTGGTACTTATCTTCTGATTCTTTTCTTGCCACTAATAAAGCGTAAACTTGCTATTTCATGCCCATAACAACTAATTCATTAACTTAAAACACTCTTGACATAACATACATATTCTGACAACTACAACTTATTAAGAACTTGAAAATCGATCCAAAATGCATAGTAACCGTGCAAAACATAATTTTTCGCATAAAAACTCATATCTAAGTAGTGAAACTTATGTATCGTGTTCCACCAAGAACAAAATGCTTAAAACGTGTTATTATGATAAAACTCGTGAAAGGACGTCTGAAATACAATCTAAATCCCTGATTACATTCAACTGTATGATACTTGAAATTCCTTCGTAAAAGCTCTAGAAAACACGATTTCATACTTGTTATCATAAACATGCATAAAAGCGAAAGACTAGTACTTTAAAATATCTCTTGAGAATCACTCACCTGATTGTTGTCTAACTTGGGTCTAAAACGTTTCTTTAGTGAAAACCTCCTCTATAGCCGTCTTATATTGAATACTACGGCTTGGTGCGGACAGAACTTCGTTACGGCTTCGAAAACGCTCTCGGTCGCTGATAGGGCTTCGCCGCGGTTCCTCTCGTGCTCCTCCCGCAACCTCAGCGGCCTTGCGGCTCTGAGGTGGAGAGATGGGCGTGGGATGAATGAAATGGAATGTGGAGGCCTTGGGTATTTATAGTCCTCCACCTGGCTAAGTTATCGGATCATGAACGCTGAAACAAAGCTAAGTCAAACGCGCAGACGGTCCAAAGACCAAAAACACCCTGCATACGGCCCAAAGCCTATATGTATACAGGATGCGGACCCAAAGTCCTCTTGATACCATATCTAATGGTTTGCCATATCTAATGACGGTTTCACGGTCATATCTAATGACATCACCATATCTAATGGCTAGTTCATTATTTGTATAAAAGAGCTACTGTGGTGCTTATCTTCAGATTCTGATTCTTTTCTTGCCAATAATAAACCTTAAACTTGCTATTTCATGCTCATAACAACTAATTCATGAACTTAAAACACTCCTGACATATCATACATATTCTGACAACTAGAACTTATTAAGAACTTGAAAGTCGAACGAAAATGCATAGTAACCGTGCAAAACATAATTTTCGCATAAAAACTCATATCTAAGTAGTGAAACTTATGTATCGTGTTCCATCAAGAACAAAATGCTTAAAAACGTGTTATTATGATAAAACTCGTGAAAGGACGTCTGAAATACAATCTAAATCCCTGATTTCATCTCAACCGTATGATACTTGAAATTCCTTCGTAAAAGCTCAAGAAAACACGATTTCATACTTGTTATCATAAACATGCATAAAAGCGAAAGACTAGTGCTTTAAAATAACGCTTGAGAATCCCTCACCAGATTGTTGTCTAACTTGGGTCGAAAACGTTTCTTTAGTGAAAACAAGACGTCTTAGATTGAATACTACGGCTTGGTGCGGACAGAACTTCATTACGGCTTCAAAAATGCTCTCGGTCGCTGATAGGGCTTCGCCGCGGTTCCTCTCGTGCTCCTCCCGCCACCTCGGCGGCCTTGCGGCTCTAAGGTGGAGAGATGGGCGTGGGATGAATGAAATGGAATGGGGAGGCCTTGGGTATTTATAGGCCTCCACCTGGATAAGTTATCGGATCATGAACGCTGAAACAAAGCTAAGTCAAAAGCGCAGACGGTCCCAAAGACCAAAAACACCCTGCATACGGCCCAAAGCCTATATGTATACAGGATGCGGATCCAAAGTCCTCTTGATACCATATCTAATGGTTAGCCATATCTAATGGCGGTTTTACGGTTATATCTAATGACATCACCATATCTAATGGCTAGTTCATGATTTGTATAAAAGAGCTACGGTGGTACTTATCTTCTGATTCTTTTCTTGCCACTAATAAAGCGTAAACTTGCTATTTCATGCCCATAACAACTAATTCATTAACTTAAAACACTCTTGACATAACATACATATTCTGACAACTACAACTTATTAAGAACTTGAAAATCGATCCAAAATGCATAGTAACCGTGCAAAACATAATTTTTCACATAAAAACTCATATCTAAGTAGTGAAACTTATGTATCGTGTTCCATCAAGAACAAAATGCTTAAAAACGTGTTATTATGATAAAACTCGTGAAAGGACGTCTGAAATACAATCTAAATCCCTGATTTCATCTCAACCGTATGATACTTGAAATTCCTTCGTAAAAGCTCAAGAAAACACGATTTCATACTTGTTATCATAAACATGCATAAAAACGAAAGACTAGTGCTTTAAAATAACGCTTGAGAATTCCTCACCAGATTGTTGTCTAACTTGGGTCGAAAACGTTTCTTTAGTGAAAACAAGACGTCTTAGATTGAATACTACGGCTTGGTGCGGACAGAACTTCATTACGGCTTCAAAAATGCTCTCGGTCGCTGATAGGGCTTCGCCGCGGTTCCTCTCGTGCTCCTCCCGCCACCTCGGCGGCCTTGCGGCTCTAAGGTGGAGAGATGGGCGTGGGATGAATGAAATGGAATGGGGAGGCCTTGGGTATTTATAGGCCTCCACCTGGCTAAGTTATCGGATCATGAACGCTGAAACAAAGCTAAGTCAAAAGCGCAGACGGTCCCAAAGACCAAAAACACCCTGCATACGGCCCAAAGCCTATATGTATACAGGATGCGGATCCAAAGTCCTCTTGATACCATATCTAATGGTTAGCCATATCTAATGGCGGTTTTACGGTTATATCTAATGACATCACCATATCTAATGGCTAGTTCATGATTTGTATAAAAGAGCTACGGTGGTACTTATCTTCTGATTCTTTTCTTGCCACTAATAAAGCGTAAACTTGCTATTTCATGCCCATAACAACTAATTCATTAACTTAAAACACTCTTGACATAACATACATATTCTGACAACTACAACTTATTAAGAACTTGAAAATCGATCCAAAATGCATAGTAACCGTGCAAAACATAATTTTTCACATAAAAACTCATATCTAAGTAGTGAAACTTATGTATCGTGTTCCATCAAGAACAAAATGCTTAAAAACGTGTTATTATGATAAAACTCGTGAAAGGACGTCTGAAATACAATCTAAATCCCTGATTTCATCTCAACCGTATGATACTTGAAATTCCTTCGTAAAAGCTCAAGAAAACACGATTTCATACTTGTTATCATAAACATGCATAAAAGCGAAAGACTAGTGCTTTAAAATAACGCTTGAGAATCCCTCACCAGATTGCTGTCTAACTTGGGTCGAAAACGTTTCTTTAGTGAAAACAAGACGTCTTAGATTGAATACTACGGCTTGGTGCGGACAGAACTTCATTACGGCTTCAAAAATGCTCTCGGTCGCTGATAGGGCTTCGCCGCGGTTCCTCTCGTGCTCCTCCCCCTCCTCGGCGGCCTTGCGGCTCTAAGGTGGAGAGATGGGCGTGGGATGAATGAAATGGAATGGGGAGGCCTTGGGTATTTATAGGCCTCCACCTGGCTAAGTTATCGGATCATGAACGCTGAAACAAAGCTAAGTCAAAAGCGCAGACGGTCCCAAAGACCAAAAACACCCTGCATACGGCCCAAAGCCTATATGTATACAGGATGCGGATCCAAAGTCCTCTTGATACCATATCTAATGGTTAGCCATATCTAATGGCGGTTTTACGGTTATATCTAATGACATCACCATATCTAATGGCTAGTTCATGATTTGTATAAAAGAGTTACGGTGGTACTTATCTTCTGATTCTTTTCTTGCCACTAATAAAGCGTAAACTTGCTATTTCATGCCCATAACAACTAATTCATTAACTTAAAACACTCTTGACATAACATACATATTCTGACAACTACAACTTATTAAGAACTTGAAAATCGATCCAAAATGCATAGTAACCGTGCAAAACATAATTTTTCGCAAAACATAATTTTTCGCATAAAAACTCATATCTAAGTAGTGAAACTTATGTATCGTGTTCCATCAATAACAAAATGCTTAGAACGTGTTATTATGATAAAACTCGTGAAAGGACGTCTGAAATACAATCTAAATCCCTGATTTCATCTCAACCGTATGATACTTGAAATTCCTTCGTAAAAGCTCTAGAAAACACGATTTCATACTTGTTATCATAAACATGCATAAAAGCGAAAGACTAGTGCTTTAAAATAGCGCTTGAGAATCCCTCACCTGATTGTTGTTGTTGTCTAACTTGGGTCGAAAACGTTTCTTTAGTGAAAACCTCCTCTATAGCCGTCTTAGATTGAATACTACGGCTTGTTGCGGACAGAACTTCGTTACGGCTTCAAAAACGCTCTCGGTCGCTGATAGGGCTTCGCCGCGGTTCCTCTCGTGCTCCTCCCGCAACCTCGGTGGCCTTGCGGCTCAAATGTGGAGAGATGGGCGTGGGATGAATGAAATGGAATGTGGAGGCCTTGGGTATTTATAGTCCTCCACCTGGCTAAGTTATCGGATCATGAACGCTGAAACAAAGCTAAGTCAAACGCGCAGACGGTCCAAAGACCAAAAACACCCTGCATACGGCCCAAAGCCTATATGTATACAGGATGCGGACCCAAAGTCCTCTTGATACCATATCTAATGGTTTGCCATATCTAATGACGGTTTCACGGTCATATCTAATGACATCACCATATCTAATGGCTAGTTCATTATTTGTATAAAAGAGCTACTGTGGTGCTTATCTTCAGATTCTGATTCTTTTCTTGCCAATAATAAACCTTAAACTTGCTATTTCATGCTCATAACAACTAATTCATGAACTTAAAACACTCCTGACATATCATACATATTTTGACAACTAGAACTTATTAAGAACTTGAAAGTCGAACGAAAATGCATAGTAACCGTGCAAAACATAATTTTCGCATAAAAACTCATATCTAAGTAGTGAAACTTATGTATCGTGTTCCATCAAGAACAAAATGCTTAAAAACGTGTTATTATGATAAAACTCGTGAAAGGACGTCTGAAATACAATCTAAATCCCTGATTTCATCTCAACCGTATGATACTTGAAATTCCTTCGTAAAAGCTCAAGAAAACACGATTTCATACTTGTTATCATAAACATGCATAAAAGCGAAAGACTAGTGCTTTAAAATAACGCTTGAGAATCCCTCACCAGATTGTTGTCTAACTTGGGTCGAAAACGTTTCTTTAGTGAAAACAAGACGTCTTAGATTGAATACTACGGCTTGGTGCGGACAGAACTTCATTACGGCTTCAAAAATGCTCTCGGTCGCTGATAGGGCTTCGCCGCGGTTCCTTTCGTGCTCCTCCCGCCACCTCGGCGGCCTTGCGGCTCTAAGGTGGAGAGATGGGCGTGGGATGAATGAAATGGAATGGGGAGGCCTTGGGTATTTATAGGCCTCCACCTGGATAAGTTATCGGATCATGAACGCTGAAACAAAGCTAAGTCAAAAGCGCAGACGGTCCCAAAGACCAAAAACACCCTGCATACGGCCCAAAGCCTATATGTATACAGGATGCGGATCCAAAGTCCTCTTGATACCATATCTAATGGTTAGCCATATCTAATGGCGGTTTTACGGTTATATCTAATGACATCACCATATCTAATGGCTAGTTCATGATTTGTATAAAAGAGCTACGGTGGTACTTATCTTCTGATTCTTTTCTTGCCACTAATAAAGCGTAAACTTGCTATTTCATGCCCATAACAACTAATTCATTAACTTAAAACACTCTTGACATAACATACATATTCTGACAACTACAACTTATTAAGAACTTGAAAATCGATCCAAAATGCATAGTAACCGTGCAAAACATAATTTTTCACATAAAAACTCATATCTAAGTAGTGAAACTTATGTATCGTGTTCCATCAAGAACAAAATGCTTAAAAACGTGTTATTATGATAAAACTCGTGAAAGGACGTCTGAAATACAATCTAAATCCCTGATTTCATCTCAACCGTATGATACTTGAAATTCCTTCGTAAAAGCTCAAGAAAACACGATTTCATACTTGTTATCATAAACATGCATAAAAACGAAAGACTAGTGCTTTAAAATAACGCTTGAGAATCCCTCACCAGATTGTTGTCTAACTTGGGTCGAAAACGTTTCTTTAGTGAAAACAAGACGTCTTAGATTGAATACTACGGCTTGGTGCAGACAGAACTTCATTACGGCTTCAAAAATGCTCTCGGTCGCTGATAGGGCTTCGCCGCGGTTCCTCTCGTGCTCCTCCCGCCACCTCGGCGGCCTTGCGGCTCTAAGGTGGAGAGATGGGCGTGGGATGAATGAAATGGAATGGGGAGGCCTTGGGTATTTATAGGCCTCCACCTGGCTAAGTTATCGGATCATGAACGCTGAAACAAAGTTAAGTCAAAAGCGCAGACGGTCCCAAAGACCAAAAACACCCTGCATACGGCCCAAAGCCTATATGTATACAGGATGCGGATCCAAAGTCCTCTTGATACCATATCTAATGGTTAGCCATATCTAATGGCGGTTTTACGGTTATATCTAATGACATCACCATATCTAATGGCTAGTTCATGATTTGTATAAAAGAGCTACGGTGGTACTTATCTTCTGATTCTTTTCTTGCCACTAATAAAGCGTAAACTTGCTATTTCATGCCCATAACAACTAATTCATTAACTTAAAACACTCTTGACATAACATACATATTCTGACAACTACAACTTATTAAGAACTTGAAAATCGATCCAAAATGCATAGTAACCGTGCAAAACATAATTTTTCGCATAAAAACTCATATCTAAGTAGTGAAACTTATGTATCGTGTTCCACCAAGAACAAAATGCTTAAAACGTGTTATTATGATAAAACTCGTGAAAGGACGTCTGAAATACAATCTAAATCCCTGATTACATTCAACTGTATGATACTTGAAATTCCTTCGTAAAAGCTCTAGAAAACACGATTTCATACTTGTTATCATAAACATGCATAAAAGCGAAAGACTAGTACTTTAAAATATCTCTTGAGAATCACTCACCTGATTGTTGTCTAACTTGGGTCTAAAACGTTTCTTTAGTGAAAACCTCCTCTATAGCCGTCTTATATTGAATACTACGGCTTGGTGCGGACAGAACTTCGTTACGGCTTCGAAAACGCTCTCGGTCGCTGATAGGGCTTCGCCGCGGTTCCTCTCGTGCTCCTCCCGCAACCTCAGCGGCCTTGCGGCTCTGAGGTGGAGAGATGGGCGTGGGATGAATGAAATGGAATGTGGAGGCCTTGGGTATTTATAGTCCTCAACCTGGCTAAGTTATCGGATCATGAACGCTGAAACAAAGCTAAGTCAAACGCGCAGACGGTCCAAAGACCAAAAACACCCTGCATACGGCCCAAAGCCTATATGTATACAGGATGCGGACCCAAAGTCCTCTTGATACCATATCTAATGGTTTGCCATATCTTATGACGGTTTCACGGTCATATCTAATGACATCACCATATCTAATGGCTAGTTCATTATTTGTATAAAAGAGCTACTGTGGTGCTTATCTTCAGATTCTGATTCTTTTCTTGCCAATAATAAACCTTAAACTTGCTATTTCATGCTCATAACAACTAATTCATGAACTTAAAACACTCCTGACATATCATACATATTCTGACAACTAGAACTTATTAAGAACTTGAAAGTCGAACGAAAATGCATAGTAACCGTGCAAAACATAATTTTCGCATAAAAACTCATATCTAAGTAGTGAAACTTATGTATCGTGTTCCATCAAGAACAAAATGCTTAAAAACGTGTTATTATGATAAAACTCGTGAAAGGACGTCTGAAATACAATCTAAATCCCTGATTTCATCTCAACCGTATGATACTTGAAATTCCTTCGTAAAAGCTCAAGAAAACACGATTTCATACTTGTTATCATAAACATGCATAAAAGCGAAAGACTAGTGCTTTAAAATAACGCTTGAGAATCCCTCACCAGATTGTTGTCTAACTTGGGTCGAAAACGTTTCTTTAGTGAAAACAAGACGTCTTAGATTGAATACTACGGCTTGGTGCGGACAGAACTTCATTACGGCTTCAAAAATGCTCTCGGTCGCTGATAGGGCTTCGCCGCGGTTCCTCTCGTGCTCCTCCCGCCACCTCGGCGGCCTTGCGGCTCTAAGGTGGAGAGATGGGCGTGGGATGAATGAAATGGAATGGGGAGGCCTTGGGTATTTATAGGCCTCCACCTGGATAAGTTATCGGATCATGAACGCTGAAACAAAGCTAAGTCAAAAGCGCAGACGGTCCCAAAGACCAAAAACACCCTGCATACGGCCCAAAGCCTATATGTATACAGGATGCGGATCCAAAGTCCTCTTGATACCATATCTAATGGTTAGCCATATCTAATGGCGGTTTTACGGTTATATCTAATGACATCACCATATCTAATGGCTAGTTCATGATTTGTATAAAAGAGCTACGGTGGTACTTATCTTCTGATTCTTTTCTTGCCACTAATAAAGCGTAAACTTGCTATTTCATGCCCATAACAACTAATTCATTAACTTAAAACACTCTTGACATAACATACATATTCTGACAACTACAACTTATTAAGAACTTGAAAATCGATCCAAAATGCATAGTAACCGTGCAAAACATAATTTTTCACATAAAAACTCATATCTAAGTAGTGAAACTTATGTATCGTGTTCCATCAAGAACAAAATGCTTAAAAACGTGTTATTATGATAAAACTCGTGAAAGGACGTCTGAAATACAATCTAAATCCCTGATTTCATCTCAACCGTATGATACTTGAAATTCCTTCGTAAAAGCTCAAGAAAACACGATTTCATACTTGTTATCATAAACATGCATAAAAACGAAAGACTAGTGCTTTAAAATAACGCTTGAGAATCCCTCACCAGATTGTTGTCTAACTTGGGTCGAAAACGTTTCTTTAGTGAAAACAAGACGTCTTAGATTGAATACTACGGCTTGGTGCGGACAGAACTTCATTACGGCTTCAAAAATGCTCTCGGTCGCTGATAGGGCTTCGCCGCGGTTCCTCTCGTGCTCCTCCCGCCACCTCGGCGGCCTTGCGGCTCTAAGGTGGAGAGATGGGCGTGGGATGAATGAAATGGAATGGGGAGGCCTTGGGTATTTATAGGCCTCCACCTGGCTAAGTTATCGGATCATGAACGCTGAAACAAAGCTAAGTCAAAAGCGCAGACGGTCCCAAAGACCAAAAACACCCTGCATACGGCCCAAAGCCTATATGTATACAGGATGCGGATCCAAAGTCCTCTTGATACCATATCTAATGGTTAGCCATATCTAATGGCGGTTTTACGGTTATATCTAATGACATCACCATATCTAATGGCTAGTTCATGATTTGTATAAAAGAGCTACGGTGGTACTTATCTTCTGATTCTTTTCTTGCCACTAATAAAGCGTAAACTTGCTATTTCATGCCCATAACAACTAATTCATTAACTTAAAACACTCTTGACATAACATACATATTCTGACAACTACAACTTATTAAGAACTTGAAAATCGATCCAAAATGCATAGTAACCGTGCAAAACATAATTTTTCGCATAAAAACTCATATCTAAGTAGTGAAACTTATGTATCGTGTTCCACCAAGAACAAAATGCTTAAAACGTGTTATTATGATAAAACTCGTGAAAGGACGTCTGAAATACAATCTAAATCCCTGATTACATTCAACTGTATGATACTTGAAATTCCTTCGTAAAAGCTCTAGAAAACACGATTTCATACTTGTTATCATAAACATGCATAAAAGCGAAAGACTAGTACTTTAAAATATCTCTTGAGAATCACTCACCTGATTGTTGTCTAACTTGGGTCTAAAACGTTTCTTTAGTGAAAACCTCCTCTATAGCCGTCTTATATTGAATACTACGGCTTGGTGCGGACAGAACTTCGTTACGGCTTCGAAAACGCTCTCGGTCGCTGATAGGGCTTCGCCGCGGTTCCTCTCGTGCTCCTCCCGCAACCTCAGCGGCCTTGCGGCTCTGAGGTGGAGAGATGGGCGTGGGATGAATGAAATGGAATGTGGAGGCCTTGGGTATTTATAGTCCTCCACCTGGCTAAGTTATCGGATCATGAACGCTGAAACAAAGCTAAGTCAAACGCGCAGACGGTCCCAAAGACCAAAAACACCCTGCATACGGCCCAAAGCCTATATGTATACAGGATGCAGACCCAAAGTCCTCTTCATACCATATCTAATGGTTTGTTATATCTAATGGCGGTTCCACTGTCATATCTAATGACATCACCATATCTAATGGCTAGTTCATGATTTGTATAAAAGAGCTACTGTGGTGCTTATCTTCAGATTCTGATTCTTTTCTTGCCAATAATAAACCTTAAACTTGCTATTTCATGCTCATAACAACTAATTCATGAACTTAAAACACTCCTGACATATCATACATATTCTGACAACTAGAACTTATTAAGAACTTGAAAATCGATCGAAAATGCATAGTAACCGTGCAAAACATAATTTTTCGCATAAAAACTCATATCTAAGTAGTGAAACTTATGTATCGTGTTCCATCAATAACAAAATGCTTAGAACGTGTTATTATGATAAAACTCGTGAAAGGACGTCTGAAATACAATCTAAATCCCTGATTTCATCTCAACCGTATGATACTTGAAATTCCTTCGTAAAAGCTCTAGAAAACACGATTTCATACTTGTTATCATAAACATGCATAAAAGCGAAAGACTAGTGCTTTAAAATAGCGCTTGAGAATCCCTCACCTGATTGTTGTTGTTGTCTAACTTGGGTCGAAAACGTTTCTTTAGTGAAAACCTCCTCTATAGCCGTCTTAGATTGAATACTACGGCTTGTTGCGGACAGAACTTCGTTACGGCTTCAAAAACGCTCTCGGTCGCTGATAGGGCTTCGCCGCGGTTCCTCTCGTGCTCCTCCCGCAACCTCGGTGGCCTTGCGGCTCAAAGGTGGAGAGATGGGCGTGGGATGAATGAAATGGAATGTGGAGGCCTTGGGTATTTATAGTCCTCCACCTGGCTAAGTTATCGGATCATGAACGCTGAAACAAAGCTAAGTCAAACGCGCAGACGGTCCAAAGACCAAAAACACCCTGCATACGGCCCAAAGCCTATATGTATACAGGATGCGGACCCAAAGTCCTCTTGATACCATATCTAATGGTTTGCCATATCTAATGACGGTTTCACGGTCATATCTAATGACATCACCATATCTAATGGCTAGTTCATTATTTGTATAAAAGAGCTACTGTGGTGCTTATCTTCAGATTCTGATTCTTTTCTTGCCACTAATAAACCGTAAACTTGCTATTTCATGCTCATAACAACTAATTGATGAACTTAAAACACTCTTGACATAACATACATATTCTGACAACTACAACTTATTAAGAACTTGAAAATCGATCCAAAATGCATAGTAACCGTGCAAAACATAATTTTTCACATAAAAACTCATATCTAAGTAGTGAAACTTATGTATCGTGTTCCATCAAGAACAAAATGCTTAAAAACGTGTTATTATGATAAAACTCGTGAAAGGACGTCTGAAATACAATCTAAATCCCTGATTTCATCTCAACCGTATGATACTTGAAATTCCTTCGTAAAAGCTCAAGAAAACACGATTTCATACTTGTTATCATAAACATGCATAAAAGCGAAAGACTAGTGCTTTAAAATAACGCTTGAGAATCCCTCACCAGATTGTTGTCTAACTTGGGTCGAAAACGTTTCTTTAGTGAAAACAAGACGTCTTAGATTGAATACTACGGCTTGGTGCGGACAGAACTTCATTACGGCTTCAAAAATGCTCTCGGTCGCTGATAGGGCTTCGCCGCGGTTCCTCTCGTGCTCTTCCCGCCACCTCGGCGGCCTTGCGGCTCTAAGGTGGAGAGATGGGCGTGGGATGAATGAAATGGAATGGGGAGGCCTTGGGTATTTATAGGCCTCCACCTGGCTAAGTTATCGGATCATGAACGCTGAAACAAAGCTAAGTCAAAAGCGCAGACGGTCCCAAAGACCAAAAACACCCTGCATACGGCCCAAAGCCTATATGTACAGGATGCGGATCCAAAGTCCTCTTGATACCATATCTAATGGTTAGCCATATCTAATGGCGGTTTTACGGTTATATCTAATGACATCACCATATCTAATGGCTAGTTCATGATTTGTATAAAAGAGCTACGGTGGTACTTGTCTTCTGATTCTTTTCTTGCCACTAATAAAGCGTAAACTTGCTATTTCATGCCCATAACAACTAATTCATTAACTTAAAACACTCTTGACATAACATACATATTCTGACAACTACAACTTATTAAGAACTTGAAAATCGATCCAAAATGCATAGTAACCGTGCAAAACATAATTTTTCACATAAAAACTCATATCTAAGTAGTGAAACTTATGTATCGTGTTCCATCAAGAACAAAATGCTTAAAAACGTGTTATTATGATAAAACTCGTGAAAGGACGTCTGAAATACAATCTAAATCCCTGATTTCATCTCAACCGTATGATACTTGAAATTCCTTCGTAAAAGCTCAAGAAAACACGATTTCATACTTGTTATCATAAACATGCATAAAAACGAAAGACTAGTGCTTTAAAATAACGCTTGAGAATCCCTCACCAGATTGTTGTCTAACTTGGGTCGAAAACGTTTCTTTAGTGAAAACAAGACGTCTTAGATTGAATACTACGGCTTGGTGCGGACAGAACTTCATTACGGCTTCAAAAATGCTCTCGGTCGCTGATAGGGCTTCGCCGCGGTTCCTCTCGTGCTCCTCCCGCCACCTCGGCGGCCTTGCGGCTCTAAGGTGGAGAGATGGGCGTGGGATGAATGAAATGGAATGGGGAGGCCTTGGGTATTTATAGGCCTCCACCTGGCTAAGTTATCGGATCATGAACGCTGAAACAAAGCTAAGTCAAAAGCGCAGACGGTCCCAAAGACCAAAAACACCCTGCATACGGCCCAAAGCCTATATGTATACATGATGCGGATCCAAAGTCCTCTTGATACCATATCTAATGGTTAGCCATATCTAATGGCGGTTTTACGGTTATATCTAATGACATCACCATATCTAATGGCTAGTTCATAATTTGTATAAAAGAGCTACGGTGGTACTTATCTTCTGATTCTTTTCTTGCCACTAATAAAGCGTAAACTTGCTATTTCATGCCCATAACAACTAATTCATTAACTTAAAACACTCTTGACATAACATACATATTCTGACAACTACAACTTATTAAGAACTTGAAAATCGATCCAAAATGCATAGTAACCGTGCAAAACATAATTTTTCGCATAAAAACTCATATCTAAGTAGTGAAACTTATGTATCGTGTTCCACCAAGAACAAAATGCTTAAAACGTGTTATTATGATAAAACTCGTGAAAGGACGTCTGAAATACAATCTAAATCCCTGATTACATTCAACTGTATGATACTTGAAATTCCTTCGTAAAAGCTCTAGAAAACACGATTTCATACTTGTTATCATAAACATGCATAAAAGCGAAAGACTAGTGCTTTAAAATATCTCTTGAGAATCACTCACCTGATTGTTGTCTAACTTGGGTCTAAAACGTTTCTTTAGTGAAAACCTCCTCTATAGCCGTCTTATATTGAATACTACGGCTTGGTGCGGACAGAACTTCGTTACGGCTTCGAAAACGCTCTCGGTCGCTGATAGGGCTTCGCCGCGGTTCCTCTCGTGCTCCTCCCGCAACCTCAGCGGCCTTGCGGCTCTGAGGTGGAGAGATGGGCGTGGGATGAATGAAATGGAATGGGGAGACCTTGGGTATTTATAAGCCTCCACCTGGCTAAGTTATCGGATCATGAACGCTCAAACAAAGCTAAGTCAAACGCGCAGACGGTCCCAAAGACCAAAAACACCCTGCATACGGCCCAAAGCCTATATGTATACAGGATGCAGACCCAAAGTCCTCTTCATACCATATCTAATGGTTTGCCATATCTAATGGCGGTTTCACGGTCATATCTAATGACATCACCATATCTAATGGCTAGTTCATGATTTTATATAAAAGAGCTACTGTGGTGCTTATCTTCTCATTCTGATTCTTTTCTTGCCAATAATAAACCTTAAACTTGCTATTTCATGCTCATAACAACTAATTCATGAACTTAAAACACTCCTGACATATCATACATATTCTGACAACTAGAACTTATTAAGAACTTGAAAGTCGAACGAAAATGCATAGTAACCGTGCAAAACATAATTTTCGCATAAAAACTCATATCTAAGTAGTGAAACTTATGTATCGTGTTCCATCAAGAACAAAATGCTTAGAACGTGTTATTATGATAAAACTCGTGAAAGGACGTCTGAAATACAATCTAAATCCCTGATTTCATATCAACCGTATGATACTTGAAATTCCTTCGTAAAAGCTCTAGAAAACACGATTTCATACTTGTTATCATAAACATGCATAAAAGCGAAAGACTAGTGCTTTAAAATAGCGCTTGAGAATCCCTCACCTGATTGTTGTCTAACTTGGGTCGAAAACGTTTCTTTAGTGAAAACCTCCTCTATAGCCGTCTTAGATTGAATACTACGGCTTGTTGCGGACAGAACTTCGTTACGGCTTCAAAAACGCTCTCGGTCGCTGATAGGGCTTCGCCGCGGTTCCTCTCGTGCTCCTCCCGCAACCTCGGCGGCCTTTCGGCTCAAAGGTGGAGAGATGGGCGTGGGATGAATGAAATGGAATGTGGAGGCCTTGGGTATTTATAGTCCTCCACCTGGCTAAGTTATCGGATCATGAACGCTGAAACAAAGCTAAGTCAAACGCGCAGACGGTCCCAAAGACCAAAAACACCCTGCATACGGCCCAAAGCCTATATGTATACAGGATGCAGACCCAAAGTCCTCTTCATACCATATCTAATGGTTTGCCATATCTAATGGCGGTTTCACGGTCATATCTAATGACATCACCATATCTAATGGCTAGTTCATGATTTTATATAAAAGAGCTACTGTGGTGCTTATCTTCTCATTCTGATTCTTTTCTTGCCAATAATAAATCTTAAACTTGCTATTTCATGCTCATAACAACTAATTCATGAACTTAAAACACTCCTGACATATCATACATATTCTGACAACTAGAACTTATTAAGAACTTGAAAGTCGAACGAAAATGCATAGTAACCGTGCAAAACATAATTTTCGCATAAAAACTCATATCTAAGTAGTGAAACTTATGTATCGTGTTCCATCAAGAACAAAATGCTTAGAACGTGTTATTATGATAAAACTCGTGAAAGGACGTCTGAAATACAATCTAAATCCCTGATTTCATATCAACCGTATGATACTTGAAATTCCTTCGTAAAAGCTCTAGAAAACACGATTTCATACTTGTTATCATAAACATGCATAAAAGCGAAAGACTAGTGCTTTAAAATAGCGCTTGAGAATCCCTCACCTGATTGTTGTCTAACTTGGGTCGAAAACGTTTCTTTAGTGAAAACCTCCTCTATAGCCGTCTTAGATTGAATACTACGGCTTGTTGCGGACAGAACTTCGTTACGGCTTCAAAAACGCTCTCGGTCGCTGATAGGGCTTCGCCGCGGTTCCTCTCGTGCTCCTCCCGCAACCTCGGCGGCCTTTCGGCTCAAAGGTGGAGAGATGGGCGTGGGATGAATGAAATGGAATGTGGAGGCCTTGGGTATTTATAGTCCTCCACCTGGCTAAGTTATCGGATCATGAACGCTGAAACAAAGCTAAGTCAAACGCGCAGACGGTCCCAAAGACCAAAAACACCCTGCATATGGCCCAAAGCCTATATGTATACAGGATGCAGACCCAAAGTCCTCTTCATACCATATCTAATGGTTTGTTATATCTAATGGCGGTTTCACTGTCATATCTAATGACATCACCATATCTAATGGCTAGTTCATGATTTGTATAAAAGAGCTACTGTGGTGCTTATCTTTAGATTCTGATTCTTTTCTTGCCAATAATAAACCTTAAACTTGCTATTTCATGCTCATAACAACTAATTCATGAACTTAAAACACTCCTGACATATCATACATATTCTGACAACTAGAACTTATTAAGAACTTGAAAATCGATCGAAAATGCATAGTAACCGTGCAAAACATAATTTTTCGCATAAAAACTCATATCTAAGTAGTGAAACTTATGTATCGTGTTCCATCAATAACAAAATGCTTAGAACGTGTTATTATGATAAAACTCGTGAAAGGACGTCTGAAATACAATCTAAATCCCTGATTTCATCTCAACCGTATGATACTTGAAATTCCTTCGTAAAAGCTCTAGAAAACACGATTTCATACTTGTTATCATAAACATGCATAAAAGCGAAAGACTAGTGCTTTAAAATAGCGCTTGAGAATCCCTCACCTGATTGTTGTTGTTGTCTAACTTGGGTCGAAAACGTTTCTTTAGTGAAAACCTCCTCTATAGCCGTCTTAGATTGAATACTACGGCTTGTTGCGGACAGAACATCGTTACGGCTTCAAAAACGCTCTCGATCGCTGATAGGGCTTCGCCGCGGTTCCTCTCGTGCTCCTCCCGCAACCTCGGTGGCCTTGCGGCTCAAAGGTGGAGAGATGGGCGTGGGATGAATGAAATGGAATGTGGAGGCCTTGGGTATTTATAGTCCTCCACCTGGCTAAGTTATCGGATCATGAACGCTGAAACAAAGCTAAGTCAAACGCGCAGACGGTCCAAAGACCAAAAACACCCTGCATACGGCCCAAAGCCTCTATGTATACAGGATGCGGACCCAAAGTCCTCTTGATACCATATCTAATGGTTTGCCATATCTAATGACGGTTTCACGGTCATATCTAATGACATCACCATATCTAATGGCTAGTTCATTATTTGTATAAAAGAGCTACTGTGGTGCTTATCTTCAGATTCTGATTCTTTTCTTGCCACTAATAAACCGTAAACTTGCTATTTCATGCTCATAACAACTAATTGATGAACTTAAAACACTCTTGACATAACATACATATTCTGACAACTACAACTTATTAAGAACTTGAAAATCGATCCAAAATGCATAGTAACCGTGCAAAACATAATTTTTCACATAAAAACTCATATCTAAGTAGTGAAACTTATGTATCGTGTTCCATCAAGAACAAAATGCTTAAAAACGTGTTATTATGATAAAACTCGTGAAAGGACGTCTGAAATACAATCTAAATCCCTGATTTCATCTCAACCGTATGATACTTGAAATTCCTTCGTAAAAGCTCAAGAAAACACGATTTCATACTTGTTATCATAAACATGCATAAAAGCGAAAGACTAGTGCTTTAAAATAACGCTTGAGAATCCCTCACCAGATTGTTGTCTAACTTGGGTCGAAAACGTTTCTTTAGTGAAAACAAGACGTCTTAGATTGAATACTACGGCTTGGTGCGGACAGAACTTCATTACGGCTTCAAAAATGCTCTCGGTCGCTGATAGGGCTTCGCCGCGGTTCCTCTCGTGCTCCTCCCGCCACCTCGGCGGCCTTGCGGCTCTAAGGTGGAGAGATGGGCGTGGGATGAATGAAATGGAATGGGGAGGCCTTGGGTATTTATAGGCCTCCACCTGGCTAAGTTATCGGATCATGAACGCTGAAACAAAGCTAAGTCAAAAGCGCAGACGGTCCCAAAGACCAAAAACACCCTGCATACGGCCCAAAGCCTATATGTACAGGATGCGGATCCAAAGTCCTCTTGATACCATATCTAATGGTTAGCCATATCTAATGGCGGTTTTACGGTTATATCTAATGACATCACCATATCTAATGGCTAGTTCATGATTTGTATAAAAGAGCTACGGTGGTACTTGTCTTCTGATTCTTTTCTTGCCACTAATAAAGCGTAAACTTGCTATTTCATGCCCATAACAACTAATTCATTAACTTAAAACACTCTTGACATAACATACATATTCTGACAACTACAACTTATTAAGAACTTGAAAATCGATCCAAAATGCATAGTAACCGTGCAAAACATAATTTTTCACATAAAAACTCATATCTAAGTAGTGAAACTTATGTATCGTGTTCCATCAAGAACAAAATGCTTAAAAACGTGTTATTATGATAAAACTCGTGAAAGGACGTCTGAAATACAATCTAAATCCCTGATTTCATCTCAACCGTATGATACTTGAAATTCCTTCGTAAAAGCTCAAGAAAACACGATTTCATACTTGTTATCATAAACATGCATAAAAACGAAAGACTAGTGCTTTAAAATAACGCTTGAGAATCCCTCACCAGATTGTTGTCTAACTTGGGTCGAAAACGTTTCTTTAGTGAAAACAAGACGTCTTAGATTGAATACTACGGCTTGGTGCGGACAGAACTTCATTACGGCTTCAAAAATGCTCTCGGTCGCTGATAGGGCTTCGCCGCGGTTACTCTCGTGCTCCTCCCGCCACCTCGGCGGCCTTGCGGCTCTAAGGTGGAGAGATGGGCGTGGGATGAATGAAATGGAATGGGGAGGCCTTGGGTATTTATAGGCCTCCACCTGGCTAAGTTATCGGATCATGAACGTTGAAACAAAGCTAAGTCAAAAGCGCAGACGGTCCCAAAGACCAAAAACACCCTGCATACGGCCCAAAGCCTATATGTATACAGGATGCGGATCCAAAGTCCTCTTGATACCATATCTAATGGTTAGCCATATCTAATGGCGGTTTTACGGTTATATCTAATGACATCACCATATCTAATGGCTAGTTCATTATTTGTATAAAAGAGCTACGGTGGTACTTATCTTCTGATTCTTTTCTTGCCACTAATAAAGCGTAAACTTGCTATTTCATGCCCATAACAACTATTTCATTAACTTAAAACACTCTTGACATAACATACATATTCTGACAACTACAACTTATTAAGAACTTGAAAATCGATCCAAAATGCATAGTAACCGTGCAAAACATAATTTTTCGCATAAAAACTCATATCTAAGTAGTGAAACTTATGTATCGTGTTCCACCAAGAACAAAATGCTTAAAACGTGTTATTATGATAAAACTCGTGAAAGGACGTCTGAAATACAATCTAAATCCCTGATTACATTCAACTGTATGATACTTGAAATTCCTTCGTAAAAGCTCTAGAAAACACGATTTCATACTTGTTATCATAAACATGCATAAAAGCGAAAGACTAGTGCTTTAAAATATCTCTTGAGAATCACTCACCTGATTGTTGTATAACTTGGGTCTAAAACGTTTCTTTAGTGAAAACCTCCTCTATAGCCGTCTTATATTGAATACTACGGCTTGGTGCGGACAGAACTTCGTTACGGCTTCGAAAACGCTCTCGGTCGCTGATAGGGCTTCGCCGCGGTTCCTCTCGTGCTCCTCCCGCAACCTCAGCGGCCTTGCGGCTCTGAGGTGGAGAGATGGGCGTGGGATGAATGAAATGGAATGGGGAGACCTTGGGTATTTATAAGCCTCCACCTGGCTAAGTTATCGGATCATGAACGCTAAAACAAAGCTAAGTCAAACGCGCAGACGGTCCCAAAGACCAAAAACACCCTGCATACGGCCCAAAGCCTATATGTATACAGGATGCAGACCCAAAGTCCTCTTCATACCATATCTAATGGTTTGCCATATCTAATGGCGGTTTCACGGTCATATCTAATGACATCACCATATCTAATGGCTAGTTCATGATTTTATATAAAAGAGCTACTGTGGTGCTTATCTTCTCATTCTGATTCTTTTCTTGCCAATAATAAACCTTAAACTTGCTATTTCATGCTCATAACAACTAATTCATGAACTTAAAACACTCCTGACATATCATACATATTCTGACAACTAGAACTTATTAAGAACTTGAAAGTCGAACGAAAATGCATAGTAACCGTGCAAAACATAATTTTCGCATAAAAACTCATATCTAAGTAGTGAAACTTATGTATCGTGTTCCATCAAGAACAAAATGCTTAGAACGTGTTATTATGATAAAACTCGTGAAAGGACGTCTGAAATACAATCTAAATCCCTGATTTCATATCAACCGTATGATACTTGAAATTCCTTCGTAAAAGCTCTAGAAAACACGATTTCATACTTGTTATCATAAACATGCATAAAAGCGAAAGACTAGTGCTTTAAAATAGCGCTTGAGAATCCCTCACCTGATTGTTGTCTAACTTGGGTCGAAAACGTTTCTTTAGTGAAAACCTCCTCTATAGCCGTCTTAGATTGAATACTACGGCTTGTTGCGGACAGAACTTCGTTACGGCTTCAAAAACGCTCTCGGTCGCTGATAGGGCTTCGCCGCGGTTCCTGTCGTGCTCCTCCCGCAACCTCGGCGGCCTTTCGGCTCAAAGGTGGAGAGATGGGCGTGGGATGAATGAAATGGAATGTGGAGGCCTTGGGTATTTATAGTCCTCCACCTGGCTAAGTTATCGGATCATGAACGCTGAAACAAAGCTAAGTCAAACGCGCAGACGGTCCCAAAGACCAAAAACACCCTGCATACGGCCCAAAGCCTATATGTATACAGGATGCAGACCCAAAGTCCTCTTCATACCATATCTAATGGTTTGTTATATCTAATGGCGGTTTCACTGTCATATCTAATGACATCACCATATCTAATGGCTAGTTCATGATTTGTATAAAAGAGCTACTGTGGTGCTTATCTTCAGATTCTGATTCTTTTCTTGCCAATAATAAACCTTAAACTTGCTATTTCATGCTCATAACAACTAATTCATGAACTTAAAACACTCCTGACATATCATACATATTCTGACAACTAGAACTTATTAAGAACTTGAAAATCGATCGAAAATGCATAGTAACCGTGCAAAACATAATTTTTCGCATAAAAACTCATATCTAAGTAGTGAAACTTATGTATCGTGTTCCATCAATAACAAAATGCTTAGAACGTGTTTTTATGATAAAACTCGTGAAAGGACGTCTGAAATACAATCTAAATCCCTGATTTCATCTCAACCGTATGATACTTGAAATTCCTTCGTAAAAGCTCTAGAAAACACGATTTCATACTTGTTATCATAAACATGCATAAAAGCGAAAGACTAGTGCTTTAAAATAGCGCTTGAGAATCCCTCACCTGATTGTTGTTGTTGTCTAACTTGGGTCGAAAACGTTTCTTTAGTGAAAACCTCCTCTATAGCCGTCTTAGATTGAATACTACGGCTTGTTGCGGACAGAACTTCGTTACAGCTTCAAAAACGCTCTCGGTCGCTGATAGGGCTTCGCCGCGGTTCCTCTCGTGCTCCTCCCGCAACCTCGGTGGCCTTGCGGCTCAAAGGTGGAGAGATGGGCGTGGCATGAATGAAATGGAATGTGGAGGCCTTGGGTATTTATAGTCCTCCACCTGGCTAAGTTATCGGATCATGAACGCTGAAACAAAGCTAAGTCAAACGCGCAGACGGTCCAAAGACCAAAAACACCCTGCATACGGCCCAAAGCCTATATGTATACAGGATGCGGACCCAAAGTCCTCTTGATACCATATCTAATGGTTTGCCATATCTAATGACGGTTTCACGGTCATATCTAATGACATCACCATATCTAATGGCTAGTTCATTATTTGTATAAAAGAGCTACTGTGGTGCTTCTGATTCTTTTCTTGCCACTAATAAACCGTAAACTTGCTATTTCATGCTCATAACAACTAATTGATGAACATAAAACACTCTTGACATAACATACATATTCTGACAACTGCAACTTATTAAGAACTTGAAAATCGATCCAAAATGCATAGTAACCGTGCAAAACATAATTTTTCACATAAAAACTCATATCTAAGTAGTGAAACTTATGTATCGTGTTCCATCAAGAACAAAATGCTTAAAAACGTGTTATTATGATAAAACTCGTGAAAGGACGTCTGAAATACAATCTAAATCCCTGATTTCATCTCAACCGTATGATACTTGAAATTCCTTCGTAAAAGCTCAAGAAAACACGATTTCATACTTGTTATCATAAACATGCATAAAAGCGAAAGACTAGTGCTTTAAAATAACGCTTGAGAATCCCTCACCAGATTGTTGTCTAACTTGGGTCGAAAACGTTTCTTTAGTGAAAACAAGACGTCTTAGATTGAATACTACGGCTTGGTGCGGACAGAACTTCATTACGGCTTCAAAAATGCTCTCGGTCGCTGATAGGGCTTCGCCGCGGTTCCTCTCGTGCTCCTCCCGCCACCTCGGCGGCCTTGCGGCTCTAAGGTGGAGAGATGGGCGTGGGATGAATGAAATGGAATGGGGAGGCCTTGGGTATTTATAGGCCTCCACCTGGCTAAGTTATCGGATCATGAACGCTGAAACAAAGCTAAGTCAAAAGCGCAGACGGTCCCAAAGACCAAAAACACCCTGCATACGGTCCAAAGCCTATATGTATACAGGATGCGGATCCAAAGTCCTCTTGATACCATATCTAATGGTTAGCCATATCTAATGGCGGTTTTACGGTTATATCTAATGACATCACCATATCTAATGGCTAATTCATGATTTGTATAAAAGAGCTACGGTGGTACTTATCTTCTGATTCTTTTCTTGCCACTAATAAAGCGTAAACTTGCTATTTCATGCCCATAACAACTAATTCATTAACTTAAAACACTCTTGACATAACATACATATTCTGACAACTACAACTTATTAAGAACTTGAAAATCGATCCAAAATGCATAGTAACCGTGCAAAACATAATTTTTCACATAAAAACTCATATCTAAGTAGTGAAACTTATGTATCGTGTTCCATCAAGAATAAAATGCTTAAAAACGTGTTATTATGATAAAACTCGTGAAAGGACGTCTGAAATACAATCTAAATCCCTGATTTCATCTCAACCGTATGATACTTGAAATTCCTTCGTAAAAGCTCAAGAAAACACGATTTCATACTTGTTATCATAAACATGCATAAAAACGAAAGACTAGTGCTTTAAAATAACGCTTGAGAATCCCTCACCAGATTGTTGTCTAACTTGGGTCGAAAACGTTTCTTTAGTGAAAACAAGACGTCTTAGATTGAATACTACGGATTGGTGCGGACAGAACTTCATTACGGCTTTAAAAATGCTCTCGGTCGCTGATAGGGCTTCGCCGCGGTTCCTCTCGTGCTCCTCCCGCCACCTCGGCGGCCTTGCGGCTCTAAGGTGGAGAGATGGGCGTGGGATGAATGAAATGGAATGGGGAGGCCTTGGGTATTTATAGGCCTCCACCTGGCTAAGTTATCGGATCATGAACGCTGAAACAAAGCTAAGTCAAAAGCGCAGACGGTCCCAAAGACCAAAAACACCCTGCATACGGCCCAAAGCCTATATGTATACAGGATGCGGATCCAAAGTCCTCTTGATACCATATCTAATGGTTAGCCATATCTAATGGCGGTTTTACGGTTATATCTAATGACATCACCATATCTAATGGCTAGTTCATGATTTGTATAAAAGAGCTACGGTGGTACTTATCTTCTGATTCTTTTCTTGCCACTAATAAAGCGTAAACTTGCTATTTCATGCCCATAACAACTAATTCATTAACTTAAAACACTCTTGACATAACATACATATTCTGACAACTACAACTTATTAAGAACTTGAAAATCGATCCAAAATGCATAGTAACCGTGCAAAACATAATTTTTCGCATAAAAACTCATATCTAAGTAGTGAAACTTATGTATCGTGTTCCACCAAGAACAAAATGCTTAAAACGTGTTATTATGATAAAACTCGTGAAAGGACGTCTGAAATACAATCTAAATCCCTGATTACATTCAACTGTATGATACTTGAAATTCCTTCGTAAAAGCTCTAGAAAACACGATTTCATACTTGTTATCATAAACATGCATAAAAGCGAAAGACTAGTGCTTTAAAATATCTCTTGAGAATCACTCACCTGATTGTTGTCTAACTTGGGTCTAAAACGTTTCTTTAGTGAAAACCTCCTCTATAGCCGTCTTATATTGAATACTACGGCTTGGTGCGGACAGAACTTCGTTACGGCTTCGAAAACGCTCTCGGTCGCTGATAGGGCTTCGCCGCGGTTCCTCTCGTGCTCCTCCCGCAACCTCAGCGGCCTTGCGGCTCTGAGGTGGAGAGATGGGCGTGGGATGAATGAAATGGAATGGGGAGACCTTGGGTATTTATAAGCCTCCACCTGGCTAAGTTATCGGATCATGAACGCTAAAACAAAGCTAAGTCAAACGCGCAGACGGTCCCAAAGACCAAAAACACCCTGCATACGGCCCAAAGCCTATATGTATACAGGATGCAGACCCAAAGTCCTCTTCATACCATATCTAATGGTTTGCCATATCTAATGGCGGTTTCACGGTCATATCTAATGACATCACCATATCTAATGGCTAGTTCATGATTTTATATAAAAGAGCTACTGTGGTGCTTATCTTCTCATTCTGATTCTTTTCTTGCCAATAATAAACCTTAAACTTGCTATTTCATGCTCATAACAACTAATTCATGAACTTAAAACACTCCTGACATATCATACATATTCTGACAACTAGAACTTATTAAGAACTTGAAAGTCGAACGAAAATGCATAGTAACCGTGCAAAACATAATTTTCGCATAAAAACTCATATCTAAGTAGTGAAACTTATGTATCGTGTTCCATCAAGAACAAAATGCTTAGAACGTGTTATTATGATAAAACTCGTGAAAGGACGTCTGAAATACAATCTAAATCCCTGATTTCATATCAACCGTATGATACTTGAAATTCCTTCGTAAAAGCTCTAGAAAACACGATTTCATACTTGTTATCATAAACATGCATAAAAGCGAAAGACTAGTGCTTTAAAATAGCGCTTGAGAATCCCTCACCTGATTGTTGTCTAACTTGGGTCGAAAACGTTTCTTTAGTGAAAACCTCCTCTATAGCCGTCTTAGATTGAATACTACGGCTTGTTGCGGACAGAACTTCGTTACGGCTTCAAAAACGCTCTCGGTCGCTGATAGGGCTTCGCCGCGGTTCCTCTCGTGCTCCTCCCGCAACCTCGGCGGCCTTTCGGCTAAAAGGTGGAGAGATGGGCGTGGGATGAATGAAATGGAATGTGGAGGCCTTGGGTATTTATAGTCCTCCACCTGGCTAAGTTATCGGATCATGAACGCTGAAACAAAGCTAAGTCAAACGCGCAGACGGTCCCAAAGACCAAAAACACCCTGCATACGGCCCAAAGCCTATATGTATACAGGATGCAGACCCAAAGTCCTCTTCATACCATATCTAATGGTTTGTTATATCTAATGGCGGTTTCACTGTCATATCTAATGACATCACCATATCTAATGGCTAGTTCATGATTTGTATAAAAGAGCTACTGTGGTGCTTATCTTCAGATTCTGATTCTTTTCTTGCCAATAATAAACCTTAAACTTGCTATTTCATGCTCATAACAACTAATTCATGAACTTAAAACACTCCTGACATATCATACATATTCTGACAACTAGAACTTATTAAGAACTTGAAAATCGATCGAAAATGCATAGTAACCGTGCAAAACATAATTTTTCGCATAAAAACTCATATCTAAGTAGTGAAACTTATGTATCGTGTTCCATCAATAACAAAATGCTTAGAACGTGTTATTATGATAAAACTCGTGAAAGGACGTCTGAAATACAATCTAAATCCCTGATTTCATCTCAACCGTATGATACTTGAAATTCCTTCGTAAAAGCTCTAGAAAACACGATTTCATACTTGTTATCATAAACATGCATAAAAGCGAAAGACTAGTGCTTTAAAATAGCGCTTGAGAATCCCTCACCTGATTGTTGTTGTTGTCTAACTTGGGTCGAAAACGTTTCTTTAGTGAAAACCTCCTCTATAGCCGTCTTAGATTGAATACTACGGCTTGTTGCGGACAGAACTTCGTTACGGCTTCAAAAACGCTCTCGGTCGCTGATAGGGCTTCGCCGCGGTTCCTCTCGTGCTCCTCCCGCAACCTCGGTGGCCTTGCGGCTCAAAGGTGGAGAGATGGGCGTGGGATGAATGAAATGGAATGTGGAGGCCTTGGGTATTTATAGTCCTCCACCTGGCTAAGTTATCGGATCATGAACGCTGAAACAAAGTTAAGTCAAACGCGCAGACGGTCCAAAGACCAAAAACACCCTGCATACGGCCCAAAGCCTATATGTATACAGGATGCGGACCCAAAGTCCTCTTGATACCATATCTAATGGTTTGCCATATCTAATGACGGTTTCACGGTCATATCTAATGACATCACCATATCTAATGGCTAGTTCATTATTTGTATAAAAGAGCTACTGTGGTGCTTATCTTCAGATTCTGATTCTTTTCTTGCCACTAATAAACCGTAAACTTGCTATTTCATGCTCATAACAACTAATTGATGAACTTAAAACACTCTTGACATAATATACATATTCTGACAACTACAACTTATTAAGAACTTGAAAATCGATCCAAAATGCATAGTAACCGTGCAAAACATAATTTTTCACATAAAAACTCATATCTAAGTAGTGAAACTTATGTATCGTGTTCCATCAAGAACAAAATGCTTAAAAACGTGTTATTATGATAAAACTCGTGAAAGGACGTCTGAAATACAATCTAAATCCCTGATTTCATCTCAACCGTATGATACTTGAAATTCCTTCGTAAAAGCTCAAGAAAACACGATTTCATACTTGTTATCATAAACATGCATAAAAGCGAAAGACTAGTGCTTTAAAATAACGCTTGAGAATCCCTCACCAGATTGTTGTCTAACTTGGGTCGAAAACGTTTCTTTAGTGAAAACAAGACGTCTTAGATTGAATACTACGGCTTGGTGCGGACAGAACTTCATTACGGCTTCAAAAATGCTCTCGATCGCTGATAGGGCTTCGCCGCGGTTCCTCTCGTGCTCCTCCCGCCACCTCGGCGGCCTTGCGGCTCTAAGGTGGAGAGATGGGCGTGGGATGAATGAAATGGAATGGGGAGGCCTTGGGTATTTATAGGCCTCCACCTGGCTAAGTTATCGGATCATGAACGCTGAAACAAAGCTAAGTCAAAAGCGCAGACGGTCCCAAAGACCAAAAACACCCTGCATACGTCCCAAAGCCTATATGTATACAGGATGCGGACCCAAAGTCCTCTTGATACCATATCTAATGGTTTGCCATATCTAATGGCGGTTTCACGGTCATATCTAATGACATCACCATATCCAATGGCTAGTTCATGATTTGTACAAAATAGCTACTGTGGTGCTTATCTTCTGATTCTGATTCTTTTCTTGCCACTAATAAACCGTAAACTTGCTACTTCATGCTTATAACAACTAATTCATTAACTTAAAACACTCTTGACATAACATACATATTCTGACAACTACAACTTATTAAGAACTTGAAAATCGATCCAAAATGCATAGTAACCGTGCAAAACATAATTTTTCGCATAAAAACTCATATCTAAGTAGTGAAACTTATGTATCGTGTTCCACCAAGAACAAAATGCTTAAAACGTGTTATTATGATAAAACTCGTGAAAGGACGTCTGAAATACAATCTAAATCCCTGATTACATTCAACTGTATGATACTTGAAATTCCTTCGTAAAAGCTCTAGAAAACACGATTTCATACTTGTTATCATAAACATGCATAAAAGCGAAAGACTAGTGCTTTAAAATATCTCTTGAGAATCACTCACCTGATTGTTGTCTAACTTGGGTCTAAAACGTTTCTTTAGTGAAAACCTCCTCTATAGCCGTCTTATATTGAATACTACGGCTTGGTGCGGACAGAACTTCGTTACGGCTTCGAAAACGCTCTCGGTCGCTGATAGGGCTTCGCCGCGGTTCCTCTCGTGCTCCTCCCGCGACCTCGACGGCCCTTGCGGCTCTAAGGTGGAGAGATGGGTGTGGGATGAATGAAATGGAATGGGGAGGCCTTGGGTATTTATAGGCCTCCACCTGGCTAAGTTAATCGGATCATAAACACTGAAACAAAGCTAAGTCATACGCGCAGATGGTCCAAAAGTCCAAAAACACCCTGCATACGGCCCAAAGCCTATATGTATATAGAATGCGGACCCAAAGTCCTCTTGATACCATATCTAATGGTTTGCCATATCTAATGGCGGTTTCAGGGTCATATCTAATGACATCACCATATCTATTGGCTAGTTCATGATTTGTATAAAAGAGCTACTGTGGTGCTTATCTTCTGATTCTTTTCTTGCCACTAATAAACCGTAAACTTGCTATTTCATGCTCATAACAACTAATTCATTAACTTAAAACACTCTTGACATAACATACATATTCTGACAATTAGAACTTATTAAGAACTTGAAAATCGATCCAAAATGCATAGTAACCGTGCAAAACATAATTTTTCGCATAAAAACTCATATCTAAGTAGTGAAACTTATGTATCGTGTTCCATCAAGAACAAAATGCTTAAAAACGTGTTATTATGATAAAACTCGTGAAAGGACGTCTGAAATATAATCTAAATCCCTGATTTCATCTCAACCGTATGATACTTGAAATTCCTTCGTAAAAGCTCTAGAAAACACGATTTCATACTTTTTATCATAAACATGCATAAAAGCAAAAGACTAGTAAAATAGCGCTTGAGAATCCCTCACCTGATTGTTGTCTAATTTGGGTCGAAAACGTTTCTTTAGTGAAAACCTCCTCTATAGCCGTCTTAGATTGAATATTACGGCTTGGTGCGGACAGAACTTCGTTACGGCTTCAAAAACGCTCTCGGTCGATGATAGGGCTTCGCCGCGGTTCCTCTCGTGCTCCTCCCGCAACCTCGGCGGCCTTGCAGCTCTAAGGTGGAGAGATGGGCGTGGGATGAATGAAATGGAATGGGGAGGCCTTGGGTATTTATAGGCACCTGGCTAAGTTATCGGATCATGAACGCTGAAACAAAGCTAAGTCAAACGCGCAGACGGTCCCAAAGACCAAAAACACCCTGCATACGGCCCAAAGCCTATATGTATACAGGATGCGGACCCAAAGTCCTCTTGATAACATATCTAATGGTTTGCCATATCTAATGGCGGTTTCACGGTCATATCTAATGACATCACTATATCTAATGGCTAGTTCATGATTTGTATAAAAGAGCTACTGTGGTGCTTATCTTCTGATTCTGATTCTTTTCTTGCCACTAATAAACCGTAAACTTGCTATTTCATGCTCATAACAACTAATTTATGAACTTAAAACACTCTTGACATAACATACATATTCTGACAAATAGAACTTATTAAGAACTTGAAAATCGATCCAAAATGCATAGTAACCGTGCAAAACATAATTTTTCGCATAAAAACTCATATCTAAGTAGTGAAACTTATCTATCGTGTTCCATCAAGAACAAAATGCTTAAAAACGTGTTATTATGATAAAACTCGTGAAAGGATGTCTGAAATACAATCTAAATCCCTGATTTCATCTCAACCGTATGATACTTGAAATTCCTTCGTAAAAGCTCTAGAAAAAACGATTTCATACTTCTTATCATAAACATGCATAAAAGTGAAAGACTAGTGCTTTAAAATAGCGCTTGAAAATCCCTCACCTGATTGTTGTCTAACTTGGGTCGAAAACGTATTTTTAGTGAAAACCTCCTCTATAGCCGTCTTAGATTGAATAATACGGCTTGGTGCGGACAGAACTTCGTTACGGCTTCAAAGACGCTCTCGGTCGCTGATAGGGCTTCGCCGCGGTTCCTCTCGTGCTCCTCCCGCAACCTCGGCGGCCTTGCGGCTCTAAGGTGGAGAGATGGGCGTGGGATGAATGAAATGGAATGGGGAGGCCTTGGGTATTTATAGGCTTCCACCTGGCTAAGTTATCGGATCATGAACGCTGAAACAAAGCTGAGTGAAACGCGCAGACGGTCCCAAAGACCAAAAACACCCTCCATACGGCTCAAAGCCTATATGTATATAGGATGCGGACCCAAAGTCCTCTTGATACCATATCTAATGGTTCGCCATATCTAATGGCGGTTTCACGGTCATATCTAATGACATCACCATATCCAATGGCTAGTTCATGATTTGTATAAAAGAGCTACTGTGGTGCTTATCTTCTGATTCTGATTCTTTTCTTGCCACTAATAAACCGTAAACTTGCTATTTCATGCTAATAACAACTAATTCATGAACTTAAAACACTCTTGACATAACATACATATTCTGACAACTAGAACTTATTAAGAACTTGAAAATCGATCCAAAATGCATAGTAACCGTGCAAAACATAAATTTTCGCATAAAAACTCATATCTAAGTAGTGAAACTTATGTATTGTGTTCCATCAAGAACAAAATGCTTTAAAACGTGTTATTATGATAAAACTCGTGAAAGGACGTCTGTAATACAATCTAAATCCCTGATTTCATTTCAACCGTATGATACTTGAAATTCCTTCGTAAAAGCTCTAGAAAACACGATTTCATACTTGTTATCATAAACATGCATAAAAGCAAAAGACTAGTGCTTTAAAATAGCGCTTGAGAATCCCTCACCAGATTGTTGTCTAACTTATGTCGAAAACGTTTCTTTAGTGAAAACCTCCTCTATAGCCGTCTTAGATTGAATACTACGGCTTGGTGCGGACAGAACTTTGTTACGGCTTCAAAAACGCTCTCGATCACTGATAGGGCTTCGCCGCGGTTCCTCTCGTGCTCCTCCCGCAACCTCGGCGGCCTTGCGGCTCTAAGGTGGAGAGATGGCGTGGGATGAATGAAATGGAATGGGGAGGCCTTGGGTGCTGTCTGCTATCAACTGTAGTAGAATTCCGAAGGAAGTGCTGAAGCAGCCATAGATGGATATAGGAGGTCCCGACTAGAAGAGGCGACCATGACTCGGGTGTGCAAGGATCTCAAGCTTTTTACATCTAGCTAAAAGTTGAAATATGAGCGACATACCAAAAATTTTGTTGTATATTTTGAAATAGCTTGAAAGAGACTTTATGACAACGATAATATAAAAACATGCTAGTTTTGCAATTGAACGCTGAAATAACTTCGAAAGCAGATAAACTGAAACATAATCATCACTATCAAGTTGTTTGTACTAATCACCACTGTGGCTAATTCATTGACTCATGAACGCTGAAACAAAGCTAAGTCATACGCGCAGACGGTCCCAAAGACCAAAAACACCCTACATACGGCACAAAGCCTATATGTATACAGAATGCAGACCCAAAGTCCTCTTTATATCATATCTAATGGTTTGCCATATCTAATGGTGGTTTCAGGGTCATATCTAATGACATCACCATATCTAATGGCTAGTTCATGATTTGTATAAAAGAGCTACTGTGGTGCTTATCTTCTGATTCTGATTCTTTTCTTGCCACTAATAAACCGTACTTTTGCTAATTCAAGCTCATAACAACTAATTCATGAACATAAAACACTCTTGACATAACATACATATTCTGACAACTAGAACTTATTAAGAACTAGAAAACCGATCCATAATGCATAGTAACCGTGCAAAACATAATTCTTCACATAAAAACTCATATCTAAGTAGTGGAACTTATGCTTTCTGTTCCACAATGAAATTTATGCTTGAAAAATGTTATCAACATAAAGCACTTGAAATGACATTGCAAATATTTTCTAAATACTTGATTTCATATCTGGTATACGGTACTTGAAACTCCTACGTAAAAGCTCTAGAAAACATGATTTCATACTAGTTATCATAAACATGCATAAAAGCTAAAGACTAGTGCTTTAGAATAGCGCTTGAGAATCCCTCACCTGATCGGTATCTAACTTGAGTCGAGTTGCTAATTCAAGATCATAATAGCTAATTCATGAACATAAAACAATCTAATATAGTATGAATATTCTGACTACTGAAAACTATTTAAAACTTGAAAACTGATTTATATTTCATCTTGATTGTTCAAACACGTTTCTTTTATATAAAGCTCAAATCTATGTAGTGAAACTTATGTTTCGTGTTCCACAAAGAACAAAATGCTTGAAAACATGCTATCATGATAAAAAAACTTGAAAGGACATTTGAAATACTTTCTAAAAACTTGTACTTGCAATTCATATGTAAACGCTTTAGAAAACACGATTGCATACTTGCTATTCAAAACCATGCATAAAAAGCTAAAGATTATTGCTTTAAAATACCGCTTAAAAATTCCTCACCTGATCTCTATCTAACTCAGGTCGGAGTCACCTTCTATAGTGAATACCCTCTATATGCAATACGCGTTTTGAGTAGTTGTGAGTTTTGTAGAATATGACTATATACACACTATGTTTTTGAATGTTATCAAGTGATTATTTCAAGGAAATATTGAATTGATAGTAATTGCACTTTACGTTTGATACAATAGATTCGCCTTGATGCAACGATTTCATTGAAACTTGTTTTATATAAATCAGAGACAATCTTGAATAATTATGACTTTAAAAAGTTCCATGGATTTTCTAGCATATCCAACATAGTACCACATCTAGTAATCTGGAAGTATGGTAGTCGCTTATAAGTAGTAGAATCCACTACTAGTATAGGGCCCACAATATTATAGATTTATACTCATTAGACCATGATCACATCATTAATTACCCATCATTAATGATAATTAAGTGTCATTAGCAAAAGTAGGACACATGGAGGGCAAATCATGGGACACGTGTCGTTATATCTGAAACACGTCCATAAGCTAAAAGTGTGTGATATCTGGTTCATATCACTAAATAAAAACTTTATTCTTGCTTGTTAAGCTTCTGTGGCACCTTTTAAATAGTTGGATACTAAATCTTTGACAGAGTTTCCATTGTAAAAGTGATAATTCTTTTGAGAATTTCAACAGTGTTTCCCCTTAAGAGTTGTTGTATTCTAAGAAAACTGCGGTAGGGGTTTCCCTTAAAAGGTCATATTTCTAAAGGAAATTTTGGCATAGATTCCTCTTTTATGCTAAGAAAATGAGAAAGGACGGATTGGATATACTAATTTTTCTCCTGCAATCTATAATATGCTTGCAACAAGATCCTTCCTCTCTTTGTCGGCAAAACTTCGCTACTGTCTTTCACAACCACTCTCTCCAAAGTTTGGAGGAACTTTAAAGGGCATAGATGTCTCAACAATGAGGGAGGTGGGGTTATTTATAAGCCTCCAAAAGGGGGGACCATGTTTTAAGCACTAATGGTTTCAGGTCATGGTTTTATAAATACCATGGTTTCTTATAATACCAAGGTTTCTATACCCTTGGTTTTGCCTGTGGTTTTTGTTCATTTAGACCATGGTTTTTTTAATATATTTAATTTGCATTAATTACGATTATTTAGTACTAATAAAGATTAATTAGGTTAAACATACATTAATCTATGGTTAAGCTTCTTTTTCACGTTAATATCTTTAATCATGATTAACTTTTCCCTAATGATAATGATTAAGGATTGGTTTTTTAGCTTAACAAACATCATCTATTCTGAATTAAAGAATTCATAGATATTCATAACAACATATGATAGACATGAATTAAAATCCATTAGAATCATCTAGTCAAGATGGATATCATAACAATCTCTAAGTTGGGATTTCTAGAACTTCAATGTAGTACTCCTATAATTAAACCCCATAAATGAATATTACGGTTCTATTGATCCAACAATCCTAATATTAATACTTCTAAACCATAAGAACGTCACAATCTGTTTGTGGGAGAAAAGTTGTGTTGAATGCTAATTTTGTACCCCACAACTTTATGTAAACTAGGCCAAAACAGAGATGTAAGGTGAGGATCTCTATCATATACAGTCAACATTGGTGCTCCAATAGTGTTTACTATTTTGTCTACAAAATTTGTTTCCCAAACTATCTAATGTGTGTGTTATGTGTACTGCTATGAAGTGAGAGGATTCTGTTAACCTATCAACAATTACCTAGATGACATCATGACCTCGACATGTCTTAGGTAATCCAGTAACAAAGTCCATAATGATATTGTTCCCACTTCCACTCAAAAATAGGAAGTTGTTGCAATGCACCAGCATGCAACATATGATCTGGTTTGGTTTGATGATCTGGAAACATATTCAACAATCTCTCTTTTCAATCTTGACCACCGGTAACATGTTTTCAATGCATCTTTGTACTACATAAGTGCATTGCATACATTGAATTATGTTCTTCTTCTAAAATCTCAGCTTTGATTTTTGGAAATTTTGGGACACACAATCTTTGTTCGAAAAAATATACCATGTGCTCATTTATTATGAAATCTAATGCTCCACTTTTATCTATGTCTACTATTCTTCGAATTGTTGGATTCTTGTATTCTACCATATAGCATAGGTCTAACTTGCAAGTGGACAATAAAATTCCAGAATCATCTATGGTACATGCATCCTGACTTGCAAAGTGGCCAATAAAATTTAGGAATGATCTATGGCCAGACTTGCACGCATTCTTCTGAATTGTGTGAATAGGGGGTGTCTTTCTGCTTTTATGAATGATAATACACCACTCGATTTTCTATTAAGTGCATCTGCTACAACATTAGCTTTTGTGGGATGGTACTCAAGGGTGCAATCTTAGTCTTTAATTAATTCCAATTATCTTCTTTATCTCAGATTGAGCTCCTTTTCAGAGAAAAAATATTTAAGACTCGTATGATCTGTGAAGATTTGCCATGTCTCACCATATAAGTAGTGCCTCCAAATTTTCAAGACAAATACGACAACAGCTAATTCCAAATCATGTGTGGCATAATTCAATTCATGTGATTTAAGCTAGATCTAGAGGCATATACAATCACTTTTTCAGTTTGCATCAGGACACATCCATGCCCTTGACGTGATGAAATATACACCATAAATCCACTCGCCAGATGGAATGCTACAATTGGTGTTGAGGTTAGGCGATTCTTGAGTTCTTGAAAGCTCTTTTCTCATTCATCATCCCAAACAAACTTCACCTCCTTCCTAGTCAATCTTGTTAACGGCAGCAATTTTAAAAAAGTTTTCTACAAGTCTTCTATAATATCCTAATAAATCAAGGAAACTTCGGATCTTTGTTACACTAGTTTGTTGCTTCCAGTTTAGAATTGCCTCAATTTTGCTTGGATATATAGAAACACCCTTTCCTGAAATAACATGCCCAAGGAATGCGTCCTTTTTCAGCCAAAACTCGCATTTATCAAACTTTGCAAATAACCGTTGGTCCTTCAGAGTTTACAGTACAAACCTCAAATGTTCTTTATGCTCTTCCTCTAATCGAGAGTATGCTGTCATCGACAAACACAATCATGAATTAATCCAACAAAGGACGAAATACTCGATAAACTAAATCCATAAAGACAGGCAAGGGCATTTGTTAATCCGAAAGTCATCACCAAGAATTCATATTGTCCATATCGAGTTTAGAAGGCAGTCTTGGGGACATCTTCAACTTAATATCCTTATCTTTATTCTGTCCTGGAAAATATTGAAGCCCTTGTATTTGATCAAACAAATCATCTATTCAAGGAAGAGTATAGTTATTGCGTACTACTATCACCTGACTCAACCTCTAATAATCTATAGATATACAAAGCCCCAAGAAACCATCTTTCTTCTTGACAATGAACTGGAGCCCCCCATGGATAAATACTAGATTGAATAAACCCCCTATTAGTTAGTTCTTGCAATTGAATCTTAAGCTCCCTAAGCTCAGCTGGAGCCATTCAATAGGGTGTTAAAGCAATTAGAGTGGTATCCCATACTTGGTCAATAGCAAATTCAATATCTCTATCTGGTAGAAGTCCCGATAGCTCCTTTGGAAGTACTTTGGAAAAAAAATTCACTATAGGAATGTTATCTAAACTAACAATTTGTGCTTTTGTGTTACATACAATGGCTACATAAGATAAACATATCTTCCTTAGTAATTTTTGTGTTACCATGGTAGAAATGATACGTATCGGGTATACTCTCCTTTCACCATAGAAAACAAACTCAGTCTCATCTGGTCTTGGAAATATGACCTCCTTTCTATAAAAATCTAGTAGGCATGATAAGTAGATAAGCAGTCCATTCCTATAATTGTATCGATTTAATGTCCATAGGAATTACATTCACCATAATCTAAAGACATTGCAGACAATTTCGGACTCCCCTTTTAGTAAGGAGATGGATAAGACATGCTCAAGTGTACCCATTTCTATATCAGCATGTATAGAAAAACCTTCTAGAAATAAAAGAAAGGCTAGCTCCAAAATCAATAAGTGTATTTGCATTTCTACCAAAAATAACGGTAGTACCTGACACGACATCTACAGAGATGGCTTTTTGAAGTGTCATGGAAAAGACTTTTCCTGCATTTTCTCCTTATTTCGCCCTCCCTCCATATTGTTCCTTTTGTCTGCTTTATGTTTGGGATTTTATGAGCTATGGCATTGCCCTAAGTATTATTCTGGGTCGGCGTGCATTTCCAACAATCCCCTGGATGATGTTTCCCACTTGTACCACGCTGCGGATAAGAAGGCCCTGAGGGCCTGTTTGGTTGCAGGGTTGGACAGGGTTGGGTTGGGATGGATTGGGCTGGGTGAATAGTGATCCCTTTTCGCGAATCACGCAGTTCTGTGCTGAATATAGGGCTTCTAGTTGTAACTCCGAACATGCAGCTGCTTTGCTCTAGTTTGCCGATTCCTTGACATCGTTATTGATTTCATCATCTGATTGGTGCCAAAAGTTCAAGACACATGGTCACTACTATGTGTGAGAAATGCTTGAAAGAAAACCACAAAAGCCTATTGAGGACAGATAAATCAAAATCAAATATGCTGCAGGAGTTCTTTCAGGCAAAATCAAATATGCTGCAGGAGTTTTCCTATCCCTAATTCTCCCCCCCCCTCTCTCTCTCTCTTTTCGGCCCCGCGCCCACTCTCTTTCCCCGATCTCTTCTCTCCCGTAACCCTAACCCATCCCCTCCCGCCGCCTCCTGCCCCTCTCCTCCCTCTCCCCATCGCCCCCTCTCCTCCCTCTCCCCCGCCGCCGCATCTCTCCCCTCTCCTCCCTCTCCCTCTCGCCGCCTCTCCCAGGCCCTCTCCCTTCTCCCTCCACGGCCGCGATCCTCGGCCACCATCTCCCAATCCCGACGCCGCCCTCCTCCCCGCCCCGGTATTCCCCTCTCCGCCACGCCGCACCGCCCTCTTCTCCTCCTACTCCCGCCGTTGGCCCACCCAGTGCCGCCTTCCACCCTCTCTCACCGCCCCGAGCCGCCGCGCCATCCGGGTGGCTTCCACCCTCCCTGTGACACCGCCTGCGACCCCCTCCAGTCCCGACCATCAGCCGAGTACGGCGTGACTGCCGACCTGGGGGCCCTATCGAAACCCGCCGGTGCCGTTGCAAGCCGTCCAAAGCCTCGAGAATACGCCGGCCTGATCTGAAGCGCGCCTAACCAACCGGGGTTGTGGTATAAATATAGATTTGTGGGCTGTTACATTGCTGTTTAGCTTGGTGATTTGTTGAGGTCCCAATACTGCAACATCGTTGTTTATTTCCTCTAGTCATTAACTAATTGATTTGCCCTAAATTTGTGGAAGAAAACGGTGTTGAATTTCGAGTCTTTGCATTCCTTTGTTGCTGATTTTCGCGCTTCGCATATCTTCTCATTTGTGCTTGTCATCTAATTCGTAGTTTTCAATTGTTAGGAGCGCCATTTAGGTCATCATCCCATTAGATTGCATCAAAATAATATGATTATATTTTAAAGTCAGAAAAATAAAAGTTTACCGACTAAAATTAACGACTACATATGTTCATAATCAATAACTATATGGTCTGAGAATATGTAGAATGACTTTAGTTAGTAAAATTAATAACTACATACAATAATTAAATCTAAACATTATTAATAGACATTAAATAGTGACATACAAACTTCATAGCATACACAAACCCTAAACACCAATGAAAACTTATCTTAATCTTCCAGTTTCTATTTAGACTTGGAGGTGTTTGAAAGGAGAGTCACAGAGAACTACAATTCATAATCATTTCGTGAATTCTTTCAGAAAAATAATCATATTCTAAACATTGTTCATAAACATTACACTGCAATTCGTATCCTAAATAGACCTAAGTTGGCTCAAAAAAGCAAACACCAAAAAATATCATGAAATAAGAGAAAAACATGGATCTAGGGTTATGACAGAGCTAGGAGACGGAGGAGCTGGAAAGAGAGGAGCTTCGTTCATAGGCGGAGGAGCTTTGCATGAAGGTAGAGGAGCTTCCAGGTGGTGCTGGATGCTCGAGAGTTGGAGCTTAAACCCTATAGGGGGTTCGAGAGCTTGCATAATGCATTATTGAGGGTTCTGGGAAGAAAAAGGCACATGAATCAGGTTCGCCTAAACCCTATCTTATCCGGATCTTAAGATCCGGATCCGATTACCCTATTAAGCACTCTAGAGCTGGAAGCGGCCACATAGCCTGCATATACGCAATGGTCGCACAGGAAGGGGCTTCAGGTATGCGGTGTGCTGAGGAGGTCGTGCACGCATATGCGGCCGCACAAACCGCTTTTGTGAACACTGGAAAGGAGGTCGAGACATACCTTTAAATACTATCGATTTTGATCCGGTTGAATGCATGTTAGGTGTGCAACTGAGGCCATCCACCTCCTCAGGCATTTGATGGATGTTTTCTAAACAAAAAGGAGTTTCACATTATGATATCATATCAAGAGAAATCAAATGAATTCTAATAGAGAGGAGTGCTATTTTGTATATTGATGTGATGAGAGATATTATTGTCAAGCAACAACTCGTTTTAGGACTCCAACTAGGTTGACTGATTATTTTGTTATGAATATTTTTCGATGCTAAGGAATGGCCTAGAATCCCTATTTTTTATTGTTGTTAATGATGGACAAACAGAGCATATATAGGGTGAGGTGACTTGGTGCATGTTATTTGCAAGCGACATACTTGGATAGGAAAATCAAATGTGAAAAAAATCGTTTGTGTTGGGAAAAATCAAAGTGTTGTTTATTCCTAGGAACCCTAGGCTGTCTTATATAGAGGAGATACCTATGGATAAATTACGTAGGATGAATATAAAGAAATAATATAACGAAAAGGTACATAAGAACATAAAAATATCTCTACACTCCCCCTCAAGATGGAGCATATATATCAATCATGCTCGGCTTGGAAGAACACTTCTGAAATGGTCCCCTGAGCAAAGCCTTGGTAAAGATATCTACCATTTGCTCTCCCGAACTGACATGAGAGATAGAAATCAAACCCTTATGAATCATATCTCTAATATATCCACCTCAATATGCTTCGTTCATTCATGGAATGGAGGATTATTCGCAATAAGGCAACCTGATTATCACATTGCAACTGCATGGGTAGAGCTACATTTACATGTAAATCTGCTAACACTTCTCAAACCCACATCATTTCTGTGCTTGCTTGTGCCATATCCCGTACTCAGATTTGGCACTTGATCTAGCCACAACTGCTTGTTTCTTGCTTTTCCAAGAAACAAGAGATCTGCCAACAAACACAGCGAAGCCTGAAGTAGACTTTCTATCCTTAGGACACCCGATAGAGTCTGCATCAACACATGCAGAAATGAAAGGAGTTGCTCCTTTTCTGAATAGTAATCTTGCACATGGAGAAGATTTTAGATATCCTGAATCATATAAATAGCATCGATATGTACGTGTCAGGGCTGCTCCATGATCTGACTCACCCGACTCACTGCAAAAGACATATCAGGTCTAGTAATAGTAATATAGGGGAGCTTTCCCACCGTCTCTCTCTGTCTCCTTCTGTCAACCTCGTATGTGTCATCATTTAACTTCATGCTAGGATCTATAGGAGTAGTAGAGGGTCGACACCCAATCATGCTTGTCTCAACAAGCTTGTCTGTAACATATACTTCCTTTGGGTCATCACAAGACCTTGCGCATTCCTAGCCAATTCCATCCCTAAGAAATACCTTAGGGTGTCAAGATCCTTGGTAACAAACTGACGACCTTGAAATTCTTTTACCATCTTGATCATGGCCTCAAATTTCAGCGAAATTAGGTCGAATTTCTGTCGAATATCGATATCCAGTCGAAATCGAAATTCGACCGAAATGACCGAAATGACCGAAATATGGGGGTCCTAGTACAAAAACTGACCGAAATGACCGAAATTTCGATCGAAATTCCACCGAAATTCCATCAAAATTCTGTTTTGGTCGATACCGAAATGGTGACCGAAACCGACATTTAGGGCCTTGATCTTGATCCCCTGCACATCATCTCCTGTAACAGGTATATCCTCAACATAGACCATGATGACAACAATAACTTTAGGTGTTCTCTGCACAAAAAGTGAATGGTCTGAATTTGACCTCTTGAACCACTGCCTTTCAATCATATCCGAGAGCTTGGGTACCCATAAGGGAATCCCAAGCACACACATGAAACACAAGCACACACATGTACATGCACATGTAGATGTATATGTATATGTGTACTGAACTCGAGTTTGGGTACACATAAGGGAATCCCAAACCCGAACTTGTACTTGCATGGGTAGTAAGTTTCATACCCAAACTCGTCTAAAAATAAACGAGGCGGGTTTCGGGTCACTAAATGGAGAGGGTTTGGGTGAGGTACTCAACGGATACACCCAGGTTGGCATCTCTAAGGGAAACCCCACAGTAGTAGTGAGGTTCTCATTTCCCTCCTCTAGAGCCATACAACATATCATCCAGAATTTGAACATTCATATTCATATTCGTATTTGTATCCATATTCGTATCATTCAAAAAATAAATATTCGTAATCGTATCCTCAAAATGCTGAACATTCATACTCATCAAAATTGATGGATATTATATCTGTATTCGTATTTGACATATATGAGAAAATGGCATCCATATCATGTATTTAACAAATGCGGATACATACAGATACAAATATATTTGTATTTGTTTTCATCCATAGTACCGTAAGCAGGTCCATCAAGGACCTAATCGATCTCATCTTGTTCATTTGCAGCCTCCCTAGATATATGATCAACGGGCATCATCTTATGGCCTATCTGACCTCCAGGGGGTCTTATATGAGCTCAAACTCATTAGCAATGAGCATCAAGAACAGAGAGCCGATATCAATCGACAATCACATTGGCTCATCCCAATATAGGTTCAGGTTGACCACAACAACCTGAACCACAGACACAACTGCCTGAAGGATCTCTATTCTGATTTTATTGAATAAGATCATGACATTCTATTGCATTCTATTCACCATATTACTATCAGGTGCGGTAGGGCAAAGAAGAGCTCAGAGAGGAGCGGAGGTTACCAATGAGCCCATCTTCAAGAAGAGCTCAGAGAAGGATCATCACCGGTAGCGTCACCACCGCCACCTTCATGATCACCAGGGGGATCCGAATCCATAAAAATCCATAAAATCAAAAAATTAAGAAAATCCAAAAAAGAAGAATAAAGCGATATCGAACACTACTATCACCAGTGAGTCTGTAAGAGATGAGAAGACCGCCAATGTAGTACCAACACCCCATTTTTTCCTGCAGTTTCAGTTCCTTTTTCAACGTGTCCCTCAAGTCATGTACAAAGTCCAAGTTGTATCCTGAGTCTTGTACAGTTGAATTCAGATTTTTCAGTTGTATAAAAACTTAGATTATGATGTGCTAAGAGAATGTTGAAGTTGAGATCCATTTCCTTCAATTAGTGGATATGTTTCCTGTATTTAAGAAGTACTAAAGGTTAGATGCACAACTATTAGGACTAACATGAAGAAGAACACGTGATCGTGAAACATGTGTTGTCCATAGCCACTACCTATGCAATCAGAAATGAGATTCCAAGGAAGAAGAGAGGCTAGGGTGCCCACTTCGTCACTAGTCAGATATTTGGCAAATCTTTTACACGTCTCTACTCGATAACATATCCTCCATTAATCTATTGCCTTATCCCATCTTCGATCATCTAGGGTTAGGTACTCTTAGGAGATCACGAGCACTTCTACAGTTTGCAGACCGATCTATTAAGAGACCTAAGGGAATGTTGAGGAATGTTATCCTTGACATCAAGGGGAAGAAATACAAGGTGATCTTTACGGTCCTATATATGGAGTGTCCCTGAAGATGGCAAGATTCCCATATCATCCTTGGTCATCCTTTTGTTTGTACGACTTGATCTGTATTTGACTACACTCTGGGAAAGATACGCTTCCATGCACATGATGAAAGTGTAGAGTTAGAGATGCAACAATCGAAATGTCAGAGTCCTGATTCGGAGAGCAACATAGAGTATCTCACATCAAAAGTCGAGTGCAACAGAGTTGACACAATCGATCACTAGCAGAAGTAATCAACTTGGGGTGACGAGTCCCTCTCACCAAGAGAGTACCGTGTAGATAAGGCAGTTCGACAGTTTTTGTGGGATCATATATTACACACAGGAGACATTTCTGATGCATCTCCCTACATCCTCAATGGCACAGAGGCCCGACTGGGCATGTCGATCCTTTCCCCCTTAGGACAATCATATGATGAGGATGACAAGTTGGACACGGGGTTTGTCAAATTGTTGGATATCTTTTGCGATCTGACTCCTGAATTGAATCTGTTGGTGGCCATTATCATAGTAGATCTAACCACATCCACCACAAAGCCATATTCAGAGGCAGTTGAGCCATATATTCTAGATGATAATATCGTTCCCGAGCTCAAAACTCTTCCTACTACAATGAAATATGCCTTCCTTATGGTCCCACCACAGAAGTTCCCGATCATTATCAGTGACAGCCTAATTGGAGAACAAAATTCTCAGTTGCTAGAGATTCTTGAAAAGAACTGCAAGGCGATAGGTTGGAGCATGTCTAATCTCCACAGGATTGACCCCACCTTGTTCTCATACCATATTTACCTTGAGGAAGGTGCCAAAACATCATGTGAGTTTTGGCGCAAGCTGAATCCAAACTTACGGGATGTAGGTAAGAAAGAAATAGAGAAATGTTGTGATGCGAATTTTATATATCCCATCTCTAACTCTAACTAGGTGACACCACTTCACGTAGTCTGTCACGACCCGTCCCGCTAACCAGAACGTGCCGCGACAGAGATCTTTCTTCCTCATATTTTTTTTCCTCAAGTAAACATGTGGCAATCTCATAAAACATAAAACCTTTGTATTTCAAGTTCACAACACCAAGAAGTGTATTACACAAGTTCTATCTATTACAACTTCTTACAAAACAACACATACAGTACAAAAACTTCGAAAACCGAAACACGCCTCCTCCAAGTGTATTTGCGGTACTTTCCCCTGCTAGTCGTGATTCTGCTGATCTGTATATAATTATAATATAACGGGATGAGTCTAAACTCATTTATGAGCTTAGACCCAGTGAACGGATCTCAAGCTTTTTATATATAACTAAAAGTTGAAATGTGAGCAGTATGCCAAATTCATGCTGATAACTTTGAAATAACTTAAAAAAAAGGACTTTATGACAGTAAACATATAACAACATGCTAGATTTGCAAATAAATGCTGAAATCATTTTAAAGGCAGATAAACTGATACATAATCATCACTATCAAGCTTTTTGTGCTAATCACCACTGTGGCTAATTTATTGATTCATGAACGCTGAAACAAAGCTAAGTCATACGCGCAGACGGTCCCAAAGACCAAAAACACCCTGCATACGGCCCAAAGCCTATATGTATACAGAATGCGGACCCAAAGTCCTCTTGATACCATATCTAATGGTTTGCCATATCTAATGGCGGTTTCAGGGTCATATCTAATGACATCACCATATCTAATGGCTAGTTCATGATTTGTATAAAAGAGCTACTGTGGTGCTTATCTTCTAATTCTGATCCTTTTCTTGTTACTAATAAACCGTAAACTTGCCATTTCAAGCTCATAACTGCTAATTCATGAACATAAAACACTTTTTACATAGCATGCATATTCTGACAACTAAAACCATTAAGAACTTGAAATCTGATTCATATTACATAATAACTGCACATAACATATTTCTTATATAAAAAGCTTGAATCTAGGCAGTGAAACTTACGATTCGTATTCCACAAAGAACGAAATGCTTAAAAACGTGAAATCATGATAAAACACCTTAAACGACTTCTGAAATACGTTCTAAAGCCTGATTTCATATCAATTATACGGTACTTGTAATTCATGCGTAAAAGCTTTAGTAAACGCGATTTCATACTTGATATTCAAAACCATGCATAAACGCTAAAGACTAGTGCTTTAAAATAGCGCTTGAGAATCCCTCACCTGAACGCTATCTAGCTTGAGTCCGAATCACCTTCTTTAGTGAAATCCCCCCTATAGCCGTCCTAGATTTCAGTACTACGGCTTGATGCGGACAGAACTTCGTTACGGCTTTGAAAACGCTCTCGATCACTGACAGGGCTTCGCCGCGGTTCCTCTCGTGCTCCTCCCGCAACCTCGGCGGCCTTGCGGCTCTAAGGTGGAGAGATGGGCGTGGGATGAAGTGAAATGGAATGGGGAGGCCTTGGGTATTTATAGGCCTCCACCCCCTTTACATGTGTGACATGTGTCAACATGTAAGGGAGCCTCTAAGACACATGGTATGCCACATGTCCTATTTATGAGAAAACTTGCTGCCCAAGTAACAGGTTTGGCTTATCTACACGTGATAGCTTGTTGCCCAAGCAAGGTTTTGGCTTATCTACACGAGATAACTTGTTGCCCAAGCAAGCGGCTTTACCATGACACGTGTTAGACTTAGGATGCTGACACATGGCGCTACTGAGGTTTTGACACTTGTCCTGACTATAAAACGACACGCGTCCCATGATTTCCTCTCCATGTGTCCTACTTTTGCTAATGACGCTTAGTTATCCCTAACGACGGGTAATTAGCACTAATCATACTTAATTAGTCTTAATGATGTGATTATGGCTAATGAATATAAATCTAATACATTATGGACACTATGCTAATAGTGGCTTCTACTACTTATAAGGTACTACCAAAAATCCAGATTACTAGATGTGGTACCATGTTTTGATGTGCTACACAATTCATAGAACCTTTTTGAAGTCTATTTTATACAAGACGGTCTCTGATATAAACACAATGAAATCATTGCAGAAAGGCGAATCTATTGACTATGGTATCCGTAAAGTGTGAACGCTATCAATCCAATATTTCCTTGAAATAACACTTGATATCATTCAAAAAGCATAGTGTACAAAACGCGTATTACATAGTCCCTATGAAGGAGGGACTCCAGATAATCACCAACTCGAAAGGAGAGGAAATGAGATAGAAGTACCCACATCGTGGCGTATTTGTGTGGATTATAGATGCTTGATTGTCGCGACAAAAAAGGATCATTTCCCCCAACATTCATTGATCAGATCTTGTAGAGACATGCATGGAAACAATTCTTTTGCTTCTTACACGGGTACTCAGGCAACAATCAAGTAGCCATCGCTCCTGAGGACCAAGATAAGGCCACCTTTACATGTACATTCAGTACTTACACATTTAGACACATGCCCTTTGAATTATGCAATGCACCAAGGACTTTCTAGTGGTACATGATTACAATATTTGTTGAGACAGTGGGTGACTCCTGGAAGTCTTTATAGACGACTTCTTGATTCATGGGGATCCATTTGACTCTTGTTTATCTCATATGGATCGAGTCCTCAAGAAGTGTAGTGAGGTTAAAATGGTGCTCTCTTGGGAGAAGAGCTATTTCATGGTCCACGAAGGCATTGTGTTGGGGCACGTCATCTCCAAGAGAGGAATGGAGGTTGACCCTGTCAAGGTGGATGTGATCAAGAAGCTTCAACCACCAACAAATATTAAACAAGTGTGGTTGTTCTTTGGGCATGTCGGTTTTTACCGAAAATTCATAAAGGACTTTTCAAAGATTGCCCGACTGCTAACCGAGCTCTTAGGAAAAGATACAGAGTTCCTTGTAGATCACATGTGTCTTGAGGCCTTCGAGCTCCTTAAGAGGAAGATCATGGATGCTCCCATCCAACAAGCCCGAGATTGGTCTCTTCCCTTTGGGATCATGATGGGCGCTTCTGACATTGCAGTTGAGGCCATGTTAGGATAGAGAAGAGAAGAGATACCATATGATGACTATGCAAGCAAGGTTCTAGATCAAGCTCAAAGGAACTACATTATTACATAGAAGGAAATGCTTGTCATAGTGTTTTGCTTGGGACAAATTCAAACTTCATGTTCGGAACTAGCTTCAACAGTTTCATACGACCACCTTGATAAGTACTGTCCTTCCTAGAATTTGTAATCGTTCCTCCGTAGTGACAAAGGCACAAAATATCTGTAGACATCCTATACGTATCGAGAGACACACACATCACATACAATTTCAAACTAGGGTTACTAAAAGGGATGAAGAGCTCATCTTAGGTCAATGTTGGACAACCCGATGATGGGTGGGGATGCCCTAGGTAGCAGTGGAGTGGACGGAGGAGAAATCGTCGGATGGGGGAGGTGACGGCGGCGGATGAGGCGACGGGAGTGGAGGAGGCGGTGTGGGCCTTTTGCAAGGGAGAAGGGCGCCGCAGGAGGGCAGGCAGGAGAGAGTGCAGGTGGGGGTCGGGCGTTGCTGCGGGTTCTGGCTATTATTTAGCAGAAGCCGCCTTTGGCAAATGTGGCTTTGGCCTAATCCACCTCTTGAAGAGGCGGCTTTCTTAAGGTAAAAGCCGCCTTCTCAAGATGCGGCTCCCTTACTGTACTTAACAAAAAAAATAAAACTTCGCCGTATAAGACGAATACGATTCCTAATTGGCTGCCTATGCAAATTTTCCTCCTTAAGGACGATAATTTTTTAGTACAAATCTCCTACCTTGGATAATTCAAGAAGTATAAACTAAAGTGCTTGTAGTAGTTTTGATAGCAACTTTGCAAGCATGTAATCCTTTTTTGACACATATGGTTCATAATTTGCTTCTCTAGTTGTACCCTCGAGATATGATCAAGGAGAAGGCTTCTTCTTTAGCGGTTTCAGCGATATATCTTCGTGAAAAACTCTTGCTCAGATACACACTTCAAGGATAATTCAGAGGAACTAGCTGGAGAAAAGCTGTTTTTTAGTTATCCAATGGATAAGAGGAGTCGTGGTATTTTTTTGACGGGACAAGATAGTGGTATATGGCGCAGTTTATTTTTTATTCATTTTGTCATAATATGTGGTCAGATTTGTGATCGGTGTTTTGGGTTGGAGCCTGGAATGGGATGTTTCCTTTAATTTAGCGGAGCCAAAGATCTGTTTTTTTTTTCTTTATGATGCCGGTTCTTTGCACCCAGTGTTTCTTTATTTATATAACATGGGAAGTGGAGGGAACTCAGGATATGGAACCACAGAAGTTTGGTTGCTTGAGCATGGTGTTTTTGTATTGATTGCAGACCTATTTTTCATACATCTGATGTAATTTTAACCACCGTCTTTGGAAATGAACACTGTTGTGTGGAAAACTGTGTAGGTATGGACAAAGGCTTTATACTGGCAACCTTTTGTGATGATGCCATGCAGATTTACACAAGATTTTCCCTCATGGAAGCAATACAAGTGTTCATCCTATAGGATGACTTGGTTTTTTCTTTGGCTAACATGAAGCCGAAATGGAGGCTTGTTGGGTGGTCAACTTCCAATTTAAACTATCTTCTTATTGTAACTTCCATCAGACATCTGTTCTTATTGGGGCATCCCCTAACACAATTGTTTTGCTTTCTAAAGAAAAAGGTTCCATGTTTATGTTCTGTGCAACTTAAAATTATTTGTATGGCTGAAATTTGATCTTTCCTGTGCTGTCAATTTTCTATAATTAAATACCACCAGATTGCTTCTATGGGCATGGAAATTGCAAGCATCTCGTCTGCATAATTTCCCAAATTCCACGCCGTCTTCATATGTGTTATCTTAATTCTTGTATGGAGTTGATCATCTAATATCTGAGTGTTACTTGCTATGACAGGGCCACTATATGCTGAGTCTTGCATTGTTAGGGAGGCAGGAACGTGATAGGGGATTAAGGAATTAGAAAAGGTAAGCATACTTTGTAGGATTTCCCTTGAATATTCATCTTTTTTAGTATATTTCTGATCTCTATAGGACTTGCAATGCCAAACTTAATCTAGCCTTCTTTATTCTCTATGATCAAGATTAACAATTTGACAAGCTCATCATTCTCACACTTTCCTCGATTAATCAAGCCTTTCTCATCCCTTCTTATAGGTGATTTATAGATCTAAGTATTCGTCACCATCATCTTTTTAGTGATAATTAGATGATTATACTAAAGGATCAAGTTAATAGACGATAGATATTCATAATGATCTCATAACATCATTTCTTGATTTCATAAGAAAAGAGTATATAGATAAATCTCTTTAATAAATAAGGTCATAAATATAGAAATTATTCCTATCTTAACCAGGTTGTCAATAACTAATTAGAAACCTACAATTAGATCTTAATTTAAAATCAAATTAGTAGGTTGAGGTCCATTTATATTGAATGTAAAAGATCCTTAAATTGCATTTGTAGTACTTATCAAATTAGGTAGGGCACAGAGCATCCATCATCTCATAACACATAAAAAGGCTTCAATGATACACTATCGTAATCAGATACTCAGTGATCCATTATCTTAATCATATACTCAATTAGTTCAATATCTGTTGATAAAATGTTCAATTCTTGAGACTGATTATTTCATTTTCTGACACCTTTTCTGACATTTTCTTATAGATTCTTAGTTGAATAAGCTCAATTTATGTGAGAGCCACAAGGACCTTCCTAGTTTATGATCTGAACACCGCCCATGATTGAAATCATATGCCACCGAAGTGGAGGCACATAAAAGATTAAGCATCTAATGATAAGTGAGCAATGATAAAGTAATACACGGTTGTCTCTATTGACTTGTTGCCGTCTTTTAATACAATGTGTCATCAAAAAGAAAACAAAATTGCTATTAATATGTTCAAGAATCCAGGAACTAAGATCTCCATAAAATATATTAACATCTATGGGGATATATTACTTTTAATCTAAAGAAATTTTTTAGTGAAGATATGGTTCTCTTTTGAAGCCACTAAACTTATTATTTAGATTAAGGTAAACTTACTTAACTCAAGGTTCGGTTCCCATAGTATGTATTCTTAACAATGAATAAGCCTTATATGTTAGAATATAGACATTATATTTTAGTATCAATACTGATAATGTTGTCATCATAAAAATCATGTAAAGAGAACTGATTTATCCTTGTTTTGAGTTTAAATAGTATGTATATACTTCAGACTGAACTCAGGTGTTGAAATTATTATATTTTCTTTTGATTTAATTTCTCAATATTCACATTTCCAGGTTATTAGTTGAAATTCAAATATGTATTGCATCATAACTATAATTAATCTTATTGTTTGATTACACACATTGCATAACACTACTTATTAACATGGGATATATATCTATATATATTTGGGACAAATTAATTGATAACATAGGATCCGTGAGAGCAATATGTTTCTGCTATAAGAAGTGTAGAAGATCCCCGGGAACCCCACGCCGATGGTGAGCCGCACGAGCGAGGAGAGCCTCCTCCCTCGTTTGGTGGCGTGAGACAAGTCCGAGGGCATCGCGTCCAAGATCCAGATGGAGATCGAGTGCCAGATGAGTCGCTCGCCCTTCACCCTTGGCCTCGGCGAGCCCAATCTCGCCGGGAAGCCCATCCTCGAATACGACATGCTGTGCCTCTCGACCCATCTCCACTCGCTCAACCTCAAGCTCAGGCCGACGCCCAGGATAGGGGAGAAGCGGTGGGAGGAGGCGGCCACCGAATGCAGGCTGCTGGAGCGGGTGTGGAAGCTCCTGACGGAGATAGAGGACCTCCATCTGCTGATGGACCCGGACGACTTCTTGCTGCTAAAGCAGGAGCTGGGGATAAGGGCCACCTCCGGGTCGGAGGCCCTGTGCTTCAGGTCCAAGGCCCTGGTGGAGGTGGCGGAGTTGTGTTCGAGCGAGCTGAAGGGGTGGGTGCCGGAGGTGCTGGCGGTGGAGGCCGACTCGGAGGGAGGTCCGAGGCTGCAGGAGGCGGCCATGAGGCTGTTCCAGAGGAGGAAGGAAGCGGGGAAGATCCATCTCCTGCAGGCGTTCCAGGCGGTAGACGCGGGCGTGAAGAAGTTCTTCTTCGCGTACAGGCAGCTGATGGTGGCAGTGATGCTTTTTCCTTCTGATCTGATTATCAGCGAAGATCTCAATTGTCGACGGGTCAGGGATGGGGAGGGTTGCTGGAGAGCGGCACGCGACGGGGACAAGGGGTCTTCACCGGGATGGAGGGGTGTGACGAGGGGCATTCCTTGAGAATGTGATTTTGTTCTAGGGGTAAAATTGTTAATAATAGATGGAATCTGTTAAAGTTAACGGCTTAAATGAATGGAAGTTGACATAGGGTTATGTAATGTAAGGGTTAAACATTATTCGGGGTTCTGGGTGTAATTCGTGTTCTCGCAGGGTTTTTGGGGTAATTACGAGATTACTCAGGGTTATGGGTGTAAATATCCCTAATTATATACAGAATCATGACCAGAAGGAGAAAGGACTGCATATACACTAGAAGGAGGTGATTTTCGTTTTTTTGTACTGTCTGTTGTTTTGTAAGGAGATGTAATAGAACTTGTGTAAGACACTTCTTTATATTGTGATCTTTACAACGATGGTATGTTTGATGGGATTGCCACATGTGTACTTTGAGGAAAAAGAAGCAGAAAGATCTCTGTCGCGGCACATTCTGGTTAGCGGGACGGGTCGTGACAACTTCTGGTATCAAAGCAAAGTTTTTAGGCCTTGAGCAAGAATTATATTAGGAGTTGATATATAAGTATTGGAAGATAATTTAATTATCATAATTTGATTTGAACTTAGAAGAAAATTGATGTTATAGTCTTGAGGATATCTGGAATCATTATTGGAGGATTTATGTTGATGAAGGATCTAATTGACGTTTTATTTTTATAGGAAACAATGGCAGCAGAACAGATACAAGCGACCACCCAAGGCCTTAGTCAGGAGAATGATAACAACAACAATGTGTATGACACGTTGACCTTGATAGCTCAAACACTAGGAGGTATGGCTGCCCAGTCCGTTAAAAGAAATGAATTTGAGCAGCAGTTGCAATTTGAACATGTAAAGAAGTCGGGAGCATAACCATTTGTAGGAGACACTGATCCAAAGAAGGCAAGGGAATGGTTCAAACATATGGAGAAAATATTTGCTTTAATGAATTGTACGGATGAACAAAAGTTGAAGTATACAATATTTCTACTGAAAGATAGCGCAGATGATTGGTGGACATCGGTGAAGATGAAATATTCAAACCCGTCTCACATTACATGGGAGATCTTTGAGAAAGAGTTCAATGGAAAATATTACCCAAGGGTTTATCAGGAGGAGAAACAAAGGGAATTCCTGTTCCTTACTCAGGGGAGCAATTTGTTTGATGAATCTGAGAAGAAATTCACAGAACTTTCAAAGTTTACTGCTTCTCTGGTTGCAACAGAGGAAGAAAAGTGTAGACGTCTAGAAGATGGTATGCATATTGACTTAAAGGAAATGATTTCGGTCACGGGATATACTGATTATGCAAAATTGGTGGAGGCTGCTCGTAGGGTTGAACGAGTAAATAATAGAAAGAAGGAAATGCAATGATCATGGAAAGAAAATGTTTGCAGATAGACCCCAATGGAGAGGAAACATGAACAAAGAAGCTAGAATAGCTGGGAATTCAAGGCAAGATAATAGGTCAACCCTTAGAGTACAAGGGAATCAAACAAATAGATTTACAGATGGGGCTTCTGAAAGCAGAACACTTTCTTTTCCGCAATGTACAAACTGTGGAAAGTTTCATCCGGGAAGTTGCCGCAAGGGGACCACTGAGTGCTATCAATGTGGCAAGATAGTCCACATACGTCAGAATTATCCCGCACTTGTCCAAGGCCGTCGGGTTATGGGAAGACCAGCACAAAATGAAAATCATGATATCGTTATACGTCGTCCTCCACCTTCGAGGGAACAAAATAAAAAGAATACACAGAAAAGATCAAACCAGAGAGAGGGAAAAGCTTTTGCTATGACCTTAGAGGAGGCCATATATGTGGGTGATGTTGTATCAGGTACCACTATTATTTTTGGTAAAAGTGCACATACTCTTATTGATTCTGGTGCAAGTCATTCTTTTATTTCACAAAGATTCTCCATACATGCTGATAAAGTAACAAGTACTCTCAAGCATGCTTTAGCAATTTCTTTGTATGAGGGAGAACCAGAAATTATTAGGGATGTCCTCCGAAATTGTTTGGTTAAGATAGGAGAAAATTATATTGAAGTATACCTGATTCCTATGGAGATAAGGGAATTTGATGCTATCATAGGAATGGATTGCTTAAGTACATATCATGCTCTTCTAGACTGTCATAAGAAGCACGCTACTTTTAGAAAACCATGTGATGTCGAATTTACTTTCTATGGAGAAAGAAGGATATATCCTACCCATGTCATCTCCTGTCTCTTAGCCCACAAGTTGATAAGAAAGGGATATTTCTCTTATATTTCTTATGTGTTTAATACTAAGGCGGATGGAATCAGTTTAGAAAATATCTCTGTGGTGAAGGAGTTTCCAGAAGTGTTTCCAATTGAACTGCCAGGAGTTCCTCCTGATAGGGAAATTGAATTCACTATTAACCTCATTCCGGGTACCAATCCAATTGCCTTAGCACCATACAGAATGGCCCCAGGTGAACTTAAAGAACTCAAAACCCAATTACAGGAGTTGACAGATAAGGGATTTGTATAATCCAGTATGTCTCCTTGGGGTGCTCCTGTTCTATTTGTCAAGAAGAAAGATGGTTCCATAAGACTTTGTATAGATTACAGGAGACTAAACAGTGTGACTGTCCGCAATATCTATCCTCTGCCAAGAATAGATGACTTATTTGATCAATTACGAGGGGCTTCTATGTTTTCAAAGATAGATTTGAGATCAGGGTAGTTACCTTTTTCGAGTTTGTTATGTACTTCTCTTCTACATGTGATCAGTTGGTAGCCTCTAGCACTACTGAAGCTATATACATGCCACCACCATCACCACCTCCACCACTACCGTTACCATCTCCACGACGACCATCCTCTACACCTCCTATTACCGTTCCTGTTTCCCCATTGCCATTCCATTATACTCGTAGGCCTGTTTCTGATCATGGTCACCGCTCATCATCTAGCTCACCAGAGGTATGTTTTGAGAATATTATCAATATTGATGGATCTGACGATTTCCTTGAGCAGGATGTGCTACAGAGGCCAAATGAGGAGGCAGGTGATTTGGATATACCTATTGCACTTCAGAAGCAGAAGCACAGTTGCACGTCATATCCAATAGCATCTACTATGTCTTTTGATCGCTTAACTGGAGATTTCAGGAGCTTTGTCATTGCACTATAGACGGTGGACATTCCACGGAATTACCAAGATGCGTTGAAGGATAGTTGATAGTGTTTATCCATGGAAGAAGAATGGCAGCTCTTCAGTTAAGAGGTACCTGGAGCCTTGTTATTGCACCTACTTATGTGTCTACAGTGAGTTGCAAGTGGGTCTTTACAGTTAAGCAGAATGCAGATGGCAACATTGACAGATACAAGGCACGCCTGGTTGCTCGTGGATTTACATAGACATATGAGGTGGATTATCTTCATACATTCTCGTCGGTTGCTCGCCATTCCACCCTACGAATCCTCCTCTCTATTGCGGTTACTTATGATTGGTCACTATACCAATTAGATGTCAAGAATGCATTCTTATATGGTGACTTGCAGGAGGAAGTCTACATGCAACAACCACCTGGTTTTGCTGTTGAGGGGGAGTGTTCTAAGGTGTGTAGACTTCATAAGGCTATCTATGGCCTTAAGTAGAGCCCCAAAGCTTGGTTCAAGAAGCTCTCAGACCTGTTTGAAAAATAGGGGTACAGACGTTCCAATGCAGATCATTCCTTATTCGTACAGAAGACACCCAGAGGTATTATTGCAATTATGGTGTATGTAGATGATATCTTGATTATAGATAATGATGAACAGGGAATTCAGAGGGTGAAAGAAATGTTGGGTCATGAATTTGTCACCAAGGACCTTGGAGTTCTTAAATATTTTTTGGGACTGGAATTCGCCAGAAATCCTCATGGGCTAGTAATGACCCAGAGGAAATATATCACTGACCTGTTGAGTGAAACATGAATGCTCGGTTGCCGACCTTCCACTACACCCATGGATCCCAATATGAAATTATATGATGGCGACACTGATGAGGTGGATAGGAGAAGATACAGAGAACTGGTGGGCAAGCTTCTCTATGTTACTATTACCAGACCCGATATCTCCTTTGCTGTGAGTTGGGTTGAGCCAGTTCATGGAGCAACCACGACAGGTACATATGGATGCTATACATATGATACTCAGGTACCTAAGTCTTCTTCAAGTGCAGGTCTGTTGTTTAAGAAAGACAAGGAGATTACTATCCCAGCCTGTGCATATGCTGATTATGCAGGATGTCCTAAGGATTGGAAGTCCAACACTGGATTTGTTGTGTATGTCGGAGACTCTCTGGTCTCATGGAGAAGCAAGAAGCAAACGGTTGTAGCAAGATCCATTGTTGAGTCTGAGTATAGGGCTATGGCCCTGGTCAGTACAGAAATGATGTGGGTTATGGCTGTGCTTACAGATTTATATATAAAAGTCCCTCTTCTTATGGCTCTGGAATGTGACAATCAAGATGCTCTATTCATTGCAAATAATCCAGCATTTCATGAATGAACCAAGCACATTGAGGTTGATTGTCACTTCATACGAGATATGATTCAGAAGGGATTTATTTCTACATCCCATGTTTACTCAGCAGATCAAACTGCAGACATCTTTACCAAGGCGTTACTTCGAGGGTTGTTCCAGAAGTGTTCGTCCAAGATGAGCAAGATTGACATCTATGCTCTACCTTGAGGGGGAGTGTAGAGATATATGTTATTCCCTTTTTTACCTTTTCGTATTTTCTTTTCCTTATTGGACTCTTTTTGTATTTTACCCATAGGCTACTCTCCTATACAAGAGAGCCTGGGGCATATGGAATAAACAAGTCTCTCATTTTTCCCAACATTTACGAATAAATTTTATGATTTTAAATTATCAAACAACCTCCTATAGACGAACGGTCGAATTCCTTAGTCTTATTTTATCGCATCGGATTTTCTAATGGTCTCGATTTGTTTTGCGGTTTGGATTTCACGTCAAGGCTTTTTCTGATGGCACACATTACGATGCAATCGATTTTTTGATTGATTGTATCTGAACAAGATCTACAATCTATAGATCGATGAGTTTATTCAATATTAATTGAATAATATTTGATCATACATATCCTTAATCGGGTTATTCAGATTCGGATGTCATAAATATAAAAACCTCAAAGGGAGTCTCGTCCTCGAGACTCGATCAAAGTCACTATGTGTTTTATATGAGTTTTATTTGGCCATAAAAATCTCAAAGGGTTTTAAACCCATAAAAACCTCAAAGGGAAAACAAGTTATATTCTTTCAACATGTATATAATTAAATGAGCTTATTTTAACAATTACCTGAAACTCTAAGTCTCTTATCTGATGATCTGCATAGATCTTTTGTTGGATTTGTGCTGTCAGAAGCTTTCATCTTACAAGATCAACATCCCTCGCAGTCTCTTCCAAGAGATCTACGGAGTATAGAGCATGTTCACCAACATCACATCAACTAAGAGGTGTAAGGCATCTTCGCCCATATAGGATTTTGAATGGTGCCATAACATTACGGGAATAATGAATGTTGTTGTACAGAAATTCTAGCAACGTTAGGTGGTCCTTCCGAAACCCTTTCCACTCTGAAGTACATGCACATAGTGAATCCTCAATTGTTTGAATGGTGTGTTTGCTCTGTCCATTGTTCTGTGGATGGTATGTGGAACTCATCTTCAGCTCTATCTGAAGTGCTGACATGAACTGGTACTAATAGTGAGATGTAAACCTTAACTCGTTATCAAATACTACCTTACTTGGTATATCATGAAGCCTGATAATATTCCGTACATACAATCTAGCCAACTTAGATGGAGTGTAGGTTATGCTGACTGGTATAAAATGAGCAGACTTGGTCAATCTGTCGACAATGGTCCAATAGCATCGTGGGCACTTGGTATCCTTGGTAGTCTAGTGAGAAAATTCATAGAATTAATCTCCCACTTCTACTCAGAAATAGGGATAAACTGTAGTAACCCTGGTAGTCTCCTATGCTTAGCCTTGACCATCTGACAGGTCGAACATATGCTAACATGATGTGTCACATCTCGCTTCATCATGTCCTAACAAAATGTTGGCGTAGGTCACAACACATCTTATTGATATTAGGATGAATAGACAGTCATGAACTGTGTGCCTTATCAAGAATATCTTTGCTTAACTGTTCATCATTGGGCATGACCTGGCCAACCTTCCAGAAAATGGACTTAGTTGCCATAAAATCATCACCGTCGTCCTTGATGACACGCATCTATCTGTCTCGAATTCAAGGATATGTCCTTTATCCTTCTAATATGCAATCCCAAAGACTTTTGAATCGTAGAGGCACAATAATAGATATGGACGCACTCTTATGGGGATGCCAATTAATCAAAGCTGCGAGCATATCCCGCGTGTATAGTTAATTTTCCATATGTGCATGAGCTCTCCTACAAATTGCATCTGCTTCCACGTTTCCCTTATCGGGTGGGTAAGAGATCGTGCAATCAACATCCTTCAGTAGCTCAAGCCACCCGAGTTGTCTCATGTTCAACTCCTACTGATAAAAGATGTGCTTCAAACTCTTGTGATATGTGAAAATCTCGATATTCACTTCATAGCGATAGTGGTTCCAGATCTTCGAAGTGAAGACAACTGCCGCCAACTCCAAGTCATGGATGGGGTAATTCTGCTCATGCAGTCTCAACTGACGTGATACGTAAGCAATCACATGACCTCGCTGCATCAGCACCGCTCTTAATCCTTCACTTGAAGTGTAACGTCCCGGGCTTAGGTCCTCGGTCCGTTATCGAGGAAAACTGGCCCGGACAACTTGTTGGATACGGGCCCAAATGGACCCGTTGACAACCATCCAAAATGCTTAAGCCCAAGTTGTTAAGTAGTAATCCCCACCACTTATATCCCACACCCACACTTTGTGAGTTTTAGGTATGGCACTATGTTTGGGGTTGGGGTGTTACAACCTCCCCCACTTATATTCGCAACGTCCTCGTTGCGACATGGCCCATTCACTTATTCCCAGTGACAGTGGCGGCTGCACGCTCCCGGCTTAGTTCCCTTCGGGTAGCCCTTTCCACTATCAGAGGGAACCCGCTCTGATACCATTTGTAACGTCCCGGGCTTAGGTCCCCGGTCCGTTATTGAGGAAAACTGGCCCTGACAACTTGTTGGGTTCGAGCCCAAATGGACCCGTTGACAACCACCGAAAATGCTTAAGCCCAAGTTGTCAAGTAGTAATCCCCTCCACTTATATACCACACCCACACTTTGTGAGTTTTCCATGTGGTACTATGTTTGGGGTTAGGGTGTTACAACCTTCCCCACTTATATTCGCAACGTCCTCGTTGCGACATGGCCCATCACTTATTCCCTAGTGATAGTGGCGGCTGCACCCTCCGGGTAGCCATTTCCTCCAACCTCTTTGTAGGGGCGGCTCCACCTCTCGGGTAGCCCATTCCACCATCAGAGAGGATTTGGCTCTGATACCATTTGTAACGTCCCGGGCTTTGGTCCCCGGGACGTTACAAATGGTATCAGAGCCAAATTCTCTCGGATGGTGGAAAGGGCTACCCGAGAGGTGGAGCCGCTCCTACAAAGAGGTTGGAGGAAATGGCTACCCGGAGCGTGCAGCCGCGACTATCACTAGGGAATAAGTGACGGGCCATGTCGCAACGAGGACGTTGCGAATATAAGTGGGGGAGGTTGTAACACCCTAACCCCAAACATAGTACCACACGGAAAACTCACAAAGTGTGGGTGTGGTATATAAGTGGAGGGGATTACTACTTGACAACTTGGGCTTAAGCATTTTCGGTGGTTGTCAACGGGTCCATTTGGGCTCGAACCCAACAAGTTGTCAGGGCCAGTTTTCCTCAATAACGGACCGGGGACCTAAGCCCGGGATGTTACATGTAGCATCGGTGTATACTGTATAATCTTGAGTATCTGAATGGAGTGCAACAGCAGGTGCAGTAGTTAATCTCTCCTTCAAAGTCCTGAAGGCCTGCTCGCATGAATCATATCAAATGAAAGGAATTCCTGTGATGCCTTCGGATCCGGGTACATGTTTACAACACATTCGCGGAATTATATTCACAAAATATTCGCACAAGTTATATAGAAATTTATAAATGGAAATTGGTTGCATATACCATTGTGGTTTTGTGATAGTTTCTTGAATTATGAATGTTGTGGCAGAAACGAAAAAAATTCCCTCGGCCGAATTTCAAGGGTCGTAGTTCAAAAATCGATCGAAATTTCAGTCAAATTTTGATCGAAATTCGACTAAAATTTCGTTATCGTTGTAGTTGTTATAGTTTTAATTCAGTTATGATGTAAAATGCTTTCTTTCTCTTCAGTCGTTTTTTTGGAATACATGTATATTGTTAGCATCTTTTATACGTGTTGTATATATATGGAAACTAATGAATATAAATTTTTGGTAACACATATTGTTGTTAGTTATGTGGTTTTTAATTTAAATGTGAATCTCATTTGCAGAAAAGCTAAAATTTTCCGCTTAATTTCAATACAAATGCGATCATTCACTGAATATAATACTGCGAATGATGCATAAACGAGTACCCGGATCCTCGGGATTTCACTATTCCCATATGTGTCAATTGTGTTAAGGGAAGAATCACTCAAAACCGACTACTGATGAAGCGTTTGTTATAGCCCGCTAGTCCAAGGAAGCTTCGAATCTGAGTAACTGTCTTAGGCTGTTCTCATAACATGATTGCCTCAATCTTCGTAGGGTCAACTGCAATGCTTGCTTCGGAAATGACATGCCCAAAGAATGAGACCCAGAATAACAGCAACTCATATTTGCTCAGCTTGTCATACAACTTATACTCTTGAAGTGTATCCAGGACGATCTTTAGATCATTTACGTGATCCCATTCATTTCGAGAATATATCAACCCATAGTTAATGCACACCATCATAAACTTGTCCAAGTATGAACAGAAAAATCTTCTTCATCATGTCCATGAATGTTGTAGGGGCATTTGTGAACCCACATGTCATCACAACATACTTGTTGTGCCCATATCGAATCTTGAATGTTGTCTTCGGAATATCTGACTCTCTAATGCTTAGCTGATGGTAGCCAGATCGAAGATCGATCTTTGAAAACACCAAAGATCCCTATAGTTAATCAGATAAATGATCGATACATGGTAGAGATTAACGTTTCTTACCGTTTCCTTGTTCAACTATCTATAATCTATGCATAATCTCATCGATTCGTCCTTCTTCCTAACAAAAAGTACAGGAGCACTAAAGGGTGAAGTGTCTGGCCTTATAAATCCCAAGTCAGTAACTTCTGTAACTACAACGTCAGCTCTCTCAATTTAGCTGGTGTCATGCGATAAGGAGCCATCGAGATCAATTGTGTATCTGGTAGTAATGTGATCTCAAACTCAATTTCGCTCTCAGGTGGACAACCAAGCAAATCATCAGGATGCATATCAGGGTAATCTGACACTACCCTGATATTCTGAGCCAACGGCCCTACATCAGATGTCTCTCGAACAAATTCCAGAAATATGGCTCATCCCCGGCCATCCAGTCTCTGAGCTCTAAACACAGAAATGTACTCCATTTTGGAGTCATGTAATGTACTAAGTAGACTCAGGCAAATCCTGAATCTTGAAGACAACCATCTTCCGGAAGCAAATAAGTAGAGGACATGATGAGCTGACAACCAAATCCACACCCAAAATCAGGTCAAACTCAACGAGATGTAGTAACAGATAGTCTGCGGTCATCTCATGACCACCAATCAACAATGTTATCATCTCGTGACCACCTATCAACATCGGTAACCCTCTTACTATCAGTCTCATGACGAACAACTGGCATCCTGGCCCATGGATATGACAGGGATGATCTAAGGCCTCTACAACTCTACTTGATGAAGCTAGAAATCTCAAAGCTCATCCATTGGTCCAGAATCAATTTAAAACATAGAAAGGTCGGTTCTAAATTCAATGGTTCTGTATAAGAACCAATATCATTAATTAATCATTGGTGTTCGCAGATAACTCTAGTTGTGCTTTTCTCTTCTTGAGATACAAAATGGAATTTAATTGCAAATGACGACATCTGTGGTCATTGATTTTGAATGTCATTTCTCCCTCTCGAACTCACGACATGTCGAAAGACTATCGAAAGACTATCGCTATTCGAGAATTGATGCAATCAGAAGTATGATACTATGAATGTATGTAGCGGGGCACCATTGCTCTAATACATGTGACGCAGGTCTGGGATGCCCATTTACACATCACTCGTATTATCATATTCGCTAGAGATCGTGTTAAGGTATCGAAAATGAGGGAAAATTTTTGCTTTTAAATGACATTCACATTTAACAAAGAAGTCATAGAACCAACAATGTATCACCTATTTATATTGCATTAATTTCTATATAAATTAACATGTAACAAAAGAAACTGCATTATGTACATGTATAGTAAATTGTAACAAAAGAGAAAAATAAATATTATCCTGAACATAAACTATAACAAGAGTAGATGTCGAGAGCAACTGTGGAAGCTCAGGTTTAGCTGTGGTTTAGCTGGCGAACTGCTGCGATGCATGTACTTATTCTACAATCCATGCATTAGAGGGAACAGAACATAAATAAATGGTAAGCACATCAATCAATTAAAAATAATAGGTTATTCAGTGGCTCCAAAAAAAAGCAAGTAGATAGGGGTTGACAATTGAATTAAAGAGATACTTACGTGAAAATTTGGTTTTCAAATTTATTCTGTATGCGAATCCCCTGACTTACGCATCCCACCTCATTTACCCATATTTAACATTTTTCCATATTGATTATATGATTCATAATTAAGTTATCACCTTATTATTATTTAATTATAAATCATATTGATGGATATTGAAAATGTAGATGAAGAGTCTATGTTCTAATCTTTGTATTTATCTAATCTCTCAGGTTTTGTGGGTAGTCAGTGATCTTGGTATGAGTGTGACCTCACAATATGACTCTAAGTCATGAAGAATGTCGTAGGTTTGGGGGGGCTCCGTAGGCATGCGATAGAGTGTAATGCATCCTAATTAAACCCAATTGACAATTCTGGCAGTGTAGTCCGGAGCATAAGGGTCTGGGTACAACTGCTCATACTATGATCATAGTATGATCGCGGTCGGGGGAAGTATGCCCCCATCGTCTAGCGGTTTAGGACATCTCTCTTTCAAGGAGGCAGCAAGGATTCGGCTTCCCCTGAGGGTAGGGTCCACTAGCTCCATCGAACGATCGTAGTTTCCTGTATATAACCATATAAGGTTTCCATTCTTTCTCATCTTATTTCTTATTCTTTAATCTATAAAATGCTTACTATGATCGAGGTGATCTACATCTCTTTCCAATGTTTATGAGTTATATGGATGGATCTTAGTAAGTGAAGATGATGTATCTCGTGTTCTGATTCTTTTTTGGTTAAATATCTCAAGCTCAGTGGATAGACTGCGGTCTTGGTCCAAGTGAGACCTTACACTATGACTCTAAAGCAGTAAGGAAGCCTTAGGGTTGGGTTGCCTCTATAGGCATGCAGTGGGGAAATGCATCCGAACTAACTTCTCAACGCATCCACTAGCTTCTCTGACATCCTGGTAGTATCACTTAGTATGATAAGGATAATTTTCATGATATGATCTTTTCTCTTCGTCAAGACCTACTAGCGGGATATTAACTAGCTCAACTGAAACCAATCTCAACTGAAACCAACTACACTATAACCAACTCAACTGTAACCAAGCTCAACTGTAATCAAGCTCAATTATAACCAACTCTCAGGAATGGTAAGCAAAACTCAAGAGGTGAGGAAGCCTCCGTAAAGACCCTTCCGTCTCGACATCCCAGTAGAAGTGCAGTCAAGGGGAGGGCTAGGCCTACTCCAAAATTATGCCCCTGAGACGGGGGAGAGACTTTCCAGAACAAGTCACTCTAAAAAATTCGGCATGACCGATATGGGAAAACGAGCTCGAAAAACTAAAATTGACGGCCCTCCAACCTAGGCACCCTAAAGAACATAGGGTCGGCGGAATTGGTCAAAAAGATACATGTGAATCCCAGAGAGGCGTAAAATTGCGAGCGCTCACGAAAAAAATGAGAAAAGAATGGTCTGAGACCCGCGCACTAAGCGGTTGCTGCCCTAACTAGGCTTCCTATCTCTCGTCCAGTTGAGAGTCACTGTACACTCGCACAGTAAGGTATAAGGATCACCATAACTAGCACTCTCAATTATCAATCATTGCTAACTCACCATTACTGACATGATTCCTCATCCTCTCTCGATCTATGTTGTGATTAACTTACATATCTGGATATCTTGTTGACAATCTTACTGAATATGTGAACATTCAATATATTAAACTCCCATTATTTAGTAACTTTTTTGGATAGCAGTAATCTTATGAACAAACCCCTAATTTCATCAATCTTAAATCAATTTAATTTCATAGTCCCATAATTTTATTGAATAGTATTGATCTCATACAAACCCTTAAATCTTCATCTTCAAAATATGAATTCGGGAGTTCTAATCTGATCTACCCTTATATTCAAAATGTACAAATCAGAATTTTTTTAGAGAAGAACATATATGCAAAAATCACCAATTTTCATCCTTGAATTTCCAAGAACAAGGGCTCAAAATCTAATCCAAATTCAGATTTAATATATATAATCAGTGATTTCTTGAGAGCAGTAAATTCACGCAAGAATCTCCCAATTTTCATATTTAACATCCCAAGAACAGGAGCTCTATTACTGTCCAAATTCAGATCTGAAATTAGATTATGTACAAAAGCATCTGCTTTTAAGTGCTTATATGACATGCAAACACCTCCAATTTCTTATGCTTTGAAATCTAAGATCAAAAGTCACACAAATTGATCTTAAATCAGATCTGAAACATGTTAAAACAGTAGATTTTAAGATCTAATATGCCATGCAAACGCCCCCAATTTCTTATCCTTCGAAATCTAAGATCAAAAGTCACAAATTAATCTCAAAGCAGATCTGAAACATGTTAAATCAATAGCTTTTAAGAGCTAATATGGCATGCAAACACACCCAAATTCTTATCCTTTGAAATCTGAGATCAAAATCCAAAAATTGATCTCAAATCGGATCTGAAACATGTTAAAACAGTAGCTTTTAAGAGTTAATATGCCATGCGAACATCCCCAGTTTCTTATCCTTTGAAATCTAAGATAAAATGCTAAAAAATGATCTCAAATCAGATTTGAATCATACGTTAAAATGTATAAATCAGAAGATAAAAACTTGATCTCAAAGCAGTAGTTGTAGCAGTACTGCAGCGGCTTAGATCAGCTGTTGAACAGTAGCTTTGGCAGCCCAGCTGCTTGATTGAAGTAGCTGCAGGGAGCAGCAAATTCCAAGGCCTTCGGTACAGCAACTTCAGGCCTTTCACTTGCAAGAATTTGGGCAGCAATTGGCTGCAACCATGGTTTTAAAAAGAGACACCTTGAGGCGCAAAGGCATATGCCTCGATGTGAGGTGGGCCAAAAGTGCCTTGAGCTGCACGCCTCAGGTCTGGATGAAGGGTGTACGCCTCAGCTTCGCCTGAGGCGCTCAAGGCGAGGCTAAGGCGAAAGCCTCGACATAATTGTTTTTTTATTTTTTCGAACCTCTCTTATTTCCCAAAATAGGGAGAGTCGGGGGTTTCGTTCTGTTTGACAGAAACGAAAACGAAACCCCTCACCTCGTGTGGAGGAGCTCTGCAGCCTACACGTCGCCTCCGCCACCTAACCACCTGTAAGAATCGCCGACAAGCGTCACGCCATCGTCACCACCAATAGTCCAACGCAGGTACTTTTTTGGTTTTTTTTGCTTTGATGTTTTTGATGTTTTCCTTGATGGGTTCTTCTTTATGGGTTTTCTATTGGAGGATTTCGTTATGTTGGAGGGTTTCGTAATGTTTTTCAAGGTTTTCTTTGATGTGTTCTTCTTCTTTATGGGTTTTCCTATTTTTTGGTTTAAATTCTGATCCACGATGAAAAATTACATGTGTGTTTATCTTGTAATGTAAGTATATACGTATATTATTGTATAACTTGTAGATATGGGAAGGAAATGCCAAAGTAGGGGTGATCGGATCCCAGATGGAGATACTGCCGAGAACTTGAAATGAATGAACATTACAAAGGGAAAGGCTATATATATATATGTTGAATGTAATTTTTGTTTGATGAAGATCATCGGTGGGGGTAAAACGACTAAAAGACCATCTTGCAAAGACATGCAAGAATGTAAGCGCTTGTCCAAGCGTTCCCATTTAGGTTCAACAAGAGATGAAGATGTTCATGGAAAGCAAGGGTAATGAGAAAAGAAGATTTGAAGAAATGGAAGAGGTTTGTCGAGTTATGATGCAAGGACCATGGGGAGGTGATGAAAATCAACCGTCACAAATAGCACTGACAGATTCTAGCAGTGTCAAACAAGCTCGAGGACCGATGGATTTTTTTATTGCACAAGGAGGTAGGGGTGCAAGTACTTTGGATCCTCCCGCACAACAACTCACTTTGAATGCGAGCTGGAAAAAAGATGAGAGAAGATGGATTTGCTGGAGCATTGGGAGATTTTTTTTAGAACTCATTGTCATTCAACATAGCCAATAGTACTTATCTGAAGATGATGACCAATGTATGTGGGTACGGAAGGGGTTTCAAACCACCATCCATGCATGAACTACGAACTTGGATTTTGAAAGAAGAGAGGCAGGCCATAACCACTCTTGTTGATGAGGCAAAGGATTCTTGGATTGCTACCGGTTGTAGCGTCATGTCCGATGGTTGGAAGGATATCCTCAAATTACCTCTTCATGCATCAATGTTCAAAAAAGCAAATAAAATAATTAATTTTGTTTATGCTCATGATTGGGTTTTAGAGATGGTGAGAAAATTTGCAGCTTGTGATTTGGTGAAACCTGCCATTACTCGATTTGCCACTACATTTCTTACATTGGAAAGCTTGATTAGAGCCAAGGATTCACTTGAATCCTTCTTCACTTCAAGACCATGGAAGAACAATTCTTATGTGAATCAATCCATGGGGAAAAGTGTGTTTAACGTAGGTATGAAGAGAATGTCTTTTTGGGTTGGTGTTGCATATGTTCTCAACACCACGAAACCATTGGTCACTATTTTGAGGTTGGTGCATTCTGAAAAATATCCACCGATGAGATTTATTTATGAAGCCATGGACAGGGTCAAGGAAGAGTTCGAAATCTAGAACACGACGAGATAAAATATAAGATTATTTGGGATTATTGTGAATAGTCGTTGGATCATCAACTACACAGGCCTTTACGTGTTGCTGCTTATTTCCTCAATCCACACTTTCATTATGAACTGACATTCTCTAATCACTTACAGGTAAAAATAGGATTGTTTTCGTGCATGGAAAGATTGATCGTTGATCAAGCTGTGAGGGTAAAAGCAAATTCGCAACTTGATTCTTTTATGCATGCCAGAGGCTTTTTTGGATGGGCAAATGTTGTTAGTTCAAGGAAAACAAGAAGTCTCGGTAAGTTTGTAAATAAATTTAAAGAGTTTTGGATATACTTTAACATCATTATTTGAATGTGTTGACCATTGTCATTGGATTGGTTGATGTTGTTTGGAGATGCAGCAAATGAATTGCCAGCATGTACTATTAGGTTATTGAGCTTGACTTGTAGTGTTTATAGATGTAAACGTAATTGGAGCTCGTTCAATCAAGTAAGTGGTTAAAGCATTATATATTTTTATGATAGTGTTTTTGTTTCATATTAAATACTTGAACCTTACGGATGTCTATATAGATCCATATAAAGAGAACAAATCGCTTATCACAAGCGAAGCTCAATGATTTGGTTTACATCGTGTTCAATCTCAAATTGAAATATAGAGAATTAAGGAAGAAAACAATAGAAGATCCTTTATGTTTGGAAGACATTGACTTCGGTGATGAATGAATTTCGGAAGCTCAAGATGTCGAGGCCTATTAGGATCTTGATGCAAACATATCCTTTGAGGATGATCCTATTGAGGAGGAAGGAGGTGAAGGATCTCAAGTTGCTCGACATAAAAAGAAGGGAAAAAACATGAAAAAGGTGTTGTACAATATTACAAATTAAAAGAATTGTCGATGTTTTGTTGCGATCAACTTTCAAATAAATGACTATGCATATAACTTTCTTGATTAGGTAAAGGAAAAGTTTCAATTAATGTTGAGGATGAGGAGTTCTCCGATTCAGAGGATGGAAGCGACGACGAGGTTGGTGATGATGTGCATTAGAATTATATGGATGATTCTAATAAGGATCTAATGAGTAGTAGCAGCAGTGACGACGATGGGGGTGACAAAAATGTTGAGGAGCGAGATGACTGATGTTGATTCATTAAATCAATGTCAATAATTAGTGATTTTTGATGGATCATGTAAATGTGATGGACAATATGTTGCATTAGATTTATGCTTATGTTGAACTTTATTTCCAACTTTATGTTTTCTTTTCTAATTTCGCAATCGTATTTGAACTTTGAATAATCATATTGTAGTTTGTATTGAACGTTTGGGCAATATACTTCAATAGTTTATGTTATTATTTATTCCAGTATATTTTTCTTTAGTTTTAATTTTTCTTTCTAAAAAATTGATGCTTACGTCTCAATCGCCTCGAGGCTTACGCCTTGCCTCACATTTTAAGAAAACGCCTCGGACCGCCATGCACTTTTTTAAACCTTGGCTGCAACAAGGGTTTCTTCTTCTCGGTGGAGGAGTTGAAGAGAAATTCGGAAAAGAAGAGAGGTGGTGCTCGAGATATAAATAAGGAGGGGTGTTGGTTCTTATGTTGCCAAGTGGAGAAAAGAAGGCCAAATGGAGAGGGAAAAAGGAGGGAAATGTCAATTGTCTGATGTGTTCTAACTTCAGAAAATTTAATTTTTTTAATATCCACTCTTATTTAGAATACCGAAGTCATCCACATTTGCACCCCGAGTCTCGGATTCTTAGGTACAATAGCTCGTTTGACCGTCCCTGAATGACGATCAAAATGATTATAATATTAATATATTTTGGATCGACGGTGAGTTTCCGAAATTTCTAAGATACAGTCTCGATTTCGTTGGTCTTATTTTGTTGAATCGGATTTTCTAGTTGTCTCGGTTTGTTTTGCGGTTTAGATTTTGCTTCGCGACATTTTCTGATGGTACGCATTACGATGCAATCGATATTTAGTTGGTTGCATCTGAACGAGATTCGATCTGCGATCTATTGATCGATATGTGTTTATTCAATATTAATTGTATATTATTTGATCATAACTATCCTTAATCGGGTTGGATTCGGGTTATTCGAATCCGGATGTCACACACGGCAAGTCACATTATGATACCAAACGAGGTACAGTCGCTCTCACGGAGGCAAGGTGAAGTGGCACATCCATAATCGAGGTAAGGATTTTATATTCAAGAAAGAGAGAGGGAAAGAATATTATACTATAGCCTAGTACTCTCGCTTTTATTCCATGTGGGAGAAAACATGCCATTTGGTTATTGCCAAACATTTCGTAAATTAAGTGGGAAAAAACTACGAAACAAATATTCCATATCATAGGGGAAAGAATAAATCCCTAATAAGGGATTATAATCGCCATTGCCAACCATCTCCAACCCAACTATTTTAGTAGCAAATGAACAAAATATAGTATTTGAACATGTTATAAATTTATGATCGAAAAGACCACGCATTAGCACCGGAATAGGCTAAAGGAACCAAGGAAAATCAACTTGTGGAAATTTGTCTAGGACCAGGAGACAAAGGAGCACGTCGGCACACACTAAATGAGGGAAAACATACAAAGTTCGCTTTTATAAAATTTAAGTTCAACCTCGATTATATGTAAATGGACTTCAAAGAAAGGCGAATTGACATTTAAAGAGTATATGAGCTCAAACCTAACAGAAGAGAAAAGTTCACCTCATTTGCTGCAGCAGCAACTGGCATTGAAACTGCATTTTCATCTCCAAGGGCAAGAGCCAATCTCATATCCTTTTGTTAATGTTTTAAGGCTCAGGGGATTATTTTGAATCATTGCAGGTCCTTTTAATCTAAACATTAGATTAGCAATGACACCGAGGTCCTGTTGTGAATTGTTAATCAGAAACATCACTTCTTGGATCTTTTTCTCTTTATAATTTTTGAAATGCTAAGATTGACCTGCTACCAATATGTCTAGTAGTGTATGCTGACTTAAACCGCTGCTGCCCGCCAATGCAAGCCCCTCAGAGAATGCGTTCATCATGCTGCAAGGAAACCATCAACAGATACGTAATAGTAAAAGTTCTGAATCGGTAAAATTAATTTAGAAAAAGAGAACTTACTTCTGCTATGTGTCAGGGAATTCGAACAAATTCTGAAGAGTATGCAACATAATAGGAGTCATCAAAGAAGTTGATCAGTACAATTGTTAAACAACATTCTCTACAGGCATTTTGTTTTGAGAGCAATCCATAAATTACAGTGATGAAAATTTACAAGTACAACTGCCTAATATCAAAAAGGGAATTATCATGTGTAAGAATGTTTTTTTTTGAAGCCAAGAATGGGGGATACACTCAAAGGTGTTCACCTCAAAATTTTATTGAAAGAGGGGAAGGAGGGAGAAAGTATAAGAAAACACGCAAAGCACTAAACGCTCCAAGAGCTTAATAAACTTGACACATGTAGATTTACATTTTCCAAATAGAATCTTTGCCCCAGAAGAGAACGCGTCCTGCCAATCACTTACAGGTAAAAATAGGATTGTTTTCGTGCATGGAAAGATTGATCGTTGATCAAGCTGTGAGGGTAAAAGCAAATTCGCAACTTGATTCTTTTATGCAGCCAGAGGCTTTTTTGGATGGGCAAATGTTGTTAGTTCAAGGAAAACAAGAAGTCTCGGTAAGTTTTGTAAATAAATTTAAAGAGTTTGGATATACTTTAACATCATTATTGAATGTGTTGACCATTGTCATTGGATTGGTTGATGTTGTTTGGAGATGCAGCAAATGAATTGCCAGCATGTACTATTAGGTTATTGAGCTTGACTTGTAGTGTTTATAGATGTAAACGTAATTGGAGCTCGTTCAATCAAGTAAGTGGTTAAAGCATTATATATTTTTATGATAGTGTTTTTGTTTCGTATTAAATACTTGAACCTTACGGATGTCTATATAGATCCATAAAGAGAACAAATCGCTTATCACAATCGAAAGCTCAATGATTTGGTTTACATCGTGTTCAATCTCAAATTGAAATATAAGAATTAAGGAAGAAAACAATAGAAGATCCTTTATGTTTGGAAGACAGTGACTTCGGTGATGAATGAATTTCGGAAGCTCAAGATGTCGAGGCCTATTAGGATCTTGATGCAAACATACCCTTTGAGGATGATCCTATTGAGGAGGAAGGGAGGTGAAGGATCTCAAGTGCTCGACGTAAAAAGAAGGGAAAAAAACAGAGAAAAAGGTGTTGTACAATATTACAAATTAAAAGAATTGTCGATGTTTTTGTTGCGATCAACTTTCAAATAAATGACTATGCATATAACTTTCTTGATTAGGTAAAGGAAAAGCTTCAATTAATGTTGAGGAGGAGGAGTTCTCCGATTCAGAGGATGGAAGCGACGACGAGGTTGGTGATGATGTGCATTAGAATTATATGGATGATTCTAATAAGGATCTAATGAGTAGTAGCACTGTGACGACGATGGGGGTGACAAAAATGTTGAGGAGCGAGATGACTGATGTTGATTCATTAAATCAATGTCAATAGTTAGTGAATTTTGATGGATCATGTAAATGTGATGGACAATATGTTGCATTAGATTTATGCTTATGTTGAACTTTATTTCCAATTTATGTTTTCTTTTCTAATTTCGCAATCGTATTTGAACTTTGAATAATCATATTGTAGTTTGTATTGAACGTTTGGGCAATATACTTCAATAGTTTATGTTATTATTTATCCAGTATATTTTTCTTTAGTTTTAATTTTTCTTTCTAAGAAATTGATGCTTACGTCTCAATCGCCTCGAGGCTTACGCCTTGCCTCACATTTTAAGAAAACGCCTCGGACCGCCATGCACTTTTTTAAACCTTGGCTGCAACAAGGGTTTCTTCTTCTCGGTGGAGGAGTTGAAGAGAAATTCGGAAAAGAAGAGAGGTGGTGCTCGAATATAAATAAGGAGGGGTGTTGGTTCTATGTTGCCATGTGGGAGAAAAGAAGGCCAAATGGAGAGGGAAAAAGGAGGGCAAATGTCAATTGTCTGATGTGTTCTAACTTCAGAAAATTTAATTTTTTTAATATCCACTCTTATTTAGAATACCGAAGTCATCCACATTGCACCCCGAGTCTCGGATTCTTAGGTACAATAGCTCGTCTGACCGTCCCTGAATGACGATCAAAATGATTATAATATTAATATATTTGGATCGACGGTGAGTTTTTCCGAAATTTCTAAGATACAATCTCGATTTCGGTGGTCTTTATTGTGTGAATCGGATTTTCTAGTTGTCTCGGTTTGTTTTGCTGTTTAGATTTTGCTTCGCGACATTTTCTGATGGTACGCATTACGATGCAATCGATATTTAGTTGGTTGCATCTGAACGAGATTCGATCTGCGATCTATTGATCGATATGTGTTTATTCAATATTAATTGTATATTATTTGATCATAACTATCCTTAATCGGGTTGGATTCGGGTTATTCGAATGCCCGGATGTCACACACGGCAAGTCACATTATGATACCAAACGAGGTACAGTCGCTCTCACGGAGGCAAGGTGAAGTGACACATCCATAATCGAGGTAAGGATTTTATATTCAAGAAAGAGAGAGGAAAGAATATTATACTATAGCCTAGTACTCTCGCTTTGGAACCAGTGTGGGAGAAAACATGCCATTTGGTTATTGCCAAACATTTCGTAAATTAAGTGGGAAAAAACTACGAAACAAATATTCCATATCATAGGGGAAAGAAATAAATCCCTAATAAGGGATTATAGTGTGCCATTGCCAACCATCTCCAACCCAACTATTTTAGTAGCAAATGACAAAATATAGTATTTGAACATGTTATAAATTTTATGATCGAAAAGACCACGCATTAGCACCGGAATGGGCTAAAGGAACCAAGGAAAATCAACTTGTGGAAATTTCTCTAGGACCTGGAGACAAAGGAGCACGTCGGCACACACTAAATGAGGGAAAACACCACAAAGTTTGCTTTTATAAAATTTAAGTTCAACCTCGATTATATGTAAATGGACTTCAAAGAAAGGCGAATTGACATTTAAAGAGTATATGAGCTCAAACCTAACATAAGAGAAAAGTTCACCTCATTTGCTGCAACAGCAACTGGCATTGAAACTGCATTTTCATCTCCAAGGGCAAGAGCCAATCTCATATCCTTTTGTTAATGTTTTAAGGCTCAGGGGATTATTTAGAATCATTGCAGGTCCTTTTAATCTAAACATTAGATTAGCAATGGCACCGAGGTCCTGTTGTTAATTGTTAATCAGAAACATCACTTCTTGGATCTGTTTCTCTTTATAATTTTTGAAATGCTAAGATTGACCTGCTACCAATATGTCTAGGTAGTGTATGCTGACTTAAACCGCTGCTGCCCGCCAATGCAGCCCCCTCAGAGAATGCGTTCATCATGCTGCAAGGAAACCATCAACAGATACGTAATAGTAAAAGTTCTGAATCGGCAAAATTAATTTAGAAAAAGAGAACTTACTTCTGCTATGTGTCAGGGAATTCGAACAAATTCTGAAGAGTATGTAACATAATAGGAGTCATCAAAGAAGTTGATCAGTACAATTGTTAAACAACATTCTCTACAGGCATTTTGTTTTGAGAGCAATCCATAAATTACAGTGATGAAAATTTACAAGTACAACTGCCCTAATATCAAAAAGGGAATTATCATGTGTAAGAATGTTGTTTTTTTGAAGCCAAGAATGGGGGATACACTCAAAGGTGTTCACCTCAAAATTTTATTGAAAGAGGGGAAGGAGGGAGAAAGTACAAGAAAACACGCAAAGCACTAAACGCTCCAAGAGCTTAATAAACTTGACACATGTAGATTTACATTTTCCAAATAGAATCTTTGCGCCAGAAGAGAACGCGTTCCTGCCAATCCCTTACAGTAAAAATAGGATTGTTTTCGTGCATGGAAAGATTGATCGTGATCAAGCTGTGAGGGTAAAGCAAATTCGCAACTTGATTGTTTTATGCATGCCAGAGGCTTTTTGGATGGGCAAATGTTGTTAGTTCAAGGAAAACAAGAAGTCTCGGTAAGTTTGTAAATAAATTTAAAGAGTTTTGGATATACTTTAACATCATTATTTGAATGTGTTGACCATTGTCATTGGATTGGTTGATGTTGTTTGGAGATGCAGCAAATGAATGCCAGCATGTACTATTAGGTTATTGAGCTTGACTTGTAGTGTTTATAGATGTAAACGTAATTGGAGCTCGTTCAATCAAGTAAGTGGTTAAAGCATTATATATTTTTATGATAGTGTTTTTGTTTCATATTAAATACTTGAACCTTACGGATGTCTATATAGATCCATATAAAGAGAACAAATCACTTATCACAAGCGAAGCTCAATGATTTGATTTACATCGTGTTCAATCTCAAATTGAAATATAGAGAATTAGGAAGAAAACAATAGAAGATCCTTTATGTTTGGAAGACATTGACTTCGGTGATGAATGAATTTCGGAAGCTCAAGATGTCGAGGCCTATTAGGATCTTGATGCAAACATACCCTTTGAGGATGATCCTATTGAGGAGGAAGGAGGTGAAGGATCTCAAGTTGCTCGCCGTAAAAAGAAGGGAAAAAACATGAAAAAGGTGTTGTACAATATTACAAATTAAAAGAATTGTCGATGTTTTGTTGCGATCAACTTTCAAATAAATGACTATGCATATAACTTTCTTGATTAGGTAAAGGAAAAGCTTCAATTAATGTTGAGGAGGAGGAGTTCTCCGATTCAGAGGATGGAAGCGACGACGAGGTTGGTGATGATGTGCATTAGAATTATATGGATGATTCTAATAAGGATCTAATGAGTAGTAGCAGCAGTGACGACGATGGAGGTGACAAAAATGGCCACTACCAGTATACGAGATGGTATAAAAATCACATTTATTTCAAATTTTCAGATGCAAAGATGGGATCTTGTTATGGATTTAGGAGGAAGAGATCCCGGCCACTACCAGTATACGAGATGGAGCGTTCATTAGCAACTCAATATGTAGATGCTATGATCTTGAACGAGGAGTACACAAAGCAGGAGGACATCCAAGATAGAGGAAGAGGACATGGAAGAGGTCGGGCTAGGGCACAACAACATGGTCATGGATGAGGTCGGGCTAGGGCACAACAACAACAACAAGAAGATGATTTTGCACATGGCGTCAACTTGGAGGAGGGACACCAGGATATGGATGACATTCCTGACTTTGTTTTAGAGACACAGTTTGTCACACCGACTGTTGAACCTCGAACCGGCGAGATGTCAGCTCCACAAGCTCCTGCAAGGAACATTAGAGGTGAAGAAGCTCAACATGCGTATGCTGCATTGACACTGCCACCTACGCCCACCTTCGAAGAAGAAGAAGGCATTCGAAGTTCTCAACTGCAAGGGATTGATCTCAGATTTGGAAGGACTGCAAACCAAAGGAGGAGGAAGAGATAAATATGTAATGTAAACAAAATTTGACAATGTAGTCTTACTTTTTTGTATTGTACCCCTCATGTACTCATTTCGGATGCAATGAAGACTATTTATAGACGTCCATTCAAACAATCTTCAAATTTTGTACATATCTTATGTATGAAGAAGTATAGTGAATACAATTCTCAATGTTGTGGTTCTGTTCTGTCCAAGCTTCTGCTTCACTTTATTTTTTTTGGCCGAGTAGCAGACTATAACGCAGCTATTCCCTGCGCTATAGGTAGAAGGCGCACAGAATGTCTGCGCTAACCTAAAGCGCATAGAATAAATGTGTCTTACTACAGCGCATAGAATAAATGCGATATGCGTACACTATTCGAAGAAAAAAAAAATTTTCGACTTAGTTGGAGAATATTATTTTCCAACTACGTCTCTTAGGAATTATTCTCCCGCCGTAAGCCTTACGGACCGTGAAATCTTTCTCCCGCCAAACCCAATGATCACGTCCCCAAGAGGGGCTTGTTCCGTCCCGCAGAGCCTCCAACAAGCCCAAGAAATCCTCCAGGTGCTGATCCGAGAAGTTCGAGCGGAATTGAGGCATCCAGTTACCATTGTCCCAAACAGTAGCGACCCGTACATCCGGATCCGAAGCGAGAACAAAAAGACGAAGGAAATGAGAAGCAAGGTCTCCCTGATCAGTCCAATTATCACGCCAAAATGCAAAGCCCTTACCATTCCCCAGCACACGCCTAAAAAAGTCGCGAAAGCCGGGGGTTACCTTGAGAATACCTCTCCAAAAGAGAGAGGGCCTAGACGTCCCCTTGAGCAAACCGAATGATGGCGCCGTACTGGAAATCGAATAAATCTGCCGAAGGAGCCGGGTGCAGGGGTCGTAGCCGCCACCCCAAATTCTAGCTACCCATTTAAGCAATAGCGTCACATTGAGAGCAACCAGATGGCACACAATCAGGCCACCGTCACATTTCTGGAGAGTGATGTCCTCCCAACCGACTAGATGCATGCCCGTCTTTCCCTGACCACTCTTGCACTAGAGAAACCTCCGCATCAACCCTTCAAGCCTCTTCCTGATGCCAGTCGGGAGCAACCTCATGGAGGAGTAATATACAGGAATCGCGGAGAGCAGAGACTCACCCTTAGAGAGGAGCATCACCTTCCAACCCGCAAGTCTCCCGTCGACCTTTTCCACCAAGGGAAGCCAGTCAGACAGCTTCGATCTCCCCGTGGATAGTGGGAGCCCTATGTAGTGGATCGGTAGACCAAAGCGCGCCGTACTCAACATCGAGCTGCATATCTCGGAATTGGCGTCAGTCATAGAGAAAGGCACGAGCTTCGATTTTGCCAAGTTCAACCGAAGCCCGGACGTGTAGCTGAAAAGCTTGAGGACCGCAGCCATACCCCTGGCTTCGTCAGGCCCCTCCTCAATAAAGAAAATGGTGTCGTTGGCGTACTGAAGCAACGGGATCTGCAGATCCCCCTTTGAGAGCCCACGCGTGATGCCCTCCCGAAGCACCCCGCCAACCATGCAGGTCAAAACATCCGCAACAATGACGAAAAGCAAAGGGGCAAGAGGGCAACCCTACCACATACCCCTTTGAGGCTGGAAAACCCCCCTTCGGGATACCGTTCACGAGCACGACCATAGAAGAAGTCGACACACAACGCCTCATCCACGTAATCCAAGTGGACGGGAAGCCCTTCCTGTGAAGCGCCGCCCAAAGAAAGTGCCAGTCCAACGTATCGAAAGATTTGGAGAAGTCGACTTTCCAAAGTAAAGATTTCGTCCCACATCGTTTCCAGTCCGTCACAATCTCAGCCGTAGTGACCATAGAATCCTCTATATGTTTCCCGGGGACGAAGGTCGACTGGAGAGGGGAGATAATGTACTCCAGAACCCTGCTAAGTCTGCACGCGAAAACCTTGGCGACGATCAAGTAAAGGGCGTTGGAGATAGATATGGGTCTGAAATCCTCCACTCTGAATGCCCCCCATAGGGAGCAGGACCACTAGGGCTTTATTAACGAGCTCGAACACAGCATTGCACCGATAACACTCCTGAACAACCTCAAGGACCTCCCCTCCAACTAGGTCCCAAGTCTCTGAAGAACGAGACAGGGAAGCCGTCTGAACTTGGCGACCCCTCGCTGTTGACATTCCAAACCGCGGCCTTCAGCTCCTCAGGAGTCACCACAAGAGTCAAACTAGACGCGTGTGTCTCTAACAAACGAACCGCCCCCTCGCCAGACCAACGCCAGTGACGGTCACCACTCCATTTGGAGAACTCCCTAAAGTGGTTATCAATAGCATTTCCCAGCTCTCGGTTGCCCTCCACCCGCACATTATCGACAACCATACTTCTTAGTGCATTTGAGCGCGCCTCCCGCTAACAATCCCGTGGAAGAAAGAAGTGTTTGCGTCCCCCTCTTTGAGTTATCTGTGCCCGGAACATTGCTTCCATTTGGACACCCGCTTACGATCCTCGGCATTGATCTTCCAATACGCCTCCGACCGCTGGAGCAGCTCAGCCGCCGTCAAAGGTCTCTCATCCTCCAAACCATCCAGGCTGGCAATCGTGCCTCGGGCTCCAACCTACCCACGTGTCGGGCCACCCGTGACTCCTGCTTGAATATGCAGAGGCGCTCCCGAATGGAATCAAGCTTCTTGACAAATCTAGTGGCCGTCGAACCCAAAATGACAATCGATCTCCAATGTGACTCCATCAGGTCACGGAAAAAGTCCTCGAGCAACCAGTCCTTCTCATGGCGAAAAAGACCCCGAGGGGGAGAGGCCTCCCCAGACTCCCAGAGGACAGGCGTTTAATCCGACCAGCAGCAGGGTCTGGCTGAGAATGAGGAGAGTTGAAAGCCTCCGGGAAGGCCAGTGACACCAGAAAGCGGTCCAGGCGAGATCTGGAACCCGTGTTCCTCTAAGTGTACTTGACATCCGCAGCGACCAAGATCTCCAGCCCTAAAGAGTCAACCAGCTCAACGAAGCAGGAAGAGCCAGGGTCATGCCCTCCCCGCAGACGCGGCCGGTCCGAAGAAAAAGCTGATGCCGCAGAGTCGCAGAAGAAGGACCATAAACACACGAAACAACAAAAGAGATCCTCGAACACTAGCATTCCAGGAGGACCGAGAGCACATGGGAGTCCTTCAACTCAGCACGTAGGGAGAAGAGAGAGCCCCGCCAGGCTACTAGCAGCCCGCCTGCGGAGCCAAGAGCATCCAAGGCACAAAAGTCCGAGATCAGACCCACCCCAAAAGACCGCCAGGCCTGACTTGAGAGCGAGTCTAGCTTCGTCTCCTGCAAGAGTACCAAATTCATTTGCTAGACCCCCCAACCCCGCCGAGGACACCCCGCCAAAGGTATCCAGAAGGGGGGTTGGACCGAGGATTGAGGTGGTGGAGCATCCTTAGACCTCTGGCCGAGAAGGCAAGAGCACAGGCAGAGGTTGAGGGCGACCCCCAGAAGAATCGCGAGGGCGAGAGACTTTGTGAGGAGAGTCGAATAAAGAAATTTAAGAGGAGTAGCAATGATCATTGGACAAGGTAAGCAAATTATCTACCTTGACCGACCGAAAAGGCGGTCCATGGAAGGGACCGGAAAAGGCACCCGTCCCGAGGGGACCATTAAGAGGCGGGAGAGCCAAAGGTTCCGCCAGTCTGGCAGAACAAAAAGCACGTGCCTCAGGGCCAGCGCTACCGGATGAAACGAGCGCCAGAAAAGGGACGCCTCCAAATTCGCAGCTCATGGCGTGTACGGAGGAAGGAGTAAAGGCTGGAATAAAGACACTCGATGGAGTCGTAACATCGCCCGGGGCAGTAGGATCGACGCCCTTTGATCTCGCTTTGATAGCACGTGCCTCAGATAGAGAAATGTCCCCCGCGGATCCCGTCGGTGACCAGGGGACCCGTATGCGAAACACCTTGGAGGGAGCGGGCAGAAAAGGGCGAGATGCCCTCTCTCCCCGCATCGGAAGCATCTCCTCCCCGGCTTCCGATGGGAGACTTGCCTCCAAGTTCCATCCCATTCGGCGTTCTCCATCAACCTAGACTGGAAGTTACCACCCCCTCCCTCTAGAAAGTAAGTTTCTACATAAGAATGTTATCCCGGAAAAAACCAAGGCATTTTAGGCAAAGCCAAAATGTCCAAATGAGTTAAAGAGGTATTGTTTAGCTCTGGAGGGGCAAACAATATTACCCAAGTTTTGCTAAAAATTCCTGTCAGATGCATACAACTAGTCGAATCTGGCCTCCTCCAGACTTCCTTCACAACTCACGTCGATATGGAAAATATCCTCCTACAGACCAGGCAAGACACCTCCTTTCCCTGACTAATCCGTGCACTAAAAGATCTCAACAACCATTTATCTAAAACGTAGGACCAAAACCTTGTATAAATTGCCTTCTCTACCGAGAACTCCCACTTAATCAAACTCCAGGATCACATTGCTCCTCCATGGGGCCTACCTCATAATCCATTGCCTCCTACAAATGGGCTAACTCCGAAAGCCACTGCTCAGGAAACTCCATGGAGAACAGATGCGCCTGGACCTCACCTTCCAAACTTTAACTGACTACCAGTCTGCCACTTTACAATTCTTGTCCACAACGAGAAAAAACATGTCAAAGAAACTCTCCTGTTAGCCCTCCTCCATCCAACCGTCCTTCCAAAAATCAAAAGAATGTGGCATTCCCAACAGTCTCTGAAAGGGCATTGTATGCAAGATGAACGAACATGGGCTTCTCGAAAAGCTGGATGGTGACCTTGAGGATGCCATGGTGATATTTGAATTCTTGTCATTGTTTGCCTTCCTCTCATTAAGGTGCACAACAAGTCCTTGTTCCCCTAAATCCTTTCCACTTCAAGAGAGCAACTTTATTCAGATTTCATACTCACAGAGAACACCCAGCCCACACCCTTCGAAGGGCTTAAAGACATGTAAAGCTCGAACATAGACCGGTGTTGTTATCGGAATAACTGATCCCCATAACTTGTTGGGCTTGTACCCTATTGGACGCATTAACCACTACCCAAAATGATTATGACCGAGTTATTTAGTAGTAGACACATTATGTATAACCCACTCGTACTTTGCGTTTACTATTATGTGGGACTATGTTGGGATTCTACAATCTCCCCTCACTTATATATGCAATGTCCTTATTGCTATATGACCCACCCATCACTTATTCCTAGTAGTAGTGGCGAATGGACCTTCTGGGCAGCCCCTTTCTCCTACCTCTTCGGTAGGGGTGGTTCCACCTCTTGGGAAGCAGTTTCCACTATTAGAGAGAACCCAATATGATATCATTTGTAACAACCCGGACTTACACCAGAGCTGTTATTGGAGATAATCGGCCCTCACAACTTGCTGGGCTCAGGCCCAACTGGGTGCATTGACCACTGTCCAAAATGCTTAAGCCCAAGTTGTTTAGCAGTACTCCCCTCTACTTATAATCCACTATAACACCTTGTGATTACTTGATGTGGGACTATGTTGGGGATGCTATAATCTCCCTGCTTACATATTTGGGGTGACTGCGACAACATGGTTTGTGGCTTGATCCGGAGAGTTACGGACCCGGACTCTCTTTCCATGATCACGGGGATCTTAGTCTGTCATATTCCTACTTCTTAAGAGGTGTTTGTAGTGTGGGCGCAAGAGATCCAACCATTCTTGAGACCGACGTTGGGGGGCAACATTGGTTTCTATTTCTGGGTGGATGATTGGAGTGAGGGCGAGGATCTGTAAGAGAGGTTTTCACGGCTGAAAGTGTAGGCAGCGAATCCAGATGGCTTGATAGCGGAGGCGTGGGATGAGCTATCTTTCTTTCCGCGATTTGGATCGGATTTTTATTATCCACACCTTGAGCTCAAGGATATGGTTGAGGACCTTGAGAGTGTGGTTGGGCCAACTAATGGTCATGATTGTTGGACCTGGTGCGACAACTCTTTCTCAGGGGGAAAGCATACAAAGCCTTGAAGGGACCCTTGACCTTTTATCCTGGGGGTGTGTAACAGACTACATGCGTATATGGAAATGGAAGTTCCTAGTTCATGTGAAGTCTTTCTAAGGCTCCTCAAGAGGGGAAGACTGTTGACCAAAGATGAATTCTTGAGATTCGTACCAATGGTGGATCCAGCATGCCATTGATATTTGGGGAATGTTGAGGACGCTAATCAGCTTTTCTTTGGTTGTAGGAGTCTTGTGGTAGCTTTGGACCTTTTTTATTGTCAGGGGATTTGTTCTAGCATGCCTCGGGCTTCTGGAAATCTATTAGGGTAGATTGGACTGGCACGGAGAACGAAAGATCAGGGTGCTTGGCTTTGGTATGGGCTTTGTGGTTATCCAGAAATGGTGTGGTCTTTTGTCAGGAGTGCTTCTACGCGGAAAATGCGGTGGTGCACACAAAGGCATTGAGTGAGAGCTGGAACTTGTAAAGCATAACTATACTATACATCTTCGGCCTTGTAATACTTTTTTGGTGATAAATGATGAAGTTTTTGGGCATACACCTAAACAGTGGAGGCCCATTTTTCCTTTAAAAAACATATATGCAATGTTCCCGTTGCCATATAGCACATCACTTATTCCCATATGCATGCTTTGAGTGGCTCTTTCCTCATTTATTTGCTAGGGATGACTCCATATCTTAGTTAATCTTTTCTATTCTTAAAGGGAATCTTATTCGAATACCATCTGTAACATCTCGAATTGTATTCGGGGTAATCGTCCCTCACAACTTGTTGTGCTTGAGCCCAACTAGGCCTGTGATCACCGCCGATAATGCTTATGCCTAAGTTGTTTACTAGTGGTATCTACTACTTATAACCCACTATCACACATTGTGATTACTAAATGTAGGACAATGTTGAGAAGCTAGAAGACGCCATTCCATAAATCTAGGGCCACACCACATCATTCTTGCCCATAAGTAATCTAAAAGAAGCAATGCATCAGGATCTCAAGTCATCTATAAATTCCCACTTGCAATTCATACAAACATGCAAAATAGCGACACTGCTCATACAGATGATTTCAGTATGACCAATCGACCACCTCTCGACAAGCACTTAGCCTTGCAACCTATTGACTTGTACCTTTTGCCCACAATCCACAAATATGAAATTCTCTGCCATTTAGAGGCAGGACCAAATAAACAAGGAGCAGGACGTTTGTACGAAATGCCTAAACACCTTCCATATACAATAGTCAGCTTATTAATCATAGAAGGGAATGAATGATGATTTCTTTATGTTGATTCCTTGACCTTGAGAAACCAGCAAAAATATCAGTAAATGTCTAGAGACGCCTAGCCTCACGAACACCCACTTTTACAAAAAAACAAAATCATTAACATATTATAAAATTGAGATATCGACTTTGTGAGTTTAATAGTAATTACAAAATTCTTTATAAATATCCTACCATGTGGTAGTGGCATGCGGATCTACTGTAATAATAAAAAAAGAGATGCCAAAGGGTACCCTAACAAATAACCCTTTACAACTAAAAGAAACTTTACCTCGGGGCAATCATTTACCAAGATCAAAAGTGGTGATGCATTTCTTCATCCAAGTGATTGATGCATTAGGTTAACCTTATTGAATAGCAAGCACCGCAAGTGACTCTATTTCCCACTATCATATGCTTTGGAGATATCCACTTTTCATAGCATCCCCTCAACATGGCTCCTATTATAATCTATTACAATATTAAAGGTCATGACTACCATATCATACGCCCATCTCTTGGTCACAAACGTTGTCTACAAGGGGCTAACCATCAAATCGTGGTTGTTGCTAAGCCTCTTAGCAAGCAATTTTGCCACAATCAAATAGCAAACAACATCAAATTTGCAATAGGTTACAAATGTTCAACGTGCAAGGACACCTCCTTAGGGATGAAAAAAAATAGCGCTTGGTTCAATCTATCAGAAAAAGAGTTTTTCCCCCTTCCACAAAAATCAATGAAATCATGTCGAATAGCTTCCAAGAAGTCCTTGAAGAAGAAAATTAAGAACCTATTGGTCCAAAAAAGCCACCAACACCTCCTGCTTTGAGAAATCCCTAATTAAAAACTCTAGTTGAATCTACTGACCACTCTCCCTAAACATTTCCAATTAATCTCCATGCTTCCTCCGTTGAAAGCCATTGAGTACTCCACAACCACTTTTCCAATCTGCTTACCCCCTAGACTTGTGCCCATGAAACCTCAATCATGTGGATATGGTTCCATCTTCTCCTTTCATTTGCCACCAACTAAAAAATGTAGTAATGGCATCCCCTTATTTTATACAAGCATAGTTCAACCAATATCACCATTCAACCTCTCATTTATGCCACTCTCGGTAATATTTCAGTGCACCAATCTTTGTATAATTTCCCCTGTCACGAGGGGCTTGTTATTCTTGACTCTGCCAAACGTGTCCATGTCTTCATATGTTATCCTTTTACTTAGCTATATCTGTTAAATTGAATCATGCGCATCTTTAACTCTTTTCCAACCTTTCTAAATTTAAGAAGAGCTTGAACGCGATCGATCCCTTTAGCTCCAAGAATTTCGATGCTTTGCCATCCACTCGAACCCTATCTTTGCTATGGTCAAATCCCCTCACTAGACTCCCACAGTAATGGTGTGTGCCCTAATTTGAATCGGAAGATCCTTTTAACATAAAAAAGTTGGAAGTCTTAAAGACTTTTGTAAAGGAACAAAATGTCCAATCGTAAAGGTATTGATAATTTCTCTAGTTATACATGTAATTCAACATGTCCATAATTTCTAACTTAATTTTCAATAATCAAGATATAAATCCTCCATACTTGAATCCCCATATGTAAAGCTTTCATGGTTTGTCTGCCTCTAGGTGATATAAAATAAGTGTCCACTAACTGTACAAGGCCTGTAAAGAAATATCAATTAAGCCTCCCTTACACTGACCCTAATTTTTCACATGCGGAGGAGGCCCATAAACAGACAAAATCGCATGCTGAAAGAAGACTATACCACCATCAAAACTTGAGAACTATGAAGTGAGGCCTTCTTCACTAAGAATTATTCATTCCATTCTATCAATATACGCCAAGATCTTTTATAAGCATACATGTACTAGAATTTATCAATCTGAAACCCGTCAAGCTCATTGACATCTAAACATCACACTTGATCATTGCATCATATTTTCCGCCACCACCTACCTCATCATCGGGGTTGTGTAAGCCCTAAATGTTCTACGTTTGGAGCCTCATCAAGAAATAATTGTCCCAACCCTCAACTGAAAGCACTCCAGTAGAGCCCTCAATCTACTTTCTCCTCCATCAAGTAGGTCCTCCGTATAAGATTCCCATCAAGGAGCATCATTACCATTCGGTGCTTCCACCTGAAACCTAGTACAACCCACCCTCTTCACATGTATGTTTGAGCCAGTAAACACACCTACTGAGCAATGATGCTTCCTTGTGACGCCTCTGGATCCAGGCTACCCGTTTACATATTTCTTGCAGCATTGTATTTGAAATGGATCGCATTAGGTTACTGAAATTTCGTGAAACATTTCGTGTTTCGAAATGACATTCACCATTATGATAAACAACCACAACTTTACAAGTAGTGTCATCAATTTACATTTCATTAATTTTCCTATATATTACATGTAACAAAAAAATTGGCATCATGTACATGTATCTCAAAATATAACAGAAGAGAAAGGAAATACATATACATTATTTTGTACATAAACTGTAACAAGTGTGTCGTCGAGTATAATAGCGGATGCTCGGGATCATCAACCAGTCTACTACGATGCAAGCGATTTGCCTACCACACAAGCAAGGACAAAAGAATGTCAACAACTGTTGCATATCCAACATATTAAAAATAACATGTAATTTAGTGGTTTCAAAAAAAAGCATATAGATATGCGTTGATATTTAAAAACAGCAATCTATTTACGTGGAAAATGGTTTTCTAGCTGCTCTATATGTAAATCTCGTGTTATCCATCACCCCATAACCTTCCACATATAACATTTCCATAAATTAATTAATTATCCAATGTAGGTTATTATCTTTTTGTTTCTTAGAGATAATGTTAATGGATCTCGGCATTAAGGATGATGAATCTCTAAACTGATCTTCATTTCTGTCTAATTCTCAATTCTAGTGGTAGTTTGTGGTCTTGGTCTTGGTGTGACCTCACACTATGACTCTAAGGCATGAAGAATACCTTAGGATTGGGATACCTCCGTAGGCATGCAGTGGAGTATAATGCATCCTAACTAATTTCCCAACACATCCACTAGCTTTTCCTATCACTAATAGTAGTTTTGAGATCTGAATGATTGTTGATGATTAATGACTGATAATGATTAATGATTATGTACCAAGCTCAACTGTAGCCAATTCAACCGTAACACATTGCCAAGCCTATTGGCGGAATGGTAACCAAAACTCAAGCGGTGAAGAAGTCTCCTGAGAGACTCTTTCGTCTCGTCCTCTAAGTGGAAGTGTGGTTCAGTAGAGGGCTAGGCCTACTCCAAACCTCTGAGACGGGTCCGAGAGACTCCTCGAAAGAATCACTCCAAAAACCGGCCCGACCAGTACGGGCAAAGGAACTCATAAGGAAAAACTAAAACTGAGGGCCCCCAGCCTACGTACTCTAAAAAAGAGGGTCAGCGGAACTGGTCAAAACCTAGATCACAATGAAGCATAAAAACACTGCTAGCTCACGTAAAAATCGTAAAAAGGATTGGGATCCTAGACCTATGCACTTGGCGCTCACTGCCCTAACTGGACTTCCTATCTCCTGCTCGGTTGAGGGTCACCGTGGCCTTGCAAGATCAGATGTAAGGGTCACCATGACCGGCACTACCGATTATCATCACATGTAACAGATTTTGATTTGTTAATGAGATGGATTCCCATCTACCTCACTCTGATATTAAATACCATAATAGTGCACATGATTCCATTGACTTTTATACCTCCATGTAAACTACATTCGATAAGTTCATCAACCTTACCTAACTCATTCAACCACACTTGTGAATCCCATACCAAAAATGCAAGTTATTGTCTAGAATTTACAAGATCGACTCTGAAACCATTTTGATCTTGATTGTGCTACCAGATTCTTCAGTTTCTGCATAATAGGAATTCCATTATGGGTATTCCACAAGGACTATTTGATAGCTCCGCTTATGTAGGGACTGGAAATCAGAATAACTTTGATACAAAAGATTATATAGTTGTGCTATGGTAAACCATGTGATTGTTGTAACATCCGAATCCAATTAAACCCGAACCCGATCTGTTTAGAGTCTGATTAATCTAATAAAATTACCAATTAATATTAAATAACCTAAATCAATCAATTAGTCGCAAATCAAAAGTCATTCGGTCGCAATCGATCAAAAATCGGTCGCACCTTAAAACGTGCCACAGAAAAGCCGCAACACGAATTAGACAAGCACAAAACAAACTGAGGCCATCTAAAAAATCAGATCGACGAAATAAGATCAACGAAATCGACCGTTCGCCGATCGGAGATCGTTTGATATTTTAAAACTGCAAAATTTAACCATAAACCAAAATAGTACCTCGAGAATTTCGAGAATTCATATCCAATCCAAAGATATGAATATTATACTCATATTGATCGTTGTTCAGAGACGGTCAAAATGAGATATTGAGCACCTAAATCCGAGACTCGAGGCGCGAGAACAAATGACTTTGGTGTTTTATAAAAAAAATTCATGACATCGGCCGCAGACATCAGCAAGCTAACATCAACGTGTTGATGTCATGCAAGTGAAATATGGCCTTTTGCTCAACGTGGAAGCCCCCTTCTCTCTCCCTTTTTCCTTTTTTTCTCCCTCTCTTTCTTCATATTTCTTCCCCAAATTCCAACGAGAGAGGAGTTAATTCCAGCAGCCCCACTTCTCTCCTCTTCTTTTCTTCCTTCTCCAATCAAAGACCCATCTCCAACCTCTTCAAGTTGCTGATCTACTGCTACAGCAACTTTTGGTGTTGTAGAAGCTCTAAATTCCTCCAACTTTGAAGAGTCTAAGGTACATATACACTCCATTTCATCTTCTCATCTTTTTCTTCTTTCTTTTTTTCCAACCAAAGAAACCTTTTGATTGCAAATTTCAGCAACTCCCATTGCAGTAGCTGCTCTTGCATGTCAAGCAAACCCCCAAAATTTTGGGCTTCTAAGGTACAATCAAGCCCCCTTTTTGCTGTCATGCATATAATTTCATATATCTTTGATTCCCACTTGATGCCCTTTTCTTCTCTTGAGATTGTAAATCTTCATGAGCAATTTAAATCTTACCTAATATAATACCACAGAAAAAATATAACTGTCAACTAAAAGACAGCTGATATTAATTAATTTATTAATCTATCACTTTATTTTAAAGAAGAGGATCATGGAAATGGTTAGATGGAATCGAATACTAATATTTATTGAATTTGAATATTAAAACAATAGAATGTCTTTATAGTGGACAAATTGTCGGCATAAAGTGTTGAATTAACGTGAGATTTTTTTGAGATCACCAAAAATCTATAGATTTTCGGATACCTGCATATCTTCCCATTAAAATCCACGGTTAAGCAAATATAAAGAATTAAAGCAAGTTGTTGGACATGTACTAAAAGTTCTCAATGAAGTAATCACACATGCAATATCTCTTCTTGACAAAAGTCTTTATATATATATATAGGGAAGAGGGTATGCACTGGCGGGTGCAGCCAACTGGCTCCACCCGGTCATATTTTTCCTTGTTTTTTTTTGAAAAAAACTTATGGGGTTTGTTTATTGTGTGGAATACGTGTTTCAAATTTCATGCAAAACAAACACTCCTAGTATGCCCATCTAGATATGGTCAATTTCAATAATTCTGAAACCGTTAAAATGTCATAGCCTTGACGGAGATGATAGAAACGTCGAATTTAGTTGAAATTGGTACGATATCATGGTGATATATAGTGATTTAAATCCCCCTAGGTTTCATTTCAAAAACACAAAAAATCAAAGAAAAAAATGGCCGGGTGCAACTAGTTAGCTACACCCGCCGGTGCAGCCTCCCCACCCCCATATATATATATATGTTCCGGACAGTTAAGGCATAAATAATAGTATTTGGTGGGTCAATCAAACAAAACTTCAAACACAAGGAAGCATTGTGATTTGGGGATTGGGCATTCTCTGTCATAGTAGTTGTTGTCCCTGTGGTATTATTGCTTATTGCTCTCATAACTGCATATATCAAGGCTGTATGCAATTTGAGCTTGTCGCCTAGAAAATCCTTGAGAAGACTTTATGTGATCATCATTGATTCAATAGATATGCAGTTAATTTATATCAATTTACTTGGATTAATTTCATTGGATTGATCCTGAATTTTTTACTCAATTCATTTTTCAGTCTTTCATTTTTCCCTCTTGAGCTTTGATGTATACCTAAAGAAGAGCCCCTTTATACTTTGGCTTCACATTTATAACGGAATACTTGGAGCCCTTACTGCTATGTTATTAGTTAAATAAATGTACATTAACATACAAGCTAAAATGGATTAAAGAAATCCTCCCCTAATTAGATTTTCTACTTACAAATTCTATGTTCCATGATTTATACTCAAATGTCCTCTCCGATTTCTCCCTCCACATCTATTAAATTAAGTGATTATCCAATTATTCATTTGATAAACTCTGGCACCTTCTCTGTTGATTCTCCCTTTAGACATTTTTCTGGAACCTAAGTTTAACGAATTATCAATCATATGTTTCACGTGGTTAGAAAATTTAATCAATTCTATCATGTTCTGAGAATTTAAAATGTGTTATGTAAAACCCTAACTACATCATCAATTCGTCAAATCATTATCCACCTAGACATTTCAGATCTCAATTCAGTTTCAGAATCTTGTTTCATGTACTGCTTTTGCTTTTTAAGTTGATGATTGTGCTGGAAAATACTTGGTGCGCACACACACTCTCTTCTCTTATGATGAAACCAACAAATAATTTCTTAAGAATGACTAGAAATCCCCAAATCAATTGATCTTGAATAGAATTTGTTGTATCATCGACAATAAGATCGTTGATCAAAAGACTTAGATCTGTACAGTCAACCACAGAAGGAATTGAAAATAAAATGAATAATCAAGCAAGAGAGATATCTTGGAAATCAATGATGATTGTTAGTTAATAGTACTGGTCATGGTGACTCTTACACCCGACCATGCGAGGGCGTGGACACCCTTAACTGAGCGGGAGATAGGAAGCTCAGTTAAGGCAGCAGCAACCAAGTGCACCGGTCTAGGATCCTAGTCTTTTTCACAGTTTTCACACGAGCTCGCAGTGTTTTTTGCCTCATTGGGATCCCGACTTTTGACCAGTTCCACTGACCCTCTGTATGATACCCATGCGGGGGATCCTAAATTTTAGTTTTTCGTACGAGCTCGTCTTCCCATACCGGTCAGGCCCGTCAATAGTGACTCTTCCGGGGAGTCTCTTTCACCCATCTCAATGGCTTAGTTTTGGAGCAGACATATCCCTCTAATGAATCGTATTTCCACTTAGACGGCGAGACGGAAGGGTCTCTTACAAGACTTCCTCACCGCTTGAGTTTATGTTACTTTTCCGCTAATAGATTTTGTTGAGATGTTTATTTATCTCCGTACTATATTTATGTTTTATGTTTTCTTCGAGTACCACTTATGTAATTTACCCTTGGCTCTTCTCCTATATAAGAGAGACTTGGGATCTCTTTTCACATATAGAATAAAGTTTATCCCAATAAGGAATCAGAGCAACGGTCCTAGACCGGGTTCTCGAACCAAAACCCTAACCCTAGCCCCACCCGCCAGCCTCTCAGCGTGCCTCCGCGCGCCACCACACGTCACCGTACGCCTCCGAGCGGCCCGCAGCCACCCCAGCGCTGCTGCCAACCATCCCAGGCCGCCGTTGTAGCCTACAGCGTCGTCGCTACCTCCCTCCGGCACACCCAGCGCCGCCGCCACCCCCTGTCCAGCAGTTATTGCCACCTTCCAGCAACCCAGTGAGGTTCGTTTGCCTCTGAAAACATGGTGGTTTGATCAGAAAAGGGTCCGGCAACCCCTGTTCACGTGCATCAAGGTCTGGATTGCTCTGCGAAGGGGATATAGTCTGATTTCTCTCTTCATTTGAGGCTCTCGACCACAAACATTGCATTAGGGATGAGTGTATAAGTCTACAGATACATCTCATCCCTCTTTTGATGTTGTAGACAAGACATTAGCATGATATTCCCCGCTTGTTCCGCATTTTGGCGTATTAAAGAATGTCAGAAAACAAGGGTGACGTCTTCTCCTCTTCCGGTGCCTTCAAAGGACCGGCATCTATCGTAAAGATGGATGGGACCAACTACGAGTTATGGTCCATGCAGTTTTGCACCCTGATGCAATGCCACAACAAGGAGCATATTCTGACGGATTCCGAGCCAACAAGACTGGGACCAATGCATCATGGAAACAAGATGATGCCTATGCTCGTATATGGCTCTCTGAGACACTCAGCACAGAGATTGCCAATGATATTGTCAATCAGCCAACCGCGAAGGTCATGTGGTACATATTGCATGCTACCTATGAACAAGCGAAAAATGAAAGCAAAATACTACAACTTCAGTTCGACATTTTCTCGACCAAACAGAATGGTCGACCTCGACATGCACATTTCTCACATCTAAGAGGCATGTTTGAGTCGACCAAATTGCTTTAGATGAAAGGACTAAACAAGCTTTTTGGGAGGATCTAGATAAGATTTTACAAGAATACCACAAAGAGAGATGATTTGCATAGCTGAGGATCTTAATAGACATGTGGGCAAAGATGCTTCAGGGTATGCTAGTGTTCATGGAGGACATGGTTTTGGAGATAGAAATGAAGATGGAAAAGTCATCCTGGATTTTGCAACGGCATATGATCTTTTCATAGCAAACACTCTCTTCAAGAAGAGGGAGGAGCATTTAATTACTTATAAGAGTGGACCAACTAGAACACAGATAGATTACTTTGCGTTGAGGAGAAGAAATCGGTTGTGTTGTAAAGACTGCAAAGTAATCCCAGGAGAGATCGAGGGGATTGCCTGGTTGCCTGACAACCCAACATCGCTTGTTAGTCTTGGATGTACAAATAAAAGGGCCGGTAAAGAAAAGGAGGGTTCCTAAGATCACTAGAACTAGATTGTGGAATCTTTCACTGAAGTAATCAAGCTTCAAGGAGAAGGTTTTAGAAGACTTATCTTAGGATCGTAGCGGAAGTGCAAATGAGATGTGGGAGGCAGTAGCATATCCGAAAGATAGTCAAAGAGATGCTAGGTGAGTCAAAGGAAGGAACCTCAGGTCAAAAGGAGGCTTGGTGATGGAGTGAAGGGGTGCAAGAGAAGTTAAAAATTAAAAGAGCATGCTTTAAAGCTACGTCTAAGGATAGAACAGAGGAAACTATCACAAGCTACAAAATAGCGAAGAAGGAAGTAAAGAAGACTGTAAGCAAAGCTAAGTCAAAAGCTTATGAAGTTTTGTATAAAAATCTCGACTCTAAGGAAGGCCAGAAGGATATATTCAGGTTGGACAAAGCAAGAGAAAGAAAGACCAAAGACCTTTCTCAAGTGAGATGCATTAAGGACGAGGAAGGGTACGTACTTGTTACTCAGAAGGATATAGAGACTAGATGGGAGCAGTACTTCCATAAACTTTTCATTGGGGAAGGAAATAGAGAGATCACTTTGGGTGATCTAGCTAGGAGTGAAAGTTACTTGAATCGTGCAAACTACAAAGAAAGGAAGTAGAGGAGGCTTTGAAGATTATGAGATCTGGAAAAGGTGTAGGGCCGGATGACATCCCTGTAGAAGTATGGAGAGTTTTAGTTGATTGTGGTTTGACTTGGCTTACGAATCTATTCAATGTTATTTGGCGAAGCAAGAAAAATGCATGAAGATTGGAGGAAGATTATTGTGGTGCCTCTTTATAAGAACAAAGGAGACAATCAAGATTATTCAAATTACAGAGATATCAAGCTGATGAGTCACACTATGAAATTTTGGGAACGTGTGATCGAAAGAAGGTTGAGTCTAAGTTTCCAACGTAAAAGAAAACCAATTCGGATTCATCCCAGGTCGCTCAACTATTGAAGCCATCCATTTGTTGAGGAGAATAATGGAGATTTATAGACCTAAAAGGAAGAACCTCCATATGATCTTTACTGACTTGGAGAAGGCTTATGATTTTTTCCCACGAGAAATACTGTGGAGAGTTTTGGAGAAAAAACAAGTACCTCTCCTATACATTAACCTCATAAAAGACATGTATGATAGGGCTTTATCTTGTGTAAGGACCGTGTCTGGGAAGACTGGCTATTTTAACATCAACATTGGTTTACATCAAGGTTCAGCTTTGAGCCCATTTCTTTTTACTTTGATTATGGACGAGTTGACAAGTCACATTCAGGATGAGTTAACTTGGTGTATGCTATTTGCTGATGATATTGTTTTGATTGACGAGACTAGAGATGGAGTAAATGAGAAGCTTGAGGTATGGAGAAATGAGTTGGAGAGTAAAGGAATTCGTACAAGTAGGGATAAGATGGAATATATGGAGTGTACCTTTGATGGAAGCAATAGTGAAAGAATCGAGGAGAAGATTGGTGATGAGAACATTCGGAAGAGAGATTCTTTTAGGTATCTGGGATCTATTTTGCAACATGATGGGGAAATTGATGGAGATGTTACTAATAGAATAAATGCAAGCTGGCTAAAGTGGATAGGAGCCTCTGTTGTTCTCTGTGATAAGAAAATTCCTTTAAAAACTAAAGGAAAGTCTTATAAAGCAGCTCTGAGACCTGCTATGCTCTATGGATCTGAATGTTGGCCTGTGAACCATAGACATGTGCAGAGAATGGTTGTAGCAGAAATGAAAATGCTAAGGTGGATGTGTGGACACACAAGTAAAGATCTGATTCGGAATGATGCAATCAGAAAGAAAGTTGGTGCAGCTCCGATCGAGGATAAGATGCGAGAAAAAAACTTAAGATGGTTTGGTCATTTGCAAAGAAGATCAGCCGATGCACCCGTTAGGAGATGCGAGTGTTGGGATGTTGAACCGACTAAGAGAGGGCGAAGAGGACCCGAGAAGTGTTGGAAAGAAACCATACGAAGGGTCTTAGTTTTGTGGATATAAGCCTGAGATTGACCCAAGATAGATCTAAATGGAGGCGAAGAATCCATGTAGCCAATCCTATTTAATTGTGGCAAAAGGCTTTGTTGTTGTTGTTGAAATAAATAAGAATACTTGAATACCAAATAATTATCTATTAGCAGTATTCCAAATATTGTATAAGGAAACATCTATTATATCGCTCTGGGCAAGTACGTAGTAATCATTATAAGGATGTTATTATCGATTCCAATTTGAAAGTATTATAGCTAACACTAGCCTTTATAGTAGTTGTTATGGTTTTCATTAAAATGCTCTATAGCAATAGTATAGATACATTGGCATTGAGGTCCTAATAAGTGGAAGCGTTATCATTGTAAAGTGAGGTATACTTTTAATAATATAATATTGGTAAGCATATGGTGGTGTTCATCAGTTTTTATTTAAGTAAAGGTGAAAATTAGTTAGGCAGATTGTCCTTAACAAATCATACAATTGAAAGAACCCTCGTCTTTACAAGGTTTTTGCATTTCAAAGTTGATTAAGGCACCAAAAAAATGTAAATTTTTTTTAGCTTTCTTAATTATTGATTTTGAAGTTAGGAAGTAATGATGATCATGGCAACCTAGTCACCTGGATTTCTTTAGTGATACGAGAAAAATACTTGGAGGATAAAGAAGAAGCAGGATCTTGAGTTGAAGTTAAAGGAAGTTTTCCTTGTCAGACCGCAGACAAAGTAAAGGAGGAGAAAATTAAGAACCAAACTAACATGTATAACTCTGTCAAATAGATGTCTTTCCCTGAATATATATATATATATATAAACTAGATATATTGGGTACTCTCATGATTTTACCATGTTCGCATATCTCAATCTCCAAATACCTCATGTCTTCCTCATTTCATTGCTTGATGTAATATCTTATGTTGGGCATACTCCATAATTTAAGGAACGTATTAGAATTGTATTCTCCCAACCTCACACGGACTTTGTTTTAATATACCTTATTGGATTGAAGAAATGATCTGCAAATTGCAAGCTAGAAATGTAGGAGATGGAGAAGTGTAGGAACAGAAGAGCACGGGAGTAGGTGGTTGAATGATATAATTATACACCTTTTTTGTGTCAACAATTTCAATAATTTTAGTTGATCATTACAGTAGCATTGTTGATCCTCATAAGATCATAATTTCATCTAAGAATTCACCTTGATTTGAATATTCTAAGACATGAAATTGGTAACTCTCACTTAAATTAATTTTCCACGGGAAATCCCAAGGATTATGTGTGAAACCCGGGGTGCCCTTATTTTTGCCTGATTTGATTTTATGGTCTGATTTACGACTAATTTACATGATGCATGTTGGAATCTAAATTATGATTCAGTAATGACTTTTGGGGGTTAGTGGTAAATCACAAAATTTCAACATACTCGAATTTGTATGAGGCTCGTGTAATGCTTTGTCGTGATCCAAAATCTAATAAGGAACTCTTAATCCCTTCATTTAAATAAGAAAAATTAGGAATCTAACATGATCTAAATTTGAATCAAGATCTATTGAACAACTAATCTCATGATTGAAAAAATGGGATTTATCGAGGTATTTGTGACTTAGAAAATCTAGATCAATAAGCATACCGCCAAATTATGAAATAATCTATGAATACAACAACAACAACAAAGCCTTTTCCCACAATTAAGTAGGGTCGACTACATGGATTCTTTGCCTCCATTCAGATCTATCTTGGGTCAATCCCGGGCTTATATCCATAAAACTAAGATCCCTTCGTATAGTTTCTTTCCAACACTTCTTGGGTCGTCCTCGCCCTATCTTTACCAGCTCAACATCCCAACACTCGCATCTCCTAACTGGTGCATCAGCTGGTCTTCTTTGCAAATGACCAAACCATCTTAAGTTTTTTTCTCGCATCTTATCCTCGATCGGAGCTACACCAACTTTCTTTCTGATTGCACTATTCCAAATCCGATCTTTACATGTGTGTCCACACATCCACCTTAGCATTTTCATTTCTGCTGCAACCATTCTCTGCACATGTCTATGGTTCATAGGCCAACATTCAAATCCATAGAGCATAGCAGGTCTCACATCTGCTTTGTAAAACTTTCCTTAAATTTTTAAAGGGATTTTCTTATCACAAAGAACAACAGAGGCTTCTCTCCACCTTAGCCACCCTGCATTTATTCTATTAGTAACATCTCCATCAATTTCCCCATCATGTTGCAAAATAGATCCCAGATATCTAAAAGAATCTCTCTTCCGAATGTTATCATCACCAATCTTCACCTCGATTCCTTCATCATTGCTTCCATCAAAGGAGCACTCCATATATTCTGTCTTAGCCCTACTTATACGAAATCATTTACTCTCCATCTCATGTCTCCAAACCTCAAGCTTCTCATTTACTCCATCTCTAGTCTCGTCAATCAACACAATATCATCAGCAAATAACATACACCAAGGTAACTCATCTTAAATGTGAATTGTCAATTTGTCCATAATCAAAGTAAAAAGAAATGGACTCAAAGCTGAGCCTTGATGTAAACCAATTATCAAAATAGCCAGTCTTCCCAGACGGGATCCTTACACAAGATAAAGCCCTATCATACATGTCCTTTATGAGGCTAATGTATAGGACAGGTACTTGTCTCTTCTCCAAAACTCTCCACAATATATCTCGTGGGACAGAATCATAAGCCTTCTCCAAATCAATAAAGATCATATGGAGGTTCTTCCTTTTAGCTCTAAAAATCTCCATTGTTCTCCTCGGCAAATGGATGGCTTCAATAGTTGAGCGACCTGAAATGAATCCGAATTGGTTTTCTTTTACGTTAGAAACTTGCTTCAACCTTCTTTCGATCACACGATCCCAAATTTTCATAGTGTGACTCATAAGCTTGATACCTCTGTAATTAGAACAATTTTGAATGTCACCTTTATTCTTATAAAGAGGCACCACATTAATCTTCCTCCGATCTTCAGGAATATTTCTTGCTTCGCCAAATAACATTGAATAGATTCGTAAGCCAAGTCAAACCGCTCTCACCTAAAGCTCTCCATACTTCTACTGGGAAGTCATCCGGTCCTACACCTTTCCCATGTCTCATAACCTTCAAAGCCTCATCTACTTCCTTTCTTAAAATCTGTCTATAGCTTGCACGATTCAAGTAACTTTCACTACTAGCCCGATCACCCAAAGCGATCTCTCTGTTTCCTTACCCAATGAAAAGTTTATGAAAGTACTGCTCTAGTTTCTATATCCTTCTGAGTAACAGGTACGCAACCTTCCTCGTCCTTAATGCATCTCACTTGAGAAAGGTCTTTGATCTTTCTTTCTCTTGCTTTGGCCAACCTGAATATATCCTTCTGGCCCTCCTTAGAGTCGAGATTTTTGTACAAAACTTCATAAGCTTTTGACTTAGCTTAGCTTACAGCTTTCTTTGCTTCCTTCTTCGTTATTTTGTAGTTTGTGATCGTTTCCACTGTTTTATCTTTAGACTTAGCTTTAAAGCATGCTCTTTAATTTTTAGCCTCTCTTGCACCCCTTCGCTCCACCACCAAGCCTCCTTTTGACCTAGAGCTCCTCCCTTTGACTCGCCTAACATCTCTTTGGCTACCTTTCGGATACAAGATGCTACTGCCTCCCACATCTCGTTTGCACTTCCGCTACAATCCCAAGATAAGTTTTCTAAAACCTTCTCCCTAAAGCTCGATTGCTTCATTGGAAGATTCCACCTTCTAGTTCTAGTGATCTTTGGAACCCTCCTTTTCTTTACCAACCCTTTTATTTGTACATCTAAGACTAACAAACGATGTTGGGTTGTCAAACTCTCTCCTGTGATTACTTTACAGTCTTTACAACATAACCGATCTCTTCTTCTCAACGCAAAGTAATCTATCTGTGTTCTAGTTGGCCCACTCTTATAAGTAATTAAATGATCCTTCCTCTTCTTAAAGAGAGTGTTTGCTATGAAAAGATCCACAGGTTTTCCTTAAACGTGCGAGGGGGGAAGGTCCCAACCTTTGCAGGGCCGGCGGAGGGTGGAGTTGACTGGAGGAGGGGAGGTAGAAGGAGGGTTACCTGGGAGAGGGGGTGGGGCTCAACGGCGAGGCTGATGCTGGAGCGAGGTGCGGAGCTGAGCAACAAGGCGAAGGGGCCTTGGATCATGCCTAAAGTTGGGCCGCTGTCACTGACGAGAGGGCAGATGGTTGAATAGACCGGCTGCGACGATGCTTTAAAGGAGCGAGGAAGGGCGAGGCGTTACATGCAGTGGCTGTAATAGCCGAGGCGGAAGGGGTGCGGCTGTTGCGAAGGCGGAGGAGGGCAACGGCCACGCGTAACGTGCGAGGGGGTTGGGGGAGGAAGAACGACTGGAGGTAGGTGATGATGGGGTGACGTGCTAGGCACGTGACCCGAGGGGGGTGGAGAGAGAACGTGGGGTGCCACGTGGCACGCCCAGGGGCTGGCACATGGCGCCCCAAAAAAATTTCAACTTTAACGATTGAGAAGTAGAAGGAGACCTCAGATCAAAAATTTTTCTTCACGAAAGTTGTTCATCTCGACAAGATCAAGACTCAGTATAAGTGCTATCCGTCGTCAGCCTTAGATTGACCGACCGGGCTTGGTTGAGAGTGCATTTTCCTATTCATCATGGGATGCCAGAGGTGGGCTTTCGCAAATTGATGACGGAAGGGCAGATTTGATGAGGTTCCCGGAATAAAGAGGGCAGATTTTCCGACCCGCCATGATGGTTGAATTACTGAATCACTTCCCAATGGTATGTTCTCGGTCTGTTTAGATAATGAGGATCACATTCTAGGTTATGTTTCTGGGAGGATCCGACGCTGTTTTATACGTGGGGGATAGAGTCAAAATCGAAGTACAACTTTCATGAAGGACCCATGAGCAAAAGAGGTCACCTGTGCGAAGTGATATTTTTGGAGGTTCTCCATGTGTATAGAAAACCAGATTTTGGTGTGTACGTTACAAGGCTGAAATATTATTATTCTGATCTTTTTGTCACTCGTACTTTGATCAGTTGAATCTTCTACATTAAGACTGTTAACTGCGTCCTATTGCACCTCTTACTAGAATGTAATACCATATGAGTAACATAGATTAACGTATAATAAGTGTTGGATTTTGTATCTTTAATGTTGGAAGGAGTAGCTTGGTATAGAATAAATGGTTGTATATATTAATGATCTTGAAAAGTATGGAATTTGGATTTACGCCTTCCCTACTCGTTGTCCACCACCTGGAAGTATTGATTGGATAACTAAAATTTTTTTTTAACTAAACATTATTGATCACAAATTCACAAGAGAAATCTATTGTGCACCAAACTGCACACCATAAAAGGCGGAATTTGAGAAAATGTCCGATTACTTCGAGTTGATACATGCACCATTATCCTATTGTTTTGCAAGATGTTGTTTTCCACAACTTGAACTCTTGGCCTCGAGATCACATAACGACAATCTTGCCAGTACCCCATGGGTCCCAATGAACAATCACAAAGGTCCCTTAATATTCCAATCTACAAACAATTTATGTTATAAATTCCTGGATTAATATTCTGCTCAATAAAAACAATATAATGTGCATATTTGTATTTATGAATATGCTTTAAAACGATATAAATTCTAATAGGTGTACAAATAGATGGAACGCATGCACTCACCTTTTGATTTAAGCTTTTGATATATATTTTTTTAAACTATAAGCAAACAATACCCATTATCCAGGAAATGAAAGTTTAATATTTCTCTCACAAGCAGGAATTTACAGTATAAAAAAATTAAACTAATTTTTTTTTTACAACTGTGAGCAGACAGTACGTATCCAGGGAATGGAAATTTAACAAATTTTTTTTTTAACTATAAGCACAAAAGCCAGGTGCATAATGAAACTTCCATTCATGTGATATTATCATAACTAGTAAGAGTTTAAACCTTGTTAGAATACAATTGGCATGAGTATTGAAGAAATAAAAGATCATAACAACCATCCCCATTTCAAATTATAAAGCAGATCTTAAGTTTTCTGCATATAACTATCCAATTTCACGCATTAACTGAGGAATCCAGAATGTTTATAACATCATGCATGGCAGCAATAGACATGGAGGGGATGTACATATACTAAAATCTAAGATACATGCATGGCAGCAAGGAGAGGGCTGGGGATGGTACCTTTGATTAGATTGCTTCAAATTTGGAAGAATCAATGGTTGCATGCAACATGGAGAGCTGTTTTGAAGGTTTGAGAGAAAGCTCCAGCAACAAGGGAGGCTTCAATGGCTTGAGGGGAGACTGCAGGAGCCTCCAGGAGATAAAAGACAGTAGCTTCAGCTGCAGATTTTGCTCCTGACAGTGGCTGGACAGCAGCATTAACAAGATCTGGAGGAGCTTTGAGCTTTTATGTTGGAGAGAAGAAGATGGGAAGAATAATGGAGAAGGGAAGAAGAATGATTGGGGATGAATGTACCTTGAATTGGGTCAAGATGACATGCAATTGCTTTAATTTGCAGCAGAACAGCAGGAGGATGAAGAAGGTTTGCAGCTGTACTTGAAGCTGAAGGAGAAGAGAAAGGGGCTGGAGTTTCTCTCGATGGGGTTGTTTTTATAGGGAAAAGGGAGAGAGAATGGTTCAAGGTTTAATGCCAAGTGGAAAATAGGATTGTGGCATGTGTTATAAGGAGAGAAAAGAGGAGAAAGACAAGTGGGAGAAAAAATATACGGCTGGACTGCGCACAGGCTGTGCACAGTCAGATTTTTTATTCTTTTTTTTTCCAAAAATTCCTTTTATTTCGCATATCAAAAAAATTGACGGCGTTCGCGCATTGATTGCCGGATTCCAACGTGAAATATCTCGTTTTGATCGTCGTTGAACGACGATCAATATGAGTATAATATTCATATACTTTCGGTCGAGTTTTAAATACTCGGAATTTTCGGATACGGATTTTTTGTTTAAGATTAAATTTTGTGATTTAAAAATATTAAACGACCTCCGATTGATGAACGGTCGATTTCGTTGGTCTTGTTTCGTCGAATCGGATCCAATGACGGTCTCGATTTGTTTCGCGGTTTCCGAATTTACGTCGCGACTTTTTCGCGGCGCGTATTACGAAGTGACCGATTTTTGGTCGATTTCGCCCGAACTTCTTTTGATTCACGATCAATTAATCGTTTTAGGTTATCTAATATTGCCAGATAACTTTATTGGATTAATCGGACCCAAATCGGGTCGAGTTCGGGTTTGTGCGGATTCGGATGTTACACATGATCTACTGAAGTAGGATTTCAGAATGAAACCCTAGAACCAATGATATTTGATCTTGAATGCAAACTTGAATCGGAAAAGAAATCTTCAAATATGATCTTCAAAATAGTATTCACGAACATAATTAGGGTTTATTAAAATCCTAGAATCTCAAATCTCGAATAAATAAAGAACGAACATAAAATCCTTGAGAATTGAACTCGCTCCAATACCATGTTAGAAAATAGGAATGTGGAAGAGAAAATGATACATAGAGCATGAAAAACATAAATATGAACATGGAAGAACATGATTTTTACGTGGAACCCTACTCCTAAAGAGCAGGATGAAACCACGGGAGAAGGCCTCAAAGGGCCATATGCTTCATTCCTTTTCTCATCAGATACAATGGGTGTGGGGGTCTATATATAGCCCCCACCGAGTCTCCACATCTCCAAACTGGTAGATGTGGGACTAAACAACTAGATGGGATAAATGGATCCTGAAGATATCCATTTACCCATCTACAACATAAGAGGCACAGAACCAAATACTCCAACAATAAATAAATACATGAACATAAAGCTCTCAACACTCCCCCTCAAGCTGGAGCATATATATCTATCATGCTCAACTTGGAACTCCATTTCTCAAAAGGGCTTCGAGTGTGTGCCTCGGTAAAGATATCAGTTGTCTGGTCACCTGAACTGACATGAGAGGTAGCAATCAGTCCCTTCTGAATCATATCATGAGTAAAATGACAATCTACTTCACTGTGCTTTGTTCTCTCATGAAATATTAGATTATTGGTAATGAACAAGGTTACCTAATTGTCGCATTTCGACTGCATAGGGAGAGTCACGCTAATGTGGAGGTCAGAAAGAACAAACTTTACCCACATCATTTCAGCACTGCTTTGAACCATGGCTCTATATTCATATTTTACATTGGATCTAACCACAACTGTTTGCTTCTTGCTTTTCCATGACACGAGTGAATTTCAAACAAAAATGCAGAAACCTGAGGTAGATTTCCTATTTTAGGGTACCCGGCATAATATGTGCCTGCATAGCCAGAGATGGATAATGAGGTAGTCCTATTGAATAATAAGTCCCTACCTAGTGATGACTTCAAATATCTGAGGATCATGTAGAGATTGCATCCATGTGCACCTGTTGTGGTTGTTCTATGAACTGACTAACTTTACTAAATGTAAAAGAAGTATCAAGCCTGGTAATGGTGATAAAAAGTAGTTCCCCTATAAGTTATCTTTATCTTCGCTTGTCCACTTCCTCAGTGACGTATTTGTGTAGCTTCATACTTGAATCCATAGGTGTATATGATGGTATGCACCATGTCATTCCAAATCTGAAAGTAGATCAATCACATATTTTCATTGTGTCATTATCAAGCCTTGCTTATTTCTGCCTTTCTGGCAAATTCTAGGCCTAGAAAGAACCTCAATTATCCCAGGTCCTTGATGACAAATTGTTGACCTAGGAATTTCTTGGCCTCAGCTATCCCTCAAATATCGTTATATGTGGCAATGTCATCAACATACATGAGGATAGCCACCGTACCTTGTTGTGTCTTCTGTACAAATAAAGAATGTTCTGAAGTGGATTGTTTTAATCCTCTACAGTCTATTAGATCTGAGAAAACCATGCGATGGGACTCTTTTTAAGTCCATAAATGGCCTTATGTAGCCGCATACATATTCCCCCTCAACAGCAAAACCAGGTGGTTGTTGCATATGGACCTCTTCTTGAAGATCACCGTATAAGGATGCATTCTTGACATCTAGCTGGAAAAGAGCCCAATCATGCACTATAATTACAGAGAGAAGGATTTATAGGGAAGAATGTCTCATGACATGAGAGAAGAGGTCGCCATAATCCACACCATATGTTAGCATAAAACCTCGGGTAACAAGCATAGCTTTATATCTGTCAAATCTACCATCTACCATGTGTTTCACAGTGAAGACCATTTGCAGCTAACAACATATGACCATTCTGGAGTTGTAACAAGTGTCCATGTCCCACGTGATTGAAGCGCGGCCATCTTTTCTTCCATCGCTATCCACCACTGACTTTCTTTAAAGGCATCTTGGTATGTTCGTAAGATCTTAATAGCAAATAATCCCAATACAAATTTATGGTAAGTCAAGGATAGTTTATACAGAGACACGTGTCCTTCTATCGGGTACCTTGTACATGCTCTTTTCCCTTTCCGTAGTACAATTGGTCATCCCAGATCATCCTCTTGTTTGTTGTCATCATGTGGCATTTCAAGTTCATCATTCAACCCAAAATTTACCGGGGGCGTGTTGGATATTGGGAAAGACCAAGGAGCATCGAGAATGAAGGTAGTGGGAGGTGGTGGAAGGACTTTCCCAGAATCAGATAGACTTAACATATTTCTTGTAGGATTGTAATACATGGACTCAAAAAAGGTAACATTAGCACTAATATAATATTTTCGTTGGAGGGTATCGAAGCATTGCTAGCCCTTTTCAGTTCGAGAATAACCCACAAACATACAATTGACATCCTAAGGTACAAGCTTGTCGCGACCAGGGAAAAAGATGCACAAAGGTAGAACACTCAAAAACTTGTGGGGTAAGAGCAAACATTTCTTTCTCAAGAAATGAAAGAGAGAAAGGAGCATTTTCACAAAAAACAGTAGAAGGAATGCGATTGACCAAATAACATGCAGTCATGGCAGCATCTCCCCGAAAAGAGTGAGGAGCTCGACTCTGAATAAAAAGAGTCCTAGTGGTATCTAACCGATGACGATGCTTGCGTTTAGCAATACCATTATTTTGTGATGTATAAAGACAGGAAGTCTGGTGCACCATCCCATGTGAACTGAAAAACTGAGCTAAAATAGTTGTACAAAATTCCAAAGCATTATCTGACCAAACATATTTTATTGAAGCTGAGAAAATGTTGAATATTTCATTAACAAAGCTTTGAATCATAGTGCTAGCATCAGAATTTCTTAAATAAAAAGATCCACAATAATCTGGAGAAATCATCAATAACCACAAGATAGTACATGTGTCCCTGGTGATCAGGGACACGACTAGGACCCCAAATATCAAAATGAAAAAGTTCAAATAGACTTTGACTACTACGACTAAGGCGACTTGGAAAACTAGACCGTTGATGTTTTCCAAGCGGACATGCCTCACAATGAAACTCAGATTTGACAGAAATCCCTGAAATGAGACGGCATATCTTTGACAACGAAAGGTGACCAAATCGTAGATGACAAGTGGATGGTAATTGTGAACCCCCGGAAAGCAAATCAGCACCAGCATATGGAGTCTGGATCAGTCGGTAAAGGCCTTCATGCTCACGGCATCACCCTGCCTGTGAGTATATCCTGAAAAATAGGGGAAGTATGGTCAAATATGGCATGATAATGATAAAGTGATTGCTTATGCCTCTAGACAGCTATGCCTCTATGATGCAGAATGGTCAAATATGGTCAAGTATGCTCAAATATGGCATGCTCACGGCGTCTTGATGCAGAATGATAAAGTGATTGCTTATGCCTCTAGACAGCTAAAAAAACATGAGTTAAATTACCCAACTCATGACCTTGAGTTAGCTGCTATAATATTTGCCTTAAAAATCTGGAGACACTACTTATATGGAGAAACTTATCGAATCTTTACGGATCATAAGAGTTTGAAATATATTTTCTCTCAGAAAGAGTTGAATTTAAGGCAAAGAAGATGGTTAGAGCTAATTAAAGATTATGATTGTTCCATAGAATATCACCCGGGGAAAGTCAATGTCGTAGCTGATGCCCTCAGTAGAAAGTCTAAGGGTCAGCTATCTCACTTAAAAGGGGAATATTATCAGTTGAAAGAGTTACGTGCAAAGTTAACCATAGATTAGCATCCTTACAAGTGAGACCCATATTATATGATAAAATCAAGGAGGCACAAGTCCATGATTCTGAAATCATTAGAATGATTGAGAAGATTAAGGGAGGAGATGAAGCCGGGTATACAATAGATAGTCAAGGGGTTTTATTCTTTAAAGGAAGATTATGTGTTCCGAGGAAATCTGATATAAAGACTGAGATTCTGGAAGAGGCACATAACTCCATGTATACTATGCATCCAGGAAGTACTAAGATGTATAGGACACTTAAGAACTACTATTGGTGGTCTGGCATGAAGAGAGAGATTGCAGAGTATGTTTCTAGATGTCCTATATGCCAACAAACAAAACCGGAGCGTTTGAGACATGCGGGGAAATTACAGCCACTTCCAATACCAGAATGGAAATGGGAACACATCACTATGGATTTTGTTACAGGATTTCCAAGGACCCGTCGAGGTCACAATGCAATATGGGTCATAGTAGACAGATTAACTAAGTCAGCACATTTCTTAGCCATTAACATGACATACTGTCTAGACTGCTTGGGAAAGATCTTTGTTAATGAGATAGTTAGCCGTCATGGGGCTCCTGTGACAACTTGTATCTGATAGAGATCCACGATTTACTTCTAAGCTATGGCCAAGCTTACATAAAGCTATGGGAACGAAGTTAGCATTTAGCACAGCCTTTCATCCTCAAACAGATGGCCAATCAGAACGGACTATCCAGACTCTAGAAGACATGCTTAGAGCTTGTGCACTGAGCTTTAAAGAAAGCTGGGATGAACATCTCTCACTTATAGAGTTTGCATACAATAACAGCTATCATACTAGTATTGGGATGGCACCTTATGAAGCCTTGTATGGTAGACCGTGTAGAACACCTATCTGTTGGAGTGAAGTTGGAGAAAGGAAATTGGTTCAACCTGAACTAATACAAAACACGATAGAAAAAGTTGAGGAAATCAAGAGATGCTTAAAGGCAGCGCAAAGCAGACAGAAAAGTTACGCAGATAAGCGAAGGAGAGACTTAGAATTTCAAGTGGGAGATAATGTGTTTCTAAAAGTTTCTCCGTGGAAAGGCCTAGTTAGATTCGGGAAGAAAGGGAAACTAAGTCCAAGATACATTGGCCCTTACGAGATTATTGAGAGAATCGGAAGTGTAGCTTATCGTCTTCGACTTCCAGCTGAACTAGCAAGGATACATGATGTCTTTCATGTCTCCACACTTCGGAAGTTTATTCCAGACCCAACCCATATGATACAACCTCAAGATATTCAATTGAAGGAAGATCTGTCATACGAGGAGGTTCCTGTGGAAATTCTAGATTATAAAGTACAAGAGCTTCGTACAAAGAAGATTCCTTTAGTCAAAGTTTTATGGAGGAGTCACACAATAGAAGAAGCCACATGGGAACGAGAAGAAAAAATGAGATCTCGATATCCCCACTTATTTTCAAGCTAGCAAGGATACTTAAATTTCGAGGACGAAATTTATTGCATGTAGGGGAGAATTGTAATACGCGTTTTGTACACTATGCTTTTGAATGATATCAAGTGTTATTTCAAGGAAATATTGGATTGATAGTGTTCACACTTTACAGATACCATAGTCAATAGATTCGCCTTTCTGCAATGATTTCATTTAAACTTGTTGTGTTTATATCAGAGACCGTCTTGTATAAAATGGACTTCAAAAAGGTTCTATGAATTGTGTAGCACATCAAAACATAGTACCACATCTAGTAATCTGGATTTTTGGTAGTACCTTATAAGTAGTAGAAGCCACTACTAGCATAGTGTCCATAATGTAATAGATTTATACTCATTAGCCATAATCACATTCTTAAGACTAATTAAGCATGATTAGTGCTAATTACCCGTCATTAGTAATAATTAAGCGTCATTAGCATAGATTTATATTCATTAGCCATAATCACATCATTAAGACTAATTAAGCATGATTAGTGCTAATTACCCGTCATTAGTGATAATTAAGCGTCATTAGCATAGATTTATACTCATTAACAATAATCACATCATTAAGACTAATTAAGTATGATTAGTGCTAATTACCCGTCGTTAGTGATAATTAAGCGTCATTAGCAAAAGTAGGACACATGGAGAGGAAATCGTGGGACGCGTGTCGTTATATAGTCAGGACAAGTGTCAAAAACTCAATAGCGCCATGTGTCAGCATCCTAAGTCTAACACGTGTCATGGTGAAGCCGCTTGCTTGGGCAACAAGTTATCTCGTGTAGATAAGCCAAACCTTGCTTGGGCAACAAGTTATCTCATGGATAAACCAAACCTATTACTTGGGCAACAAGTTTTCTCATAAATAAGACATGTGGCATACCATGTGTCTTAGAGGCTCCCTTACATGTTGACACATGTCACACATGTAAAGGGGGTGGAGGCCTATAAATACCCAAGGCCTCCCCATTCCATTTCATTCATCCCACGCCCATCTCTCCACCTTAAAGCCGCAAGACTGCTGAGGTTGCGGGAGGAGCACGAGAGGAACCGCGGCGAAGCCCTGTCAGTGATCGAGAGCGTTTTTGAAGCCGTAACGAAGTTCTGTCCGTACCAAGCCGTAGTATTCAATCTAAGACGGCTATAGAGGAGGTTTTCACTAAAGAAACGTTTTCGACCCAAGTTAGACAACAATCAGGTGAGGGATTCTCAAGCGCTAATTTAAGCACTAGTCTTAGCTTTTATGCATGGTTTTGAATAGCAGGTATGAAATCGTGGTTTGTAAAGCTTTTATGCATGAATTACAAGTACCATACGTTTGAGATCAAATCTGGGCTTCAGATTGTATTTCAGACGTCGTTTCACGAGTTTTATCTTGATAACACGTTTTTAAGCATTTGGTTCTTGATGGAACACGAGACATAAGTTTCACTGCTTAGATATGAGTTTTATATGAAGAATTATGTTTTGCACGGTTACTATGCATGATGGATCGATTTTCGAGTTCTTAAATAAGTTCTACTTGTCAGAATATGTATGTTATGTCAAAAGTGTTTTATGTTCATGAATTAGTTGTTATGAGCTTGAAATAGCAAGTTTACGGTTTATTAGTGACAAGAAAAGGATCAGAATCAGAAGATAAGCACCACAGTAGCTCTTTTATACAAATCATGAACTAGCCATTAGATATGGTGATGTCATTAGATATGACCCTGAAACCGCCATTAGATATGGCAAACCATTAGATATTGTATCAAGAGGACTTTGGGTCCGCATTCTGTATACATATAGGCTTTGGGCCGTATGCAGGGTGTTTTTGATCTTTGGGACCGTCTGCGCGTATGACTTAGCTTTGTTTCAGCGTTCATGAGTCAATAAATTAGCCACAGTGGTGATTAGTACAAACAACTTGATAGTGATGATTATGTTTCAGTTTATCTGCCTTTGAAGTGATTTCAGCATTTATTTGCAAATCTAGCATGTTGCTATATGTTTATTGTCATAAAGTCTCTTTTTCAAGATATTTCAAAGTTATCAGTATAAATTTTGGCATACTGCTCATATTTCAACTTTTAGTTATATGTAAAAAGCTTGAGATCCTTTCACTGGGTCTAAGCTCATAAATGGGTTTAGACTCATCCCGTTATATTATATTATATACAGATCAGCAGAATCACGAATAGCAGGTGAAAGGACCACGGATACACTTGGAGGAGGTGTCTTTTGCTTTTCGTTGTTTTTGTACTGTCTGTGTTATTTTGTAAGAAGTTGTAATAGATAGAACTTGTGTAATACACTTCTTGGTGTTGTGAACTTGAAATACAAAGGTTTTATATTTTATGAGATTGCCACATGTTTACGTGAGGAAAAAGAAGAGGAAAGATCTTTGTCGCGGCACGTTCCGGTTAGCGGGACGGGTCGTGACAGGAGATGGTTGCCCTACAGTCACGGGGCACATGGAGCTTGGTTCCCGCTCTTTCAGGAGCATTTGTTGTTAGCTGCAAATAGGTTTTCACTGTCGAGTATCATGCGGATGGTAGCCTTGATCGATACAAGGCAAGGCTAGTGGCATGGGGTTTTACTCAGACTTATGGCGTGGACTATATGGATACCTTCTCTCCAGTTACCCGTCATTCCACTCTTCATATTCTTCTGTCAGTAGCCGTGGTACGTGATTGACCCTTGTTCCAACTTGATGTTAAGAATGCATTTTTGTATGGAGATCTGCAGGAAGAAGTCTAAATGCAGCAACCTCCGGAGTTTGCTGCTGAGGGGTAGAATCATATGGTGTGCAGACTTCATATGGCAATATATGGCCTTAAACAGAGCCCAAGGGCATGGTTTCAGAAGCTTTCCCATCTAATTGAGCAACAAGGATTCAAGAGATCCAATACAGATCACTCGTTGTTCAGTCAGAAGACTACTCGAGGTACAGTTGTCATCATGGTGTATGTTGATGATATTTTGGTTACAGGAGATGATGCTTAGGGATTAGAGATGACAAAAGCATTTTTGGGCCGTCAATTTTTACAAGGACCTTGGTACACTACGATACTTTCTAGGGCTGGAGTTCTTCGGAATGCACAGGGTCTTGTAATGACCCAAAGGAAATATATTACATATATGCTTATCGAGACGGGCATGGTTGGATGTAGGCCTTCTACTACTCCTATGGACCCCAGTATGAAATTGTATGATAATGTTATAGAAGAAGTTGACAAGAGAAGGTATAGAGAAATGGTGGGGAAGCTTCTTTACATCACTATAACTCGACCTGATATTGCCTTTGCAGATAGTCGGGTAAGCTAGTTTATGGAACAGCTGAGACAGGTACATATGGATGCTATATATATGATACTCAGGTATCGAAAATCGTCTCCAGGCACAGGGCTGTTGTTTAGAAAGGAAACCGGTTTATCTGTTTTGGCATGTGCGGATGCTGACTATGCAGGATGCCCTAAGGATCAAAATTCTACCTCAGGCTTTGCTGTGTTTGTGGGTAGCTCTCTAGTTTCTTGGAAAAGCAAGAAACAAATATTTGTGGCTAGATCCAGTATTGAATCTGAATATAGGGCCATGGCACAAGCAAGTACGGAGATGATGTGGGTTCGAGCTGTAGTAGAAGACTTGCATGTAGATGTACCTCTACCCATGCAGCTACAGTGTGATAAAGCAGCATTGTTCATTGCTAATAATCCTGCCTTTCATGAAAGAACCAAGCATATTAGGTAGACTGTCACTACACCAGAGACATGATCCAGAAGGGCCTGATTTCTACTTCACATGTTAGTTCTGGAGAGCAGACTGCCGACATCTTCACCAAACCGTTGCTCAGAGGACCATTCCAGAAGTGTACTTCCAAGCTGAGCATGATCGATATCTATGCTCCATCTTGAGGGGGAGAGTAGAGAGAATTATGTAGTTGGTGTACCATTTGTGTTTTTTATTTTTCTATGTTCCGGCTTATGTAATTTACCCATGGGTTTTATCTATATAAGAGACCCTATGGTTCCCTGGAATAAACAACAACTCTTATTTTTCCAACAGGTATCTAGCAACAGTCCTACACTGAAGCTATGTATCCCAACCCTAACCGTAAACCCCACCCATCGCCCCCTTTCTCTCTCTCCTCTCTCTATCGTCGCCGACCTTCCCCTCCTCTCTCCGTCGTCGTCGACCCTCCCCTGCCACTGCCTCTCCAGGCTGCAGCCGCCTCTCCAACCACTGTGATAGCCGAGGCCACCTCTCCAGCCGTCGTTGAGCGACACGGTCTTCACCGCCGCCGACAGCTCCTTTTTTTGGTTGATGGATTGGGGTGCATAAGTCTACATATGCATTCAAATCTACGTATGTCTGTGTAGACATACATTCATTGGTCTACAAAACTCTAGTTATCTACGTCCGGCAATATGACTAAAAACAAAGTCGATGCACCCGCCACAGGCGCTTTTAGAGGTCCAACGCCTATTGTAAAAATGGACGGGACAAACAATGAGCTTTGGGCTATGCAATTCATGAGCCTTATAAAGTCTAATGGTGAAAAACGCATTCCTACATTGTCAAAATGAACGGGACAAACAATGAGCTGTGGGATATGCAATTCATAAGCCTTATAAAGTCTAATGGTGAAAAACACATTCTTACCGAGGAGTCTCTAGAGATATTTACATATTTTTATATTCTATATGTAACTTTTCTTTATTTTTATTTCTTTGTTTCCATCTTATATAATTTACCCATAGGTCTCTCCTCTATATAAGAGACCCTAGGGTTCTCAGAAATAATAACGCACTCATTTCTTCCAACATAGTAACATAGCAGCAGTCCTATACCGGCGCACGTATACCCTAACCCTAATCCCTACCCGTCAGCCCCCCCTTCCATCCTTTCCTCTCGGCGCCGCCGCCACTTGTCTCACTCTCAGCGCCGCCGCCAGCCACCTCCTTCCATTATCTCGACGCCGCCGCCACCTCCCCGGGTGCGCCGCCTCTCCAACCCGCTATACCGCAGTTGCGGGTCTCTCCGGCACACCACCGGTGCCGCCCACTCTCGGCGCCGCCTCTCCGTCCCGTTACTCTGCAGTTGCGGGTCTTTCCAGTGCCGTCGGCCCTCGCATCCGCCACCTCTTCTTCGTACATCTAAGTTGATGGATTTGATTGCATAAGTCTACATATTCAATCAAATCCCCATATGTCATTGTGGGCATCTCTCTCTTTGTCTACATACCCTGTGATCTTCATCCAGCATCATGTCAGCCAACAAAGTCGACGTACCCGCCACAGGTGTCTTCAAAGGTCCGGCACCGATTGTCAAGATGGATGGGGCGAACTACGAGCTATGGGCGATGCAGTTCACGAGCCTTATGAAGTCTAACGGTAAGAAACATATTCTTACTGATGAAGAGACGGTGGAGAAAACAGAGATTCATGCCTCGTGGGAGGCAGACGACGCGTACGCCAAAGTTTGGTTGTCTGGGACATTGACGATAGAGATCGCCAATGACGTGCTGCATCAACCCACAACGAAGGCGATGTGGGATATACTTGCGGCGACATATTCGTAGGCACAAAATGAGACCAAGATTCTTTAACTGCATCATGATATTTTTATAGTCAAGCAGAATGGACGACCTCTCCACTCACTGTATACATCCCTACTAGGGATGTTCGAGAAGCTCCACAGCTTCATGCCTTTGACGGCCACGCCTGAGCAACAGAAGACGTACAAGAAAGCTACCATGGTTGGTGTATTCCTTGCTGCACTAGATCCAGAGTATGATGTTGCTTGCTCTTAGATCCTCGCAGATGCTACTATTCCTCCTATGGAGGAAGCTTTCCGATGACTTAGTCGGATCACTATCCTGAGCTCTACTACTAACTAGGCGCCCTCGGAAATGGCCGCCTCCAGGGGAAGAGGCAGTTCATCTACTTTTCGTGGACGTGGACCCCGTGGTCGATGGGGAGGGGTGGATCCGTCAGCCCTGCACTTATTGTCACTGACCTGATCACTCCGAGGATACAGGCTATTCTAAGCATGGTTTGCTAGCATCAGCATGGGTAACAGAGCAAGTTGAGTCTCCTTCACCTTCTTCCTTGGATCAGAAATTCAATGATCTTGTAGCCAGACTGAGGAACATCATGTCTCCTGACACTGCTCCAGGAGGCCATTCAGATGTGGAAGCTTCTGCTTCTGCCAGTACATCCGCTACAACCAGTACCTCAGGTAGTCCTTATGCTCTTACCTCGTGTGATGGGTCTACGATTACATAATGGATTATGGACTCAAGAGCGACACATCACCTATGTAGAGACAAAGAGCAGCTTATTACATATAGACAGGTTCCTCCAGGGCGGACTGTGGTGATAGCCGATGAGACACATTCCTCGATCACAGGAAAAGGGGAAATTAGTTTGTCGTCGTCCATGTGACTGCAAAATGTGTTATATGCTCCTGACTTCTCTATGAATTTATTATCCATTAGTCAGATTACGAAGGATTTGAATTGTCGAGCTATTTTTGACCCACCGTCTCTTGTCTTTCAGGACATTCTTACGGGCAGACTGATTGTTTGTGGCCGTGAGCAGGGTGGTCTTTATCGTTTGGTCCGTACTCCCTATGCATGTGCATCTCTTCATTCCACTGGACCAGTATCTCCATATACCTGGCATCTTTGCTTTAGCCACCTCCCTCTTCAGAAGATGTGTCGTATTTTGCCGTAGATTTCTCCATGATCGTCCTTCCAGTGTGAAGCGTGTCAGTTGGGAAAGCATCAATGGTCCGCTTTTCCTAGTCGTCAGAATCGGAGCAGTAGCTCCGTTTTGGAGTTAGTTCATATAGATATCTAGGGTCCAAGTCGTGTCCCTGATCACCAGGGACACCAGGGACACATGTTTTATCTTGTTGCAGTAGATGATTTTTCTCGTTTGTCGTGGGTGTTTCTATTGAAGAATAAATCTGAAGTGGGAGATGTGAGTCAAATGTTTATCAATGAAGTGCAGAATGTTTTCTCTTCCTATGTTAAAATTGTTAGGACTGACAATGCTTTAGAATTTGTACTCGTGCACTTTCATTGTTCTTTTCTTCCCCTGGTATAATTCATCAAACATCGTGTGCATCCACTTCACAACAGAATGGTGTTGCAGAGAGGAAACATCGTCATCAACTTGATATCACTCAGACCCTACTTTTTTAGAGTCATTTTCCACATTCGTTTTAGGGTGATGCAGTTCTTACAGCCTGCTATTTGGTAAATCACATGCCCGTCGGTCTTAGGTGAGAAAAATTCCCTTCTCTTTAGCATTTCATGAGAATGAGTTGTTCTCTCTTACTCCTCATGTCTCTGGCTCTGTCGCATTTGTCCCCAATTGACTCCAGGTCTTGACACGCTCTCTCCTAGGGCTGTCAAATGTGTGTTTGTGGGGTACTCCAGGACTCAGAAGGGATATCGAATGATCCATTATGCAGAAAATACTTTATCAGTGCCGATGTCACATTCCTTGAATCCGTGATATTTTTCTCTCCTACAGGTGGCAAGTTGATTTCTTCAGAATCTGATATTTCTATGTACATGACACCTCCTCCTACGAGTCAGTTGTCTCCTCTGCCTGTCATACCACCACCTCCACCACTTCCACCACCTCCTCCTATACAGCCGTCGGTGATCGTTGTTCCACCATTACCAAAATTCTATACCCGTCGATCAAATTCTGCTCATGGCCATCGTCCAACATCCAGCGTGCCCCAGGTTTGTTCGGATAACATGGTTTCTAAAGATGGGTCTTGAGATGTTTCTGTACAGGGATCGGTGCAGGATGAGGTTCCCGAGGACCTGGACTTACCCAATGCCATTAGGAAGCAAAAACGTACATGTGCATCCTACCCGCTTGCTTCCCAGGTCTCTTTCCATCGCCTGACGATAGATTTTCGGAGACTTGCAGTTGCTCTATCTGCCGTGGAAATTCCACGGACTTACCAGGAAGTCTTGAAAGATAGTCGTTGGCATCTTGCTATGGAGGAAGAGATGGCTGCCTTGCAATCACGTGGTACCTGGAGTTTGGTGGTTGCTCCTCCTGGCGCATCTATTGTCAGTTGCAAATGGGTGTTCACTATTAAATATCATGCAGATGGGAGCCTTGATCGTTACAAGGCAAGATTGGTGGCTTGTGGTTATACGCAGACCTATGGTGTCGATTATATGGACACATTCTCTCATGTTGCTCGACACTCCACATTACGTGTTCTTCTTTCTGTTGTTGTGGTACGTGACTGGCCTTCATTTCAACTGGATGTTAAAAATGCATTCTTGTATGGAGATCTACAGGAGGAGGTCTACATGCAGCAGCCTCCGAGGTTTGCTGCTGAGGAGGAGTGTCAACAGGTTTGTAGACTCCATAAGGCAATATATGGCCTTAAACAAAGTCCAAGGGCATGGTTTCAAAAGCTATCAGATTTGATCGAACGACCGAGGTTCAAGAGATTAAATGCAAATCATTCTCTATTTGTGCAGAGAACACCTAGAGGTATAGTTGTTATCATGGTCTATGTTGATGACATAGTTGTTACAGGAGATGATGAGCAGGGAATCAAGATGGCAAAATATTTTCTCAGCAATCAGTTTGTGACTAAGGATTTGGGTACCCTAAGGTATTTCTTAGGGTTGGAATTTGCTAGGAATGCGCAGGGTCTTGTGACGACCCAAAGAAAGTATGTTACAGATATACTTGTCGAGACGGGCATGATTGGGTGTCGACCTTCCACTACTCCTATGAATCCTAGCATGAAGTTATAAGATGATGATACAGATGAAGTTGATAAAAGGAGATACAGAGAGATGGTGGGAAAGCTCATCTATGTTACTATTACCAGGCCGGATATCTCATTTGTTGTGAGTCGAGTGAGTCAGTTCATGGAGTAGCCTCGACAAGTACATAGGGATGCTATATACATGATATTGAGATATCTTAAATCTTCTCCAGGCGCAGGATTACTTTTCAAGAAAGGAGATACTCTCTCTATGTCTGTGTGTGCTGATGCAGACTATGCAGGGTGTCCTAAGGATAGAAAATCCACTTCGGGCTTTGTAGTGTTTATCAGCGGCTCTCTTGTTTTGTGGAGAAGCAAGAAACAAACAGTTGTAATGAGATCAAGTGTTGAATCTGAATAGGGCTATGGCGTAAACAACTACAGAGATGATGTGGGTTCGAGCAGTATTAGCAGATTTGCATATAGATGTTTCTCTACCCATGCAATTACAATGTGATAATCAGGCTGCCCTACTCATTGCAAACAATCCTGTGTTCCATGAGAGGATAAAACATATTGAGGTAGATTGCCATTACACGAGAGATATGATTCAAAAGGGATTAATTTCTACCTCTCATGTCAGTTCAAGAGAGCAAATAGCAGACATATTTACCAAGGCATTGCTCAGAGGACCATTCCAAAAGTGTTCGTCCAAGCTGAGCATGATTGACATCTATGCTCCATCTTAAGGGGGAATGTAGAGATATTTACATATTTCTATATTATATATGTATCTTTTCTTTATTTTTATTTCTCTGTTTCCATCTTATGTAATTTACCTGTAGGTCTCTCCTCTATATAAGAGAGCCTAGGGTTCTCAGAAATAATAACGCACTCATTTCTTCCAACAGAGTCAGTGGAGAAAACTGGGGTTAACACCTCGTGGGAGGTAGATGATTCATATGCTAAAGGTTGTCTCTCTGGTAAATTGACGATAGAGATCGCCAATGATGTGTTACATCGGCCCACTGCAAAGGCAATGTAGGACATCCTCGCAGCAACATATTCTCAAGCGAGGAATGAGATGAAGATCCTCCAACTCCAGCATGACATATTTACTATCAAGCAGAACGAACGACCTCTTCATTCATTGTATACATCCTTGCGTGGGATGTTTAAGAATCTCCATAGCTTCATGCCGCTAACGGCAACTCCAAAGCAACAGAAGACATATAGGAATGCTACCAAGGTGGGTGTATTCCTAACAGCCCTTGACCCTAAATATGATGGTGCTTGCTCGCAGATTCTAGCAGATACCACTATTCCTCCCATGGAGGAAGTTTTTCGCAGGCTTAGCAAGATTATTGTTCCGTCCACAGATACTAACCAGACTTCTTCAACGATGGTAGCCTCCTGAGGAAGTGGAAGCTCTTCTTCTTTTCGTGGACGCAGACCTCATGGTAGAGGAGGTCGCATTCGTCAGCCCTGCGCGTATTGTCACTGTCCAGGATATACCAAGGATATATGTTATTCCAAAAATGGTTCTAGCTTCATCCTGTGTAGCGGAGTAGATTGAGTCTTCAGCTGCTCCTACTTCAGGTCAGAGGTTTGATGACTTCGTAGATAGACTGTGAGATATCATGCCTCATGCTTCTTCATTATCTCCAGAAGGACATTCAGATGTAGCAGCCTCCGCATATGCCAATACGTTTACTATGGCTAGTGACTCATGTAGTACTTTTGCTTCTACATCCCGGCACAGATCTAAGATTACTGAGTGGATTATGGATTCTGGGGCAACACATCATTTATTCGGGGACAGAGTTCAGCTTACATCATATACAGAAGAACGATTGTGATAGACAATGGGACTCATATCCTGATCACTGGACAGGGGGAGAATTGTTTGACATCTTCGATGCATTTGCAGAATGTGTTACATGCGCAAGATTTCTCTATGAATTTATTATTCATTAGTCAGATCATGAAGGATTTGCATTATATAGCTATCTTTGACTCATCGTCTCTTGTTTTTCAGGACATTCTTATAGGCAGAGTGATTGGGTGTGGTCGTGAGCATGGTGGTCTTTATTAGGGATGGTTATCAAGCTAAACTAGTCGAGCCAAGCCCTGTCTCGGGCTCAAGCTCGTTCAAGCCTAACCGAGTTGGCATCGAGCTCGAGCCTCTTATCGAGCCATCTCGAGCACGATAAGGCTCGAGTCGAGCCCGTTATCGAGCCTGAGCCTCTTATCGAGCCTGGTTTGGGCACGTACCTAGTCAGGCTTGTTAAGGAAAATAGGCATTTTTTTGGTGGAAAAGTGTTGTTACCTAGGCTCGAACTCGCAACCACCTCTTTAAGACTACCTTCCTCACCAATAGGTCACTATCCAAGTTGTATATAAAAGTTAAATTATAATATACATTATAACATTCTATTTTCTAATAAGAAAGAAAAATACTAATTATCTATATATAACTTAGATAAACATAGATAAAGTGTAGAAAGTCCAAGTCTACAATATAATCCATCCAATATTGTCATTACATAAACCACATATAGACACATAGTCCACCATTCACAATGTTGCAAAACAAATACAAATAAAAATAAACATCATTACAATTTCACAAATAGAATGTATATAAATATATTCCTTATCGAGCCCCTTATTGAGTTATCGAGCTGAGCAGGGCTGGGCTCATTAAGCTATCGACCCCAAAAATCTGGCTCAGACTCGGCTCAATAGTCTAATGAGCCAAGCTCACGAGCCCTTATCGAGCCGAGCCTGTGCTTCGCTCATCGAGCCCTGACTCAATAGCCAATCCCAATCTTTATCGCCTAGTCTGAACACCATATGCTGGTGTATCTTCCCATGCAACAGGACCAGTTTCTCCATATATCTAGCACCTACACTTTGGTCACCTCCCTCTCCAGAAGATGTGTTATATTTTGCTGTAGATTTCATCGGATTCTTCCTTCCAGTGTGAGGCATGTCAGTTGGGAAAGCATCATCGGTCTGCTTTTCCTAGTCATTAGAGCCAAAGCAGTAGCTCCCTTTTTGAGTTATTTCATGTTGACATTTGGGATCCGAGTCATGTTCCTGATCACCAGAGACATCGATTTTATATTATTTGATGTTGATGATTTTTCTCGTTTGCCATGGGTCTGTAGGGATATTTCAATGTTCCTATATATCTTTTCTGTTATTTTATTTCTTTATGCCTATCTTATTTAATTTATCCATAGGTATCTCCTCTGTATAAGATAGCCCAGGGTTCTTAGGAATAAATAACTCTCTTATTTTTCCCAACATGGTATCCGAACAACGGTCCTAGTTTGTAGCTCTCGTACTGAAACCCTAACACTATCCCGACCTTCCGCACTCACCTCCGTGCGTTGTCGCTCACCTTCGTGCACCGTCACCCTCGTTTGTCACCGCCCCCATGCGGTGCCCCTTCCACGCGCCGCCAACTCCGTGTGCGGCCACTTCGCATGCAGTGCCTCCACACGCAGCTCGCCCTTTGGCCATCGATGACCTTCTCCTGCGGTTGTCTTTCCACTGCCACTGTGTGGTACGGTCTCTGTCCTCGGAGTCGGTTCCTTCATTTGTTTGATGGATTTGGGTGCATAAGTCTACATATGCATTCAAATCCACATATGTTTGTGTAGACATCCACTCTTTCATTTACAAAACCCTAGTTTTCTACATCCGGCAATATATCTGAGAATGAAGTCAATATACCCTGCTCAGGCGCTTTCAGAGGTCTCGCGCCTATTGTCAAAATAGACGGAACAAACTACGAGCTCTGGGCTATGCAGTTCATGAGCCTTATGAAGTCGAATGGTCAGAAGCACATTCTTACAGATGAGGAGTCGGTGGAGAAAATTGTGGTGAACGTCTCGTGGGAGGCAGACGATGCATATGCCAAAGTTTGGCTTTCTAGTACATTGACGATTTAGATCGTTAATGACGTGTTACATCAGTCTACTGCTAAGGCAATGTGGGATATCCTCGCAACAACATATTCTCAAGCGAGGAACGAGATGAAGATCCTCCAAATCCAACATGACATATTCACTATCAAGCAGAATGGACGCCCCCTTCATTCACTTTATACATCATTGCACGGGATGTTTGAGAGGCTCACAGCTTCATGCCTCTAACGACGACTCTAGAGCAACAGAAGACATATAAGAATGTTACCATGGTTTGTGTATTCCTAACAACCCTTCACCCAGAATATGATGCTGCTCGCTCCCAGATTCTAGTGGATGTCACTATTCCTCCCATGGAGGAAGCATTTCATAGGCTCAGCAGGATTACTATTCCATCCAAGCCAAGCTTTTTCAACTATCGCAGCCTTTCAAGAAAGAGGAGGCTCTTCTTCTTTCTGTGGATGTGGACCTCGTGGTAGAGGTCGCATTCCTCGGCCATGCACGTACTATTACCGTCTAGGATATACAGAGGATGCACGCTACTCCAAGCATGGCTTTCCGACTTCAGCCCGTGTAGCAGAGCAGGTTGAGTCTCTTGCTGCTCCTACTTCTGATCAGATGACTTCATAAATAGACTGCAAGATATCATGCCTCTTTCACCATCTCCAAAAGGTCATTCACATGTAGCAGCCTCCACATCTGCCAGTACATCTGTTATGGAAAGAACCTCTACTTTTGCTTTTACATCCTTTCACAGATATGAGATTATGGAATGATTTATGGATTATGGGGCAACGCACCATTTATGCGGGGGCAGAGATTAGCTTACAGCATATAGACAAGTTCCACCAGGGAGAACTGTTGTGATTGCAGATGGGGCACATTCCCTGATCACTGGACAAAGGGAGTTTTGTTTGACAAATTCGATGCATCTGCAGAATGTGTTACATGCTCCTGATTTCTCAATGAATTTGTTATCCATTAGTCATATCACAAAGGATTTGCACTGTAAAGCTATTTTTGACCGATCGTTTCTTATTTTTCAGGACATTCTTACGGGCAGAGTGATTGGGTGTGGTCGTGAGTAGGGTGGTCTTTATTGCCTGACCCGAACTCCCTATGTTCGCGTATCCACTTATGCAACAGGACCAGTTTCGCCTTATACCTGGTGCCTACGCTTTGGTCACCTCCCTCTCCAGAAGGTGTGTCATATGTTGCTACAGATTTCACCAGGTTCTTCCTTCTAGTGCGAGGCATGTCAGTTGGGAAAGCATCGTCGGTTTCCTTTTCCTAGTCGTCAGAGTCGGAGCAGTAGCTCCCTTTTTGAATTATCTCATGTTGACATTTGGGGTCCGAGTCGTGCTCCTGATCACTAGGGATGTCGGTTTTATCATGTTGCTACGGATATTTTTCTTATTTGTCATGGGTATTTCTTTTGAAAAATAAATTTGAAGCAGGAGATGTGATCAAAACTTTTATCAATGAAGAGCAGAATGTTTTCTCTACCTTTGTGAAATTTGTGCGAACTGATAATGCTTTGGAATTATGTACTCGTGCTCTATCCCATTTTCTTTCATCTAATAGAACGTTATTTCAGAGAGAAAGCATCGCCATCTACTTGTTGTTTCTTCTCATTCAAAGTCACGCCGCACATTCGTTTTGGGGTGATGATGTTCTAACAACATGCTACTTGGTCAATCGCATGCCATCGTCTGTCTTGGGTGAGAAAATTCCTTTCTCTATAGCTTTCCCTGAGGAGATGTTTTCACTTACTCCTCATGTATTTGGTTCTGTTGCTTTTATTCACCAGTTGATTAAAGGTCTTGACAAGCTCTCTCCTACAGTTGTCAAATGTGTGTTTGTTGGGTACTCCCAAGACCCAGAAGGGATACCAATGTTATGATCCATTACGGAGGAAATACTATATCAATATTGATGTCACGTTTTTTGAGTCTGTGATGTATTTCTCTCCTACAAGTGACAGGTTGGCTTCATCAGACTCAGATGATGAGGTTTACATGCAACCCCCTCTTACGAGTCAGTCACCTCCTCCGCTTGTGCTTGTGGTTCCACCACATCCTCCACAACCACCTCCTCCATCCTCTCCTACTACCCAGTCGCATGTGCACATTGTCCTACCATTGCCTTAATTTTATACCCGTCGGACTGCTTCTGCTCATGATCATCACCCGTCATTCAGTATGCCCAGGTTCGCTCTGATAACATGGTTTCTAACGATGGGACTGGAGATATATCTGTGCAGGAATCATTCCAGGAGAATAGCCCAAAGAAGGAGGAGGATCCCAATAATCTGGATGTAACTATTGTAGTTCGGAAGCAGAAACAGTCTTGTGCATCCTACACTCTTGCTTCTCGTGTCTCCTTTCTTCGTCTGACAGGGGAATTTCAAATATTCACAGCGGCTCTATCTGTCGTGGACATTCCACAGAATTATTAGAAGGCCTTGAAGGATAGTCGATGGTGCTTGACTATGGAGGAAGAAATGGATGCATTGCAATCACGTGGTACCTGGAGTTTGGTGTCTGTTGTCAGCTGCAAATGGGTTTTTACCGTTAAACAACATAAAGATGGGAGCCTTGATCGCTTCAAGGAAAGATTACTGGTACGAGGATTTACTCAGACCTACAACGTAGATTACATGGACACATTTTCTCCAACGGCTCGTCACTCTACTCTACGTGTCCTACTTTCAGTAGCAGTGGTACTTGATTGGCCTTTGTTTTAGTTGGATGTTAAAAATGTATTTTTGTTTGGAGATCTACAGGTGGAAGTTTACATACAGTAACCTCCGGGTTTTGTTGCTGAGGGGAAGTGTCAACATGTTTGTAGACTCTATAAAGCAATATATGGCCTTAAGCAAAGTCCAAGGGCGTGGTTTCAGAAGCTCTCGGATCTGATTGAAAGTCAAGGTTTCAAGAGGCCAAATGCAGACCAATCACTCTTTATGCAGAGAATTCTAGAGGTACATTTATCATTACAGTCTTTGTGGATGATATACTTGTTACAGAAGATGATGTGCGGGGGGTCAAGATGTAAAGGAATTTCTAGGCTGTCAGTTTATTACCCAAGATCTTGGTAAACTAAGGTAGTTCTTAGGATTTAAATTTGCTAGGAATTCACAAGGTCTGGTGATGATCCGAAGGAAGTATGTTACAGACATGCTTGTTGAGACATGCATGATTGAATGCCGACCATCTACTACTCCTTTGGACCCCCAGTATGAAGTTATGTGATGATAATACAGATGAGGTCGACAAAAGGAGATATAGAGATGGTGGGAAACCTCCTCTATATTACTATTACTAGACTCGATATCTCCTTTGCAGTGAGTCGGAAGAGTCAGTTCATGGAGAAGCTCCGACAGGTTCACATAGATGCCATATACATAACAACAACAACAACAAAGCCTTTTCCCACAATTAAGTAAGGACGGCTAGATGCCATATACATGATTTAGAGATATTTAAAATCTTCTCCATATGCAGCATTACTATTCAGAAAATGATAGGAAGTCTACTTCAGGCTTCGCTGTGTTTGTCGGCAGTTCTCTTGTTTCTTGGAAAAGCAAGAAACAAACGGTGATGGCTAGATCAAGTGTCGAATCAGAATATAGGGCTATAACCCAAGCAAGCACATAAATGATATGGGTTCGAGCAATGTTAGCCTATTTGCATATAAATGTACCTCTACCCATGCAGCTACAATGTGATAATCATGTTGCTCTATTTATTGCAAATAATCATGCATTACATGAAGGAACTAAGCATATTGAGGTAGACTGCCATTATACTAGATATATGATTCAAAAGGGTTTGATTTCTATCTCTCATATCGGTTCAGGAGAGAAAACAGCATATATCTTTACCAAGGCATTACTCATGGGGTCATTTTCGAAGTGTTCGTGTGAGCATGATCAATATCTGCGCTCCATCTTGAGGGGGAGTGTAGAAATATTTCTATATTCTTATGTACTTTTTTTGTTATTATATTTCTTTATGTCTATCTTATGTAATTTACCTATTGGTCTCTCCCATATATAAGAGAGCCCAGGGTTCTCAAGAATAAATAACTCTCTTATTTTTCCCAACAGGGTCTTTTTATTGAAAAATAAATCTGAAGCGAAGGATGTGATCAAAACTTTTATCAATGAAGTGCAGAATGTTTTCTCTACCTTTGTGAAGCTTGTGCGAACTGATAATGATTTGGAATTTTGTACCCATGCTCTATCGCATTTCCTTTCATCCCATGAAATTATTCATAAAACAACATGTGCTTACACTTCTCAATGGAATGGAGTTGCAGAAAGAAAGCATCGACATCCCCTTGATGTCACTCGCTTCTCATTCAAAGTCATGCCCCACATTTATTTCAGGGTGATGCAGTTCTTACAGCATGCTATCTGGTGAATCGCATGCCATCATCTGTCTTGGGTTCCTTGAGAAGGAGTTGTTCTCATTTACTCCTCGTGTGTTTGGCTCTGTTGCTTTTGTTCACCAGTTGACTCCAGGTCTTGAAAAGCTCTATCCTAGAGCTGTCAATGTGTGTTTGTTGGGTACTTCGGGATCCAAAAAGGATACAGGTGCTATGATCCTTTCCGCAAGAGATACTATATCAGTGCTGATATCACATTTTTTTAGTCTGTGATGTATTTCTCTCCCTTAGGTGACATGTTGTCTTCATCAGACTCTGATTTGCATGACACCCCCTCCAACGAGTTCGTCATCTCCTCCTCATGTACCTGTTGTTCCCCTACGGCCATCACCACCACCTCCTCCATCCCCTCCTATCTATTCGCATGTGTCCATTATTCCACCATTACCAAAATTCTATACCCGTCGGCATGCGTCTGCTCATGGTCATCGCCTATCATTCAATACTCCCCAGGTTTATTCTGATAGCATGATTTCTAACGATGGGTCTGGAGATATATCTGTGTAGAAATCATTACAGGAGACTAGCCCACAGATGGTGGTTCCCAATGACCTGGTTATACCCATTGCAGTTCGAAGTGTTCTTGTGCTTCATATTCTCTTGCCTTTCAGATCTCCTGTTATCGTCTGACAGGGGAATTTCAGAGACTTGCAGTGGTTCTATCTGTTCTGGACATTCCACAAAATTATCAGGAGGCCTTGAAGGATAGTTGTTGGTGCTTGACTATGGAGGAAGAGATGGTTGCTTTGCAATAACATGGTACCTGGAGTTTGGTATCTGCTCCTCCTGGGGCGTTTGTTGTCAATTGTTGTTGGAGTATTTGGTTGTACGTTATATGAGTTGGAGGGTAAATGGATCGCTCCAGGATCCATTTATCCCACTGTTGTAAAAGCCGTCCGACTAGTCGAGTCAGGGGGGCGACTCGACTAGGCCTAATCGACCATTAGTCAATCAACCCGACTAATCGGGCTGACTAGTCGGTCAGCCAACTTTTACATAGAAGTTTCTTATTTTTTTATTTTTTACTTTTTTTAAGTCAAACTTATTCCAATATGCTTAATGTTGTATTTAAAGTAAATTACTCCTTTTGTTTCATTATGATAATATAGAAAATGTACAAATCTATGCAAATAGATAAAAATATATGTATAAAAATGATTTATATTGCAAATATATAAGAATAAATGTATAAAAATGATTTATATATTTAAAATAGTTACAAAAATTCAAAATTAACAAGTGGCTGACTAAATCCGATTAGTCGCCCGACTGCTGATTAATCCTTAGTTAGTGACCCCGCCGACCGAGTACCGACTATTGATTTCTTCAACCCTGATTTACCCCATCAATATGTTCAGTCCCACATCTACCAGTGGTGGGACTTGGAGGCTCTGTGAAAGATATATAAGGAGCCCCAGCCCTCTTATTTTTTGAGAAAAAGCAATGAAGCATACGTCCCTTTGAGGGCTTCTTCCGTGGTTTCATCCCGCTCCTTAGGGAGTAGGGTTCCACGTAAAAATCATGGTGTTCCATGCTTTATCTTTCTGTTCTTATGATGTTTATCATTTAGCTTCCGCATTCTCTATTTTCTAACATGGTAGAGCGGGTTCGATTCTCGGGAATTTGTTCTTAAGGATTTATTTTATATATTGTTCGAGATTTAATTAGCAGAGGAATTTTATTCTTTGATCGTTCGCTCTTGAAGATTACTTTTTCATCGCTCAGAAGATTGTCATGTCGTCAAAAGTAACTAGGATTTCATTGTGAAACCCTAGATCTGATTTCCTGGAGCATGCTAAACGCAGAGTTCCATCCCAGGCTTTGCTCGTGCATGACGGCTCCTGTGTCGCCCTCTTTACTACATGATGGCGCATCAACCCCAGGAGAGACTCCCACTCCATGCGGCGATATCTCTAATTGAGCCCCAGGCACTCAGAGCCACAACTCCGACCAGCAGAGGCATATAGCCCCAGGCATCGTGCCCCAGCAGCAGCCCTCTCATGCCGCATCTCCTGACCGAAATCAAGGCGGCACTGGTGGCAACTTCTCGAGTCGTTGTACCCATTCTTCCAGGCGATCACAGTGGGACAGGAACCAACGTTCTCTCGCGCACAGGTGGCCATGGGCCATCTCCAATTCTAGGCGATGTGCTTCAAGGGCGAAGGGCCGCAAATCCATCCCTGATTCATGTCACATACAGCAGCGGCAACAGCAGCGGGATTAGCACCTCAGCATGCCTGCATATCAGGCAAACAAACCAGGCCCGACTCTGTGCGCATCGAAGCCCTCCGCCAAGGATCTCCAGGCGAGCGACAACTCCTCCTGCACCTCCAGGCGGAGGCGCACAATGCACAAGGCCGCCAAGGAGGCATCACGCCTCCATCAGACATCTTCTCCATAGCCCTCATGCTCCTTCCTCGTACAAGCTCCAGGCAGGGTTCGAGCAGCCGCATCCCCAAGCGGCACCCACCATAGCCGCCTTAAGCCCTCGTACAGGCGGCGCGAGGGGATCTCCATCTTCATTCTCGATGGTGGTGGCAATAGTGCATCGAGAGCGGTAGATCTTTCTTAGAGAAAGGTTCCCATCATAGAAACTAGATCTCGATGACCCGGTTTTATATATATATATAAATGATGCATATGAAAGGGCAGCCGAGTAGGCTGCTCTGTATTAAAAAAAAGGAGAGGGGCCTGCCGTTTAAAATAATGATGAAAAATGAGACTGCAGATAAGTATGGGAAGAGGCCCGTGAAGAGTTCAAGAGGGATGTTTGCTATTAAAAAAATTGCTGCTGAGTTTGGGCCCTTTGGGCCGTGAGAGCATATAAAAAAAGAGAGAGGGTCTGGTTTACAAAAAAAGGGGGAGGCATTTGTTTAAAAAAAAGAAGGTGCGTACTTTTTAAAGAAAAATACCGTACGCAATTAAAAAAAATTGTTGCGAAAGCCATAAAAAAATAACGGCTTAAAAATGTGTTAAAAAAGATGATTGCCACGACTATAAAAAAATTTGGAAATAGCTAGAAAAAAAGAAAAAAAAGAGAAACGACATATTTTTTTAAAAAAGATGGTGATTGATGATTTTAGAAGCTAAAAAATTTGTGAACAACTTATTGGTTTCATATTTTTCCACATTTTTATTGTCTTCTCCCAACATAGTCGATGTCATGTATTGCGACTAGTATGGGAGAAAGGGGGAGTATTGTGTAGAGTCACAGGTCTGTTGCAGATTCAGAAGTGATATTCCAAACTAAACAATTGTTCAGACTCTACAGTTTTGCAGATGAAGATTCTCCATGCGTAGTTTTAGACTCGACATTCAGATTCTGAGTCCACATTTTGATGTGCAGTTGTTCAGACTCGATGATTGATTCCGAGTCCTCAGTTTCAGACACGCACATGTATGCGTTCTTTTCAGATGTGCACATGTTTGCCATCTTTCGTCGTGGTATCCATCATTCTTCTTGTTTTATCGGCCAGAGTTTTCATGTGAGTCATAGGGACTCCAGATAGAGGATCATTCCCTATGCCATGTTGGCAAGACTTTTCATGTAGTATCATAGGGACTGCAAAGTAGAGTACCATTCTCTGTGCCAGATTGGAGAGACCCAGTTCTCCGACGATGAGACTTCTTTCACTATCAATTAGATCCTTCATTGAAACATAATTATCACTACTCCATATGAGTTGTAGTTTCTCTAGCGACCGTGGACTTCGACGAGGATTGCACTTCCACGACCTTTTTGAGTTTGGCCCTTTTCAGAAAATAGAGCAGTTGTCCACATGTTGTGGCAGGCCAGAGTACTCCGACGTGGAGACTCGTTTCAGTTGCAGTGACTCTGACAGGCGCAATTCAAAGCACATACTCTCCGACGAGGAGATTCAGTTCACTCGCACACCAGCCCGTTCGTCCTCCTCACATGCACGGCATGAGAAGCAACGTCCTCAACAGCAACAGTTGTGCACGTTGACTTGATATTCTCTGTAGTGTCATGTATTGTGAGTTGAGTTTCTTTATGTTTGTCCAAGCTGAGCATTGCATGCTCCAGCTTGAAGGGGAGTGTTGGAGTATTTGGTGTGTGCCATATGAGTTGTAGGAGGGCAAAAGGATCTCTCAAGGATCCATTTACCCTCCTACAACTCATATGACGCACAACCAAATATTCCAACTATTGCAAGTGGGTGTTTATTGTTAAACATCATGCAGATGGGAGCATTGATCGTTACAAGGCAAGATTAGTAGCACGACGATTTACTCAAACCTACGGCGTGGATTATATAAACACGTTCTCTCCAATTGCTCATCACTCAACTCTACGTGTCCTATTTTCATTTGCAGTGATACGTGATTGGTATTTGTTTGAGCTAGATGTTAAAATTGCATTTTTGCACGAAGATTTACAGGAGTGTCAGCAGGTATGTAGACTTCATAAGGCAATATATGGCCTTAAGAAAAGTCCAAGGGCGTGGTTTCAGAAGCTCTCGGATATGATTGAAAGGCAGTGGTTCAAGAGGTCAAATGCAGACCATTCACTCTTTGTGCAGAGAACACCTAAAGGTATTGTTGTCATCATGGTCTATGTTGAGGATATACCTGTTACAGGAGATGATGTGCAGGGGATCAAGATGGTAAAAGAATTTCTAGGTTGTCAGTTTGTTACCAAGGATCTTGACACCCTAAGGTATTTCTTAGGGTTAGAATTTGCTAGGATTGCGCAAGGTCTTGTGATGACCCAAAGGAAGTATATGTTACAGACATGCTCGTTGAGACAAGCATGATTGGGTGTCGACCCTCTACTACTCCTATAGATCCTAGCATGAAGTTAAATGATGACATATATGAGGTCGACAGAAGGAGACATAGAGAGACGGTGGGAAAGCTCCCCTATATTACTATTACTAGACATGATATGTCTTTTGCAGTGAGTCGGGTGAGTCAGATCATGGAGCAACCCTGACACGTACATATCGATGCTATTTATATGATTCGGGATATCTAAAATATTCTCCATATGCAAGATTACTATTCAGAAAAGGAGCAACTCTTTTCGTTTCTGCATGTGTTGATGCAGACTCTATAGGGTGTCCTAAGGATAAAAAGTCTACTTCAGGCTTCGCTGTGTTTGTTGGTAGATCTCTTGTTTCTTGGAAAAGCAAGAAACAAGCAGTTGTGGTTAGATCAAGTGCCAAATCTGAGTACAGGGATATGGCACAAGCAAGCACATAAATGATGTGGGTTTGAGAAGTGTTAGCAGATTTACATGTAAATGTACCTCTACCCATGCAGTTGCAATGTCATAATCAGGTTGCCTTATTACGAATAATCTTCCATTCCATGAATGAACGAAGCATATTGAGGTAGATATACTAGAGATATGATTCATAAGGGTTTGATTTCTATCTCTCATGTCAGTTCGGGAGAGCAAATGGCAGATATCTTTACCAAGGCATTGCTCAGGGGACCATTTCAGAAGTGTTCTTCCAAGCCGAGCATGGTTGATACTTATGCTCCATCTTGAGGGGGAGTGTAGAGATATTTTTATGTTCTTATGTACCTTTTTGTTATTTTATTTCTTTATATTTATCCTATGTAATTTATCCATAGGTATCTCCTCTATATAAGAGATCCTAGGGTTCCTAGGAATAAACAACACTTTGATTTTTCCCAACACAAACGATTTTTTTTCACATTTGATTTTCCTATTCAAGTATGTCGCTTGCAAATAACATGCACCAAGTCACCTCACCCTATATATGCTCTGTTTGTCCATCATTAACTACAATAAAAACTAAGGATTCTAGGCCATTCCTTAGCATCGAAAAATATTCATAACAAAATAATCAGTCAACCTAGTTGGAATCCTAAAACGAGCTGTTGCTTGACAATAATATCTCTCATCACATCAATATACAAAATAGCACTCCTCTCTCTATTAGAATTCATTTGATTTCTCTTGATATGATATCATAATGTGAAACTCCTTTTTGTTTAGAAAACATCCATCAAATGCCTGAGGAGGTGGATGGCCTCAGTTGCACACCTAACATGCATTCAACCGGATAAAAATCGATAGTATTTAAAGGTATGTCTCGACCTCCTTTCCAGTGTTCACGAAAGCGGTTTGTGCGGCCGCATATGCGTGCACGACCTCCTCAGTACACCGCATACCTGAAGCCCCTTCCTATGCGACCATTGCGCATATGCAAGCTATGCGGCCGCTTCCCGCTCCAGAGTGCTTAATAGGGTAATCGGATCCGGATCTTAAGATCCGGATACGATAGGGTTTAGGCGAACCTGATTCATGTTCCTTTTTCTTCCCAGAACCCCCGATAATGCATTATGCAAGCTCTCGAACCCCCTATAGGGTTTAAGCTCCAACTCTCGAGCATCCAACACCACCTGGAAGCTCCTCTGCCTTCATGCAAACCTCCTCCGCCTATGAACGAAGCTCCTCTCCTTCCAGCTCCTCCGTCTCCTAGCTCCGTCATAACCCTAGATCCATGTTTTTCTCTTATTTCATGATTTTTTTGGTGTTTGCTTTTTTGGAGCCAACTTAGGTCTATTTAGGATACGAATTGCAGTGTAATGTTTATGAACAATGTTTATAATATGATTATTTTTCTGAAAGAATTCACGAAATGATTATGAATTGTAGTTCTCTGTGACTCTCCTTTCAAACACCTCCAAGTCTAAATAGAAACCGGAAGATTAAGATAAGTTTTCATTGGTGTTTAAGGTTTGTGTATGCTATGAACTTTGTATGTCACTATTTAATGTCTATTAATAATGTTTAGATTTAATTATTGTAGGTAGTTATTAATTTTACTAACTAAAGTCATTCTACAGATTCTCAACCATATATTTATTGATTATGAACATAGGTAGTTGTTAATTTTAGTCGGTAAACTTTTATTTTTCTTTGACTTTAAAATATAATTGTATTATTTTGATATATATATATATATATTAAATTAGACCATATAGTATTTTTTATGAGGTTCTATGATTGAATTTTAGGCAACTATGGCCTCCAGACTACCATCTGACAATGGTTCTTCTCCTATGCTTGGAACTAGAAGCGAAACTCCTACTCGAAGGAGCGATATAGTGGAGTTTTTGTTCCTCGTGGATTCAATGATCCAGGACGGAAGTATGCATTTATAGAAAATCCAAGTAGCCCTAGCACGGTTATTTGTCGTTTATGTTGGAAAGATGTAATCGGGGGGATCAATAACATGAAGCAACATTTGACTCATATTCAAGGCAATACGGCATCTTGTCCCAAGGTGACTCATGAGGTGAAGAAAGAAATTAAAGACAATATGGAGGAAATTAAAGTGAAAAGGAATGAGACGATTGTGAGGATGAAAGACCTTCAAGAGCAAGTCTCCATTGAGATTAATCAACCCTTAACTGATGGACAGAGGGATGGGAAAAGACCTCGAACTTCAGCAGAAGATGTGTCATCGAAGAGTCTCTGCCAATCCACAATCAAAGATACCTTCGACAAGGAAGAACATGCACATGTGAATTAATTCGTACCAATGAACTTCTATGTTAATGACATTGCTTTCAATGTTGTCAACAGTGACTCCTTTCTTCGAATGTGCAGAGCAATTGGACAATGTGGAAGGGGGTACAAGCCTTCAATGTACTATGGGCTTACATAATACCTTTTGAAGGAACATATTAAGGAAACAAACGGAGTTACTACAAGGACATCATGATTGTTGGAAGACTTCTGATGTTCCATTATGATGGATGGATGTATGAACTAATAGTAATAGTAGAGGAAGGAGCATCATGAATATTTGCGTCAACTGTGAGTTTAGGACTAAATTCTTGAATTCTGTTGACTCGTATTCACATTCTCATACCGTTGGCTACATTGCTTCCTTAGTGGATAAGTCCATTGAAGAAGTTAGGCTCAACAATATAGTCCAAGTAGTTCAAATAAGCATCTGCCAATATGGTTGCTTGAAGAATCTTAAGAAACAAGTACCCACGGATCTTCTGGAGTTCGTGTACAACACATTGTATCGATCTTTGTAAGACCCACATAATAGGACCCGACTGACTTTATAAAAACTACTTTCATCCACCATTTAAAAAAATTGAATGAGCTCCATCGTGTAGTGCTCGTCTAGACCTTTCCAACGAGTCCAAGAACCAAAAATTCGAGGTCAGGAGTCCGAGTTAAGGTCATAGCAAAAGCTTTTCCCTCTCTCTAATTTGATCTTTTCTTTATATTATTTTTATTTTGTTCCCTTGCAGCTGGAGGACGACGTAAAACGATATCGCGATTTTCATTTTTTCGGGTCTTCCCATAACCCTACGACCTTGGACAAGTGTGGGACAATTCTGACGTATGTGGCCTATCTCGCCACATTGATAAGACCCAGTGGTCCCCTTGCGGCAACTTCCTGGATGATACTTTCCACAGTTTGTATATTGTGGAAAAGAAAGTGTTCTGTTTTCAGAAGTCCCAATTGTAAATCTATTTGTTTGATTCCCTCGAACTCTAAGGGCTGACCTATTATCTTGCCTTGAATTTCCAACTATTATCGGTTCATTGTTCATGGTTCCCCTCCATTGTGGTCTATTTACAAACCTTTTCTTTGTGTGATCATTGTATTTCCTTCTTTCTATCACTACTCGTTCAGCCCTACGAGCAACCTCCATCAATTTTGCATAATCAGTATATCCCATGGCAGAAACCATTTCCTTTATGTCAATATGCATACCGTCTTCTAGCCGTCTACACTTTTCTTCCTCTGTTGCAACCAGAGAAGCAGTAAACTTTCAAAGTTTTGTGAATTTCTTCTCATATTCATCAATCAAATTGCTCCCACGAGTAAGGAATAGGAACTCCCTACGTTTCTCCTCCTGATAAACCCTTGGGTAATATTTTTCATTAAGCTCTTTCTCAAAGATCTCCCATATGATGTGAAATGGGTTTGGATATTTCATCTTCACCGATGTCCACCAATCATCAGCACTATCTTTCAAAAGAAATATTGTATACTCCAACTTTTGTTCATCCGTACAATCCATTAGAGCAAATATTTTCTCCATATGCTTGAACCATTCCCTTGCCTTCTTTGGATCAGTCTCTCCTATAAATGGTTCTGCTCCCAACTTCTTTACATGTTCAAATGGCAGCTGGTGCTCAAATTCATATCTTTTAACGGACTGGGCAGCAATGCCTCATAGTGTTTGAGCTATCAAGGTCAACGTGTCGTACACGTTGTTGTTGTCGTTATCATTGTCCTGACTAGGGCCTTGAGTGGTCGCTTGTGGCTACTTTGCTGCCATTGTTTCCTATAAAAATAAAACCTCAATTAGATCCTTCATCAATATAAATCCTCCAATAATGATTCCAATTATCCTCAAGACAACAACTTCTATTTTTCCTCTAAGTTCAAATCAAATTCTGATAACTAAATTATCTTCCAATACTTATAGATCAACTCATAATATTATTCTTTCTCAAGAGTCCAAAACCTTTGCTTTGATACCACAAGTTGTCACGACATGTCCCGCTAATAAGAATGTGCCGCGACAGAGATACTTCTTCTCCTTTCTTCTCAAAGTACATATGTATCAAATCTCATCAAATACATTTCATCCTTTTAATTAAAGTTTACTATACAAAGAAGTGTCTTACACAAGTTCTAATACATCTCCTTACAAAACAACACACAATACAAAAAAACGAAAACCACTTCCTGCTAGTCTATAAACAATCCTTCCTCCTTCTGGCCGTGATTCGGTTGGTCTGTACATAATAATAGTACAACGGGATGAGTCTAAACCCATTTATGAGCTTAGACCCGGTGAATGGATCTCAAGCTTTTTACATATATAGCCAAATATTGAAATATGAGTATCATGCCAAAATTTATGCCGAATACTTTCAAATAGCTTGAAAGAGACTTTATGACAGTAATCATATAAAACATACTAGTTTCGCAATCAAACACTGAAATCACTTCAATATAAGTAAATTGAAACATAATTATCACTATCAAGTTGTTTACATTAATCATCGTTGTGGCTATGTTATCGACTCATGAACGCTAAAACAAAGCTAAGTCATACGCGCAGACGGTCCCAAGGACTAAAAACACCCAGCATACGGTCCAAAGCCTATATGTATACAGAATGAGGACCCAAAGTCCTCTTCATACCATATCTAATGGTTTACCATATCTAATGGTTGTTTCAGGGTCATATCAAATGACATCACCATATCTGATGGCAAGTTCATGACTTGTATAAAATAGCTACTATGGTGCTTACTTTCTGATTCTGATTCTTTTCTTGCCACTAATAATCCGTACTCTTGCTAGTTCATGCTCAGAACAGTTAATTCATAAACATAAAATAATCTGACATAACAAGTATATTCTTACAACTGGAAACGATTAAGAACTTGAAAACCGATACATATTGCATAGTAACTGTTCAAATATGTTTCTTTTAAATAAAGCTCAAATCTAATTAGTGAAACTTATGTTTCGTGTTCCACAAAGAACCATATGCTTGAAAATGTGCTATCATGATAAAACACTTGAAATGACATTTGAAATACATTCTAAAGACCTGATTTAATATCTACTATATGGTACTTCCAATTCATACGTAAAATTTTTGAAAATACGATTATATACTTGCTACAAAAGCTAAAGATTATTTCTTTAAAAAAATGCTTGAGAATCCCTCACTTGAACACTACTGCTTGATGGCTGGAAAAACCTCGTTACGGCTTCTAGCATGCTCTCGGTAACCGACAGAGCTTCGCCGCGACTTCTATCGTGCTCCTCCAACACCCTCTATGTCTCTCAAGCTCTAAGGTGGTGAGAGTGGTGTGGGATGGAATGAGTAGAATGCGGAGCTCATGGGTATATATAGGCCTCCAACCCCTTTGCATGTGTGACAGGTGTCAGCATCTAAAGGAGGCTTAACATACATGTTACCTCTCTACCATGCATGAAGATACATGGCAACACTTGCCATCCATGCACCACGACAGATGGCTCATATGCATGAGGGAACACGTTGTACATGCATGACGGCACTTGGCTTATATGCATAATGTCACATGCCTTACATGCACTAGGACACATGTTAATCTTTGAATGATGACACATGTTACTCTTGTGTATTGACACTTGTCCTATAAGTATAACAACACGTGTCGCATGATTTGCCCTCCATGTGTCCTACTTTTGCTAATGACACTTAATTATCACTAATCACGGGTAATTAGTACTTATCACGCTTAATTAGTCTTAATGATATGATCATGGTTTAATGAGCATAAATATATAATATTGTGGGCCCTATACTAGTAGTAACTTCTACTACTTATAAGTTACAACCATACTTCCTAATTAGAAGATGTGGTACTATGTTTGATGTGATACAAAATCCAGAGAACCTTTTAAAGTCATAATTATTCAAGATGGTCTCTGATTTATACAAAACAAGTTTCAACGAAATCGTTGCATCAAGGCGAATCTATTGAGTATGTCAAACGTAAAGTGTGAATACTATCAATCCAATATTTCCTTCAAATAACACTTGCTAACATTTAAAAACATAGTATAAATAGTGATATTCTACAAAACCCACAACTACTCAAAACGCGCATTACAATTTCTCCCCTACTTGAAATAAATTTCGTCCTTGAAATTGAAGTACCTTTGCTAGTTTGAAAATAAATGGGGATATTGAGATCTCATTTCTTCCTCGCGTTCCCATGTGGCTTCTTCTATTGCATGACTCCTCCATAAAACTTTAACTAACGGAATCTTTTTTGTACGAAGCTCTTGTAGTTTATAATCTAAAAATTCTACAAGAACCTCCTTGTATGATAGATTTTTCCTTCAATTGAATTCCATAGGGTTGTATCATATGGGTTTGGATCTGGAATATATTTCCGAAGTGTGGAGACAAGAAAGACATCATGTATCCTTGCTAGTTCAGATGGAAGTCGAAGTCGATAGGCCACACTTCCAATTCTCTCTGTGATCTCGTAAGGGCCAATGTATCTAGGGCTTAGTTTCCCTTTCTTCCCGAATCTGATTACTTGAAGAGCAAGGGGTCTCTCTTCTTATATAGTAATTTGGGAGTCCATGGATTTCAATCCATGGACAACACAAAATCAATGAATGAGATTGATTTGTGTTGCTTTCAATGGCCATGATTATAATGTGAAAACACAACAACAATTAATTTAATTTAATATATATTGAATAATCAAAATAAATTAATTTCAAATTAAATCAATTATCCATGGAGATAATTGGGAGGAAGATTAACCTCCTACCATAAAGGGGGGGACGACCCTAAGGTGTTTTCTTTTACCTTAGAGTCATAGTGTGAGGTCTCATCCAAACCAAAACCATAGACTATAATAAAAATATCCACGAAGCTTGGTTACTCATATCCATATCTAATAACTATAATAAAAATATGATTCTTGTGAGATCAAGTTACCTAGTTTCTTTCTCTTTTACACACATTTAAATTATATTCTACTTGGTTTGTTTAATTCGTATTCGGCAACTTTGCTCATAACGTACCTACGTGTGGATCCGCAGGTTCACAGCAGTGAGCAGCTTTGAAGGCAGGGCAACTTTGCTCATAACGTACCTACGTGTGGATCCACAGCTTCGCAGCAGTGAGCAGCTTTGAAGGCACCACTTTTTGTGTAGCTTCACGACTCCTTGTGGTACAGTTGGTAGTAGTTCTTTTGTTTTTTCCTTGTAGCATTGTGAGAGACATGGCATGTATAATGTATGTCGAGACACACTTCTTTCATGCATACATGTATATTTTGTGGACATGGATGGACATTGTAATGTAATGGAAATGTGAATGTGAACATGTCATGAATGAAAAACAAGTTTTAAATTTCAAGGTTTTGTGCTATTTTCTCCTACTTTTGTGAATGTCAAATATTCGAATGTGATATGTATGTGCGTGAATTGGTTTGCCGAGTACCCGGATCCTAGGGGCGTCACAGGAGAGGGTTGGAATAAAGAATGTGATGTGATGTCACATTGATTTGTGATGGAATTCCAACCCAGGAATGTAGGGGGTAAACCGGACTACCCTGAGGTAACCCAATAACCAAACGGATCCTATGCGTGACAAGCTTTCTCCTAGATATGTCAAATGTATTTTTGTTGGCTATTCCCATACCCAAAAGGGGTATTGTTGTTATGATCATGTTCAGAGGAGGTACCATATTAGAGTTGATGTTACATTCTCTGAGTCCATTATGTACTTCCCCCTACGGGAGATAGGATGGTACCATCTAAGTCAGGTGACGAAATCCATATTCCACCTCCACCCCCTACCTCTAATGTCCCACCATCACAGTTCTTCCCACATGTTATACTCGCAAATCTCAGAAGGCCCCTCCTGCTTAAGTGCCTTCCCAGTCGTCCAGCACGTCCCGAATTAATGTTGAACATTTGGTTGCTACTGATGGAATTGGTAGTGTATGTGATGCGAGCAAGATACTATACAGATGGAGCAGGCGACTTCTCATGATGATGTTGGCCAGAATAGTGATTTGGATCAGCCTATTGCTCTGTGGAAAGAGAAGTGTCGTCGTGCCAAATACTTGATTCCTAGTCATAACTCTTTGAACCGATTATCAGATGATTACTGGAACTTTGAGGTGGGACTCTCAGCCGTAGTAATCTTATGCACATACCAGGAAGCCTTGAAGGATAGCCCTTAGCATCTAGAGATGGAAGAAGAAATTGTTGCCTTACAGTCTCGAGGCACATGGACCCTCATTCCTACTCTAGAGGGTGCCTTTGTGGTTAGTTGCAAGTGGGTTATCATAGTGAAGCATAGGGTTGATGGTACCATGGAACGTGGTACAACACACGTCTTGTAGCGAGAGGATTTACACAAACATATTGTGTCGATTACACAGACACCATCTCTCCTATTGTTAGACATTTGACACCGTAGATTCTATTAATGATTATGTTGAATGGTCTTTTGTGGGTTTGTGTTTAGTCCCACATCTTGGCGTTGTGACTTTTGGTCATATTGGTGGGGTTATATATAGACCTCCACACCCATTGTAACCTTTGAGAAAGATGAATACAAAATCAACCCCTTGAGGCGGTTCTCCTGTGGTTTCATCCCGCTCCTCACGGAGTATGGTTCCACGTAAAATCAAAGTGTTTCATTTATTTTGTTCTTGCTTTGATTCACTTCCGCATTTCATATTTCAACATGGTATCAGAGATGTTCGATTCTGGATGAAATATTCTTGAAGATTTATTTTGTCCATATTTTCGAGATTCGATTTGTTTGTGTTGTATCGCAATGGCACAATCCTTATGCTGGCGATGGCATCCCGGAGGTACTATTGTTATTATGGTATATGTTAATGATATACTTGTTACGGGAGATGACATGCAGGGGATAAAGATGGCAAAAGCATTTTTAGGCCATCAGTTTGTGATTAAGGATCTTGGTACTATACGGTACTTTCCGGGATTGGAGTTTGCGAGGAATGCGCAGGATCTTGTGATGACCCAAAGGTAGCATATTACAGATATGCTTGTTAAGACAGGTATGATCAGGTGTCGACCCTCCACTACTCCAATGGATCCGAGTATGAAGCTATATGGAGATGACACAGAGGAAGTTGACAAAAGAAGGTATAGAGAAATGGTGGGAAAACTTCTCTATATTACTATCACCAGACCTGACATTGCTTTTGCAATTAACCGGGTGAGTCAGTTCATGGAACAGCCCAGACAGATACACATGGATGCTATATATATGATATTAAGATATCTAAAGTTGTCTCCGGGTGCAGGATTCTTGTCCAGGAAAGAAACAAATCTTTCTATCTCTGCATGTGCTGATGTGGATTATGCAGGTTGTCCTATAGACCGGAAATTTACCTCAGGTTTTGCAGTATTTGTTGGCAGTTCCTTAGTTTCTTGGAAAAGCAAGAAACAGACAGTAGTGGCTAGATCTAGTGTTGAATCTGACTACAGAGCCATGGTACAGGCAAGTACGGAGATGGTATGGGTTCGAGCCGTATTAGCAGATGTGCATATAGATGTACCATTACCCATGCAGTTACAATGTGACAATCAAGCAGCATTACTTATTGCTAATAATCCCGCATTTCATGTAAGGACGAAGCATATTGAGGTAGACTGCCACTATACCAGGGATATGATTCAGAAGGTGTCGATTTCTACTTCCCTGTAAGTTCAGGAGAGTAGACTGCAGATATTTTTACTAAGCCATTGCTCATAGGGCCGTTTCAGAAATGTTCTTCCAAGCTGAACATGATTGACATCTATGCTCCATCTTGACGGGAAGAGTTGAGATATTTCTAGTATTTATGTACTCATGTGTCATGCTTATTTTCGTTGTTCCATCTTATGTAATTTACCCATAGGCTTCCTCTATATAAGAGAGCCTAGGGGTCCCTAGAATAAACAAGTCCTCTCTCTCATTTCCACCAACAATTATGATTAACTTTTTCTTATGATAATGATTAAGGATTTACTTTGAGCTTAATAAACATAATCTATTCTGAATTCAAAAATTCATATGACTTCATAACGACATCCGATTGATATGATTCAAAAATCATTAAAAACATCTCGTCAAGATGGATATTATACCAGGGAGGCCTGGATCATATGACTTCCCAGAGGCCTGGATCACGTGGGTGCGGTGTTGTGTGTCCACGGCCTCCCTCTCCGTTTCGCTTAATGGTTTCCTGGTTGGGGGTTGCTTTCAGCCAAGGAGGGGGTGCGACAGGGATGTCCTCTCGCTCCCCTTCTCTTTGTCTTGGCGGCTGACGTTTTGCCTCGCATGATTGATGGCGTGGCTGCGGCGGGTCTGACCCGGGGATGCATTTTTGGGGACTTCCATGTCCCGCTTATCCAGTTCGCAGACGACACTATTTGCTTTATCGAGGGTGGTCCCACTGAGGTATCCGGTATGGCTACTACTCTACAGCTCTTCAGTGAGGTATCGGGCCTCTTGATTAATGGGGCTAAGTCTAAGATGGTACCCTTCGGTATGTCGCAGGCGGAGGTCTTGGAGTGTGGCCAGCTCTTGGGCTCTTCCCCGGTGGACTCCCCTTCGACTACCTCGGCCTGCCTCTGGCTGTGGGTCGTGTCCGGCTCCGTGATTGGAAGGTGGTGGTGGAGAAGGTGGAGGCTCGCTTGACTGGGTGGCGAGCGGCTCTTTTATCTGGGGGGTGGTTGGTTCTCCTCAAAGCGGTGCTATCCTCTATTCCAATATATTTCTTCCGGGTTGAGGTATGCCTAAAGGAATTCGGTTGTGCTTGGAGAGGTGTATGCGGGGATTCTTGTGGGGTAGGAAGGGCGAGGGGAAAAAGGGGGTTCATTTGGTGGGGTGGGGTGATGTAACGCGGCCCAAGCGGGTTGGGGGCTTGCGTGTAAGGCGGATGGACGTGGTTAATGATGCCCTCCTGCTTAAGTGGCCTCTAGGGTTTGGGGCAATGAGGAGAACTTCATGCTTAATGACGTCCTCTCTTCGCCTGTCAAAGCAACACCACGGAAAGTAACAAGCCGGCAAGACCTCAATCAGGAAGAAACAAGTTGCTGCTCTCAACAGACCATCTTGAGATGGGATAGAATCTCGAGCCAGGGGGGGAGCTCCGATCTTCGGTTGCCACGCGGGAAGAGGTAGAGAGAGAGCGTAGAGTGACGGTGGAACGGAGAGAGAGCACAGGTACGGAAGTGAAGAAAGGGAACCAGGATGGGACGGATCAATACTATCCATGGCGCCGGTAATTAATATGGGATAAAAAAATGTGAACTGCATCATTTTATGTCAAAAACCCTCCGTTAACTCAATCAAACGATTGAGTTAATCTAACCAATCTACGATCTAACGACTGAAGTTAACCAAAAAGAAAAAATACATTACCCCTCCCCTTTCCTCCCACCGCCTGCAGAGTCAACTACCTCCTCTTCTTCCCCTTCCTCCTCCAGTCCCCCCCACCCCCCGACCACCTCTCCTTCCGCTCATGCGAGCAGCAACAACAGCTCCCCTTTCCCTCCCTCTGCCTTTCCCTCCCCTCGCATGAGCACCAGTGCTCCTTCACCTTCCCCTCCCCTCGCACAAGCAACAACAACAACAGTTGCTGCTTTTGCTCCTCTCCCTCCACCTTCCCCACTCCTTGCGCGAGCAGCAGCAGCTCCCCTCTCTCTACCTTCCCCTCCCCTCGCACGAGCACCTACCGTTGCTCCCCTTCCCCTCCCTCTGCTTTCCCCATGATACGAAACATTCTGGAGGTAGGGAGGGGGAGGAGTCAAGAATATCCAAGGCAAGGTAGGGGCGAGAGGTCAAGGAAGAGGGAAGAGAAAGAGTGGTATTTATTGTAAATATGTTGAACTCTGTAGAGATATATTTTATTTTTATGTATCTTCTTATCTATTTCCTTTTCTCTTTGTCTACTTTATGTAATTTTTCCATAGATCTCTCCCTATATAAAGAGACTAGGGCTCAAGGAATAAATAAATTTTCTCATTTTCCCAACATGGTATGAGAGCGGTGGTCCTAGATCGGAGTTCTCATACCCCACTAACCCTAACCCTAGTCCCACCGCCATTGCCCCTCCTCCTCCCCCCTCTCTCTCTTGTTCTCAGCTCTCCCACCACCGCACCTTCCCGTTACCGTCGTTAGGGGATGGCACTGCCCCTCCTCTCTCCAGAGGATGTTGTTGTCCTATCTCTCTTCCTAGGGGTGTCGTCGCACCTCCTCTAGGGGTACACCATTGCCCCATTCTTTAAACGGGGGCCATTCGTCACCACCCCTCTTTCTCAATGGGCCTCCACAGTTTTTGACTCCTGCTTGATGGGATTGGTTGCTTGAGTCTACACATACAAACAAATCTCTTTGTGTCAGTGTAGACAAAAGCTTGTTTAATCTCCAACCCTAGTCTTCTCTAGTTGTTATGTCAGAAAGCAAGGTAGATATCTCCACCATATGTGCCTTTAGAGGTCATGCATGTATAGTGAAGATGGATGGATCGAACTACGAATTGTGGGTCATGCCATTCATGAGCCTAATGAATTCAATGGGTAAGAAGCATATTCTTACCCAGGAAGAGCCGACGGAGAAGACATGGCTATACACCTCATGGGAGGTTGATGATGCATATGCTCAGGTCTGGGTTGCCTGGTACCTTGATACTAGAGATTGCAAAAGATGCATTTCATCAACCCACTGTCAAAGCCATGTGGGACATTATTGCTGCCACGCATTCACATGCCAAGAATGATACAAAAATTCTACAGCTTCAACATGGCATCTTCACCATAAAGTAGAATGATCGACCCTTGCATGCTTACTACATTGCCTTTGCGGGGAATGTTTGAGAAGCTTCACAGCTTCATGCCCCTCATGGCTACTCCAGAACAATTGAAGACATATTGGAAAGCCACGATAATTAGTGTTTTTCTGGCCTCTCTCGATTCACAGTATGAGGCCACTTCTTCTCAGATTCTGGCAGATGCTACCATTCCTCCCATGGAGGAGGCCTTCTGAAGATTGAGTCGGATCAATATTTCAAGCCTTACTCCAGTGCCAAATTCCTCTGCTATGTTATCCTCTCGGGAAAGAGGTCGCTTACTTGTTATGGAATACTTGTCAAAACCAGGCATAAAGAATAAAGATTGTCGCTTAAAGTACCACTTGAGAGTCCCTCACCTGATTCATCTATCTAACCAGACTCATGGTCGCCTCTTCTAGTCGGTACCTCCTATATCCATGTCTTGTTGCTGCAGCACTTCGTTCGGAATTCTACTACAGTTGATAGGAAACAACACTCCGCTACGACTTTTATCATGCTCCTGATAGGCGACAACACTTCACCGTAGCTTCTAACATGCTCTCCCGGCACTCTCTCTGGCTTCCTGGCTTTAAGGTGGTTGGATTGGTGTGGGATGGAATGAGAAGAAATGAGGAGCTCATTGGTATACTAGGCCTCCAACCCCTTTACACGTGTGACATGTGTCAGCATCTAAGGGAGGCTCTAATCCACATGCCACCTACCTAGGATGCGTGAAGACAGATGGCAACACTTGCCATCCTTGCACAATGACTCATACGAATGAGGGAACATGGTGCTCATGCAGAATGCCACATACCTTACATGCACTGGGACATATCTTATTTTTCAATGATGACATGTGACACTCATTTGTGTTGACACATGTTCCGCATGCATGACGACACTTGTCCTGTGATTTGCCCTCCATGTGTCCCACTCTTACGAATGACACTAAATTTTCGCTCATCACGGGTGATTAGTGATAATCACGTGGAATTAGTATTCAGTGAAATGATTATATGCTCTAATGAGCACGGATCTGTAACGTCCATGGCCCTATCCTGGTCCACCCGATCCATTATCGGGGATTATTGGCCCATTCAACGTCGGCTTGGTGGGCCCAACAGGAGTCCGAAATCACATCTCAAAATTGTTAGGCCCTTGTTAAGTACCCACTACTACTTATGAGCTGCTACCACACTTCCAAATTACTAGAAGTGGTACTATGTTTGCCACGATACAAAATCGAAGAGAAGTTTCTCTAATATTATTCTTGCTCAAGTTCTCAAATCTTTGCATTGGTACCACAAGTTCTCACGAACCATCGCGCTAATCGTGTCGCTACAAAATATCGTTCATTGCCAGTCTCCTAAAAATACACATGGGGAAAATCTCATCAAATACATCATTGTTGTATTTAATGTTAACTTTACATTGAATTGTCTAACACATGTTCTATTACATCTTACTAGAAAAACAACAATCAGTAAAAGAAAAAAACAAACGAAATGAGGACCACCTATGATTTGTGTAGATACAGTCCTTCCTTCTTCTGGACGTGATTCGGTTGATCCGTAAATAATAATAATATATGGGGATGAGTCTAAACCCATTTATAAGCTTAGAAGACCCAGTGAATGGATGTCAAGTTCTTCACATATATTAGCCAAATTGTAACATCCGAAATCCGTCAGACCCGAAACCGACCCGATTAGCGTCCGATTAATCCAATAATGTTATTTGTCAATGTCAAACAACCTAAATTAATCAATTGATCGTAAATCAAAAGTCGATCGGGTAAAATTTACCAAAAATCGGTCGCATCGTAATGCGTGCCACAAAAAGCCACGACGCAAATTCAGAAACTGCAAAACGAACCGAGACCGCCTAAAAAATCCGATTCGACAAAGCAAGACCAACGGAATTGACCGTTCACCAATCGGATATCGTTTGATATTTTAAAATCACAAAATTTAATCTTAAACAAAAACCGTATCCGAAAATTTCAGGTAATCAAAACTCGATCAGAAGTATATCAATATTATACTCATATTGATCGTCGTTCCGAGACGGTCAAAACAAGATATTGTGCGTCGAAATCCGACACCCATGGAGCAAGTACGGGCATATTTAAATAAATTCAAATAAATAAAATTTTAATTACTGTAGCAGCAGTAGACAACCGACAGTCTGCTGGATTCCAACTGTTTAAAAAAAATTGAGAATATGACATCAGCATGCTGACATCAGCATGCTGATGTCACAAATGATGTCATGAAGAGGAATTTTCCTCCCCACCTTCCTGTCCATCTTTCCCTTACAAGTAACGCCCATATCCTCCTTTTATATCCTTTACATTATTCCCCTTCCATTTCCAACGAGACCATCATTCCTCTCCTAATTTTCTTCTCAAATTTCCCCATTCTCTCCAGCCTCTTCCTTTCTTCTTGCTGCTTGCAACACTCCATCAACGATTGAGGGCTGCTGTTACTGCCATTTGCAGCAGCCATTGCTGCTGTCCAGCACCCTTGGAGTACTGCTCTGATCTCCAGCATCTGCAGCAAACAAAGATGATGAAGGATCCTGCTACTCCTTGCATAGCAGCAGCTTTGTTGCTATCAGAATCAAGGAAGAAACTGCTGGAGCTACTGTTCAAGCAGCTCTAGAGTTGATTGCATGCTTTGATCCAAGCCACAAATCCAAGGTACATCCCCAGCCATTCATCTTGCTACCATGCATGAGTTCCACACTCCTCTTCTACTACCATTTTATGGAATCCAAATAATTACAAGATCAAATTACGATCCATAGCCTCATAGCTGCCATGCATAAGTTTCTCATCATGGATTTCCTCTTTGTTGAGAGTTTGGGACTCTATAGCATGAAATAAACTTCTGAAAAGTTAATTTTTGGGTCTGATCTAAAATTCTCTGCTAAGCTGAAACTGTTATATCTTGTGGAGTTCATAATTATTTGATTCAAGAACATCCCTGGAGCTGCAACTTCCTTGCTCCAAATTCCAACCTTGCATGCAAAGATTCTCTCCAAATTGGAGAGATCAAGTAGGCACAATCCCCTTCCATTCTCTTTGCCGCCTTGCATGTAAACTTAAGATCTAAATTTACAAGCCAATTTCCCTCTTGTTGCCCTCTTTGTATAATATTCATTTTGATCTTAATATCTTAAGAGATGAAGGTGTCCTCCCAATTGCAGATTTATGAAGATTTAGAAACTCTAAAAATTTTCAAGAAATTAAATCTACTCCTAATTGAATTGTTTATTTTCAGATTTGCACAGATGTGACCTAGGAGGTTAGATTATAGTTTTTTTATATAATTTCAGGTTTAGGTGAAATATATGTAGATTTACCGATTAACCAGATTAGATTTTAGAATTATGTAGCTACTGTATAGTTGAAACTCATGATATATAATTTGAAGAATGTAAGTTGAGATTGAAATTCTGGACTCTATTCATCCTAAATAAATTGGAAATTTTGATTTATTTGGAAATCCAGATTATGTTGATACAATTAAGATTAGTATCTAACAATTGTAATATAATTCATTATTAAAGAGATAGCCACAAAACTATTCTTTGGAAATCCGAGTTCTGTTAAAATGATTGGAAATTATATCCAACCTCAAAAAAATGTTCCTATATATAAATGATAAGGTACAGGGACAGAATTAGATAAGTATATTATATGGAATTTTAAGATGCTCATACCGACTGATATCTTATGAAATAGATTGATTAGATTTGCCGATAGACTCCTATTTCTTAAACAACATAAAAGTCTGGTTGATGCTTTAAGGGGTTTTTTTAAGCATCAAGTTTTGGTTATTTGATAATTTTGTTGGGAATCAAAAAAAGAAATAAGATGTAGGTTGCGGTTATATCTAAGGTTTTATTAGCCTATGCTATCTTTCAATTAAACTGAACAAGGCTATGTTTAACATTTTATTCTAAAATTTATTGATTAATATAATGGTAAGACTTGGTTAGACATAAGAAGTTTCAAGCCCATATATATATATATATTCTAAAAGGAAATGGAACCAAAGTCCAGGTATCCACGTGTGATATATGTCAATTTGAGGAATTAATCTTAATCAATTTATCCAAAGTACGTAAAGACCCATATACATAGAATCATGAAGATCCCCATTATAAGTACATCGATGTGAAATATGTGGGACACCTGGTTGTCATGAATCATCGGACGAACATATGCACCGGTCATGGTGACTTTTACACCTGACCGTGCGAGGGCGCGGTGACCCTCAAATGGGCGGAGGAAAGGAAGCCCAGTTCGGGCAGCGGCCGCCAAGTGCGCGGATCTAGGATCCCAGTCCTTTTCGATTTTTACACGAGCTCGCAGTGTTTTTACGCCTCGTTGGGATCCCGACTTTAGACCAGTTACGCTGACCCTCTGTTTTAGGATACCCAGGCGGGGGATCCTTGGTTTTCAGTTTTACATACGAGCTCGGTTGCCCGTTACCGGTCGGACTGTTTTTCTAGAGCGACTTTTCTAGAAAGTCTCTCCCACCCGTCTCAGTGGCGTAGTTTGGGAGTAGACCTATCCCTCTATTGGACCGTCCTTCCAATTAGGGGGCGAGACGGAAGAGCCTTTGTTGGCTTCTTCACCGCTTGAGTTTTACTTTCGCCAACAGACTTGGCGATTCTACATTCAGATCATCTATATCCATATCTACCTCATCTTAAATTACATCTGAGACAGTTACACTTGAGGTTTGAAGAGATTACAATCAAAGTAGAGTAGATGGAAGTAACTACAATCTGATTCGAAATTTTAATAAACTAGTGGATGTGTTGGGAACTTAGTTAGGATGCATTATACTACACCGCATGCCTACGGAGGCACCCCAACCCTAAGACATTCTCCAAGTCTTAGAGTCATAGTGTGAGGTTTCACACGAACCAAGACCACATACTATCCACTAGACTTAAGGATATAATAAATTAATATATCTTATCATCTCATCTTTTCCATTATCACTCATAAATATGATCTCTGAGTACTACGAGAATAAAATGTACAATCGGTTACAATAGAAATTTGCTTATGTGGGGAATGTTGAGATAATAACTAATCATAAGAGGTGCTTACTAGAAATCTGGAAGCCTTTTACATTGCAGGTAGAAATAAATTTTATTTTGAGTTGCTCATGTCTCTCTACTTGCTTGCTTTTGGTCACGATAAATGCCTGTTATTTTTATTTAAGTTTTTGGGAGGTACCAACAACCGCTGACTCCTTTTCTTCCTTGCACACTTGGCAGGCAAACAGCCTGCTATTCAGTAGTAGTTCAGTAGCCGCTCAGTAGCTATACATGCTTCCTGGAGACAGAGCATACACTAGACGGTATGAAGTATTTTGTCTCAGTTTTTGTTTAGTTGGTGATGTAAATGCTATCTCTTTTGTATCACACTTGGGATATATGTTGTAAAATGGAAGATCCTTGTACATGTTGTAAATTGATATGAATATTAATGAAAAAGAAATTTTAGTGCTATGTGTCTCTTTTACCTTGTGGTTATGTGTTGGAATTGAATGTCATAATTGCGCGAAAAATTTTCCCTTTTTTTCTACAACTTCTGCGATCAATGTGAATGAAATATTGCGAAATGCGCGTAAACGGGTACCCGGATCCTGAGGGGTTGACATTTTGGTATCAGAGCAGTGGTACCCCGATACACACATTTGCAGTATTTCGATACCGATCACATTAAGTTCTCGAATAGCGACAGTCTTCCGACTTGTCATGAGTTCGAGAAGGGAAATATGACATTCATATTCAATAACCACAGATGTCACCAAGTTCATTAATTTTCATCTTATATCCCAAGAAGAGAAAAGCATTTATGATAAATATCTATCTAGGGCATCCTTATGACTAATTATGGTTCTCATGCAGAGCCATGGCATCTCGACCAGGTCAGGATACTTCTGATCAGCTGGCACGCATACTGAGCGCACTTACCGATCTTCAGCAGCAGCAGGCTGCTATGAGAGGCCAGCAGGAGCAGATATTGGCCCAGCAGACCGGGATTGCTGACAGGCAGACGGACATAGAGATGAGATTTGAGGACCTGTCATATTTTACGTACCATCCATCCCAGGATGGGATACGGCAGGACCAGCACCAGTCTGTTGAGGTGGAGCAGCCTCATCCTGACGATCCACTATAGGACATTCCAGAGCACGGAGCTGAGGAGGATGCAGACTTAGACATGGAGCAGGACCTTGTTGACTTTGCTGACGAGGATGCACACGAGTATTCAGCCATTCACAGGCACCAATCGGTTTTCACTTCCTATCAGCGAGCCAACATACCCTTGTTCGAAGGCACGAGTCCACCAGATGATGCTGAGCAGTGGCTGAAGAGAGTAATGAAGGTGCTCAGGACGATTCATGCACCACGAAACACATGCTATCTTTCATAGAATATTCACTGACAGACTTCGCCGAGCGATGGTGGGAGGCTGTAGTGTCCGAGTTAGGCCGAGAGCCTACTTGGAATGATTTCGAGACGAGGTTCAGAGCCCACTTCTTTTCTGCAAAGTGGAAGGAGTCCCAGCGCCGACTGTTTGCAGAGCTTCGTCAAGGACAGATGACAGCCAGGGATTACTTTATCATATACACAGAGTTGTCGCAACATACACGAGCAGCTGGTGCATTTCCAGAGGAGAATCTGGAAAAGTTCATTGGTGGCATGCGAGAGGAAGTACAGGAGAAGCTGGCTGGACTGCATATCACATCTATCTCCGAGGCTACCGATGCAGTGGAGAAGTTCGAGGACATCAGGGGGAGATGTTTCGGGAGCTCGCCTGGAGCACCGCCTATACCGTGGCGATCTTTTGGACCGATACGTCGACCGTTTCAGCAGCAGAGGTCAGCTAGACGGTTCCGACCTACAGGTTTGACGTTCTCTGGCAGTGCTCGCTCTTCTCCATCGACTACTCTAGGAGGAGCACTTGCCGGACGTGGGACGGAGTCCGCTCGACCATCTGGGTCGCAACGAGCAGATAGACCACATGCAGAACCAGCTCGGAGCACGGACACAACTACTCCCTCTACTCGACCAGTCCGGTGTTACCGATGTCACGAGTGGGGACATTACCGAGCACAGTGCCCACAGGCTTCTGGCGAGCCTCAGCCACAGCCTTCACAGTCACAGCCTCAGACATAATGTTCAGGGAGTTTCCGTGGCAGGAACTCCAACTTTAGGCGACAACAGCAGAGACAGACGAAGAGTGTGGCAGGTTCTAGTGCTGCATCAGCCAGGCAGGGGCAGCTACATACAGTTACTGAGGAGCAGGCACGTTCAGCCGCCACTGTGGTGAAAGGTATGGTCTCAGTCTTGGGCCGACCTTACCATGTTTTATTCGATTCCGGCGCGACACACTCTTTTCTTGCTTCGAGGTTGCTTGTTTCTTTAGATAGAGTTGCAGAGACGCTATCGTCTCCATATCACATCCGAGGGCCAGGTGGCCGGTTATTTGTCATATCCCTGATAGTCAGGCAATTGCCCATACTGATTGGCGGTCACAAGATGATCGCAGATTGTCTACTCCTATAGCTTGATGAGTTGGACTTGATTTTGAGCATGTATTGGCTATCTACTCATCATGCACTAGTTGATTGTTTTAGGAAGACAGTTGTCTTCAGAATTCCAGATTTATCCGAGTTCACTTTTGAGGGTACCTTACATGACTCCGCCATGGAGTACATTTCAGTGTTGCGAGCCCAACGACTTGTTGATCATGGTTGCGATTCCTACCTTGCATTTGTTCGGGAGGTGTCTGATCAGGAGCCGATGATACAGGACATCCGAGTAGTATCAGAATATCCAGATGTCTTTCCTGATGAGCTACCAGGATTACCTCCTGAGAGAGAGATCGAGTTAGAGATCACATTGTTGCCATATACACAACCGATCTCTATGGCACCATATCGCATGGCACCGACCGAGTTGAGGGAGCTGAAGGTACAGTTGCAAGAGTTACTTGATTTGGGATTCGTGAGACCGAGCACTTCATCTTGGGGTGCTCCGGTTCTATTTATCAAGAAGAAGGATGTATCCATGAGACTGTGCATCAATTACAGGCAGCTAAACAAGAGAATGGTGAAAAACCGTTATCCTTTGCTGCGCATTGATGATTTGTTCAACTAGCTCCAGGGATCTTCGGTTTTCTCGAAGATCGATCTTCGCTCAGGCTATCATCAGTTTAGGATCCGCGAATCGGATATTCCGAAGACAGCCTTCAGGACTCGCTATGGACACTACGAGTTTGTGGTGATGCCGTTTGGGCTCACTAATGCACCTGCGGCTTTCATGGATATGATGAACCGTATCTTCCATCCATACTTGGACAAGTTTGTAGTAGTATTCATCGATGATGTGCTCATCTACTCACGGAATGAATGGGATCATGCGAATGATCTACGAATTGTTTTGGACACATTGCGAGAGCACAAGCTATATGCCAAGTTGAGCAAGTGTGAGTTCTGGTTATCCCAGGTCTCGTTTCTTGGGCATGTCATTTATGAAGCAGGCATTGAAGTTGATCCTGCGAAGATAGATGCAGTTATGTCTTGGGAGTAGCCCACGACTGTCACGCAGATTCGGAGCTTCCTTGGGCTAGCGGGTTATTACAGACGCTTTGTCAACGGATTTTCACGCATCGTTCGTCCTCTGACACGGTTGACGCAGAAGGGAGTTCCATTCATTTGAGACGATTCATGTGAGCAGGCCTTCCAGAGACTGAAGGAGAGGTTAACTACAGCGCCTATTCTTGCTCTTCCTTCAGGCACTCAGGACTATGCAGTCTACACAGATGCATCTAGAGAAGGTCTAGGAGCAGTGTTGATGCAGAGAGGACATGTGATTGCTTACGCATCATTTGCCTTTGGTAGAATTCACGTATCCAGTATTGGCATGGCACCTTTCGAAGCCCTATACGGATGGAGATGCCTCACACCTCTCAGTTGGTGGGAGGTAGGTGATCATGCTCTCTATTCCGTGGATCTCTTGGAGGAGACCGCGAGAGCTATTGATCTTGTGAGACGGAGGCTTCTGACGGCATAGAGCCGCCAGAAGAGCTATGCAGACCATCAGAGAAGAGATTTGGAGTTTCAGGTATCCAATCTTCTTCTCTTTCTGTTATTACAAAATTAACTTAATCTCATATTAATGACATCCCTGTAAATTACAGGTGGGAGATTGGGTATTTCTTCGTGTATCTCCCATGAAGGGAGTGCAGAGATTCGGTGTTCGTGGTAAGTTGGCGCCACGATACGTTGGACCGTTCGAGATTCTTGCTCGAGTAGGGAAGGTTGATTCGGATTCTTTTCTAGCCACTGATAATCCGTATTAGCTTTAACTCATGCTCATAATAGCTAATTCATAAATTGAAACAAATTCGACATAGCATGCATATTCCTGTATTAAGAAATTATGAACAGCTTGAAAACCGATACATATTGCATAGTAACTGTCCAAAACATATTTTTTATATAAAAGCTCAAATTTGAGTAGTGAAACTTATGTTTTGTGTTCCGAAAAGAATTATGTGCTTGAAAACGTGCTACCAAGGTAAAACACTTGAAACGACGTCTGAAATTCTTTGTAAAGATCTGATTGCATATCTACTATATGGTACTTGAAATTCATACGTAAAAGCTCTAGAAAACACAATTGCATACTTGTTATGTAATTCTTGTCAAAACCAGGCATAAAGGATAAATATTTTCGCTTAAAGTAGCACTTGAGAGTAACCGTCCGATACATATATAAAGACATCACCATATCTAATGGCGAGTTCATGACTTGTATAAAATAGCTACCGTGGTGCTTGCTTTTGATTCTGATTCTGTTCTAGCCACTGGTAATCCGTATTAGCTTTAATTCATGTTCATAATAGCTAATTCATAAATTGAAACAAATTCGACATAGCATGCATATTCCTGTATCAAGGAATTATTAACAGCTTGAAAACCGATACATATTGCATAGTAACTGTCCAAAACATACTTTTTACATAAAATATTTAATTTGAGTAGTGAAACTTATGTTTTATGTTCCGAAAAGAATTATGCGCCGGAAAACGTGCTACCAAGATAAAACACTTGAAACGACGTCAGAAATTCTTTGAAAAGACCTGATTGTCTATCTACTATACGGTACTTGAAATTCATACGTTAAAGCTCTGGAAAACACTTCAAATTGCAAACTTGTTATGTAATACTGGTGGATGAGTCTAAACCCATTTATAAGCATAGAAGACCCAGTGATGGATCTCAAATTCTTCATATATATTAGCCAAATGCTGAAATAACTTGCATTGGTGAATGCTTTAATAACTTGTAAGATAATTACGAATATTGTATCAAAATCTTGAAAGAGACTATAGGATAATATCGATATTCAAACTTTTGCTAATTTGCAATGAAAAATGCCGAAATCACTTCAAATTTCTAAAAAGAAGTAAATTGAAATATAGTTATCACTATTAAGATTTTTGTATCAAACACCACTGTGGTTAATTTATCGGGCTCATGAATGCTGAAACAAGGCTGAGTCGTACGCTCAGACGCTGCCATAGACAAACATCCTGTTCACAGAATACGGACCCAAAGTCCTCTTGATACCATTTCTATTGGTTTGCCACATCTAGTGGTTGTTTCAGTGTCATATATAAAGACATCACTATATCCAATGGTTGGTTCATGATGTATAAAATAGCTACCGCGGTGCTTGTTTTGATTCGGATTCTTTTCTAGCTACTGATAATCCGTATTAGCTTTAACTCATGCTCATAATAGCTAATTCATAAATTGAAACAAATTCTACATAGCATGCATATTCCTGTATCAAGAAATTATGAACAGCTTGAAAACCGATACATATTGCATAGTAACTGTCCAAAACATATTTTTTTCTATAAAAGCTCAAATTTGAGTAGTGAAACTTAAGTTTTGTGTTCCGAAAAGAATTATTTGCTTGAAAACGTGCTACCAAGATAAAACACTTGAAACGACGTCTGAAATTCTTTGTAAAGATCTGATTGCATATCTACTATATGGTACTTGAAATTCATACGTAAAAGCTCTGGAAAATACAATTGCATACTTGTTATGTAATTCTTGTCAAAACCAGGCATAAAGGATAAAGATTGTCGCTTAAAGTATCACTTGAGAGTAACCGTCCGATACATATATAAAGACATCACCATATCTAATGGTGAGCTCATGACTTGTATAAAATAGCTACCGTGGTGCTTGCTTTTGATTCTGATTCTTTTCTAACCACTGGTAATCTGTATTAGCTTTAACTCATGCTCATAATAGTTAATTCATAAATTGAAACAAATTCGACATAGCATGCATATTCCTGTATCAAGGAATTATTAACAGCTTGAAAACCGATACATATTGCATAGTAACTGTCCAAAACATACTTTTTATATAAAATATTTAATTTGAGTAGTGAAACTTATGTTTTGTGTTCCGAAAAGAATTATGCGCCGGATAACATGCTACCAAGATAAAACACTTGAAACGACGTCAGAAATTCTTTGAAAAGACCTGATTGCCTATCTACTATACGGTACTTGAAATTCATACGTTAAAGCTCTGGAAAACACAATTGCAAACTTGTTATGTAATACTGGTGGATGAGTCTAAACCTATTTATAAGCATAGAAGACCCAGTGATGGATCTCAAATTCTTCACATATATTAGCCAAATGCTGAAATAACTTGCATTGGTGAATGCTTTAATAACTTGTAAGATAATTACGAATATTGTATCAAAATCTTGAAAGAGACTATAGGATAATATCGATATTCAAACTTTTGCTAATTTGCAATGAAAAATGCTGAAATCACTTCAAATTTCTAAAAAGAAGTAAATTGAAACATAGTTATCACTATTAAGATTTTTGTATCAAACACCACTGTGGTTAATTTATTGGGCTCATGAATGCTGAAACAAGGCTGAGTCGTACGCTCAGACGCTGCCATAGACCAAAGACATCCTGTTCACAGAATACGGACCCAAAGTCCTCTTGATACCATTTCTATTGGTTTGCTACATCTAGTGGTTTTTTCAGTGTCATATATAAAGACATCACTATATCCAATGGCTGGTTCATGACGTATAAAATAGCTACCGCGGTGCTTGTTTTGATTCGGATTCTTTTCTAGCCACTGATAATCCGTATTAGCTTTAACTCAAGCTCATAATAGCTAATTCATAAATTGAAACAAATTCGACATAGCATGCATATTCCTGTATCAAGAAATTATGAACAGCTTGAAAACCGATACATATTGCATAGTAACTGTCCAAAACATATTTTTATATAAAAGCTCAAATTTGAGTAGTCAAACTTATGTTTTGTGTTCCGAAAAGAATTATGTGCTTGAAAACGTGCTACCAAGATAAAACACTTAAAACGACGTCTGAAATTCTTTGTAAAGATCTGATTGCATATCTACTATATGGTACTTGAAATTCATACGTAAAAGCTCTGGAAAACACAATTGCATACTTGTTATGTAATTCTTGTCAAAACCAGGCATAAAGGATAAAGATTGTCGCTTAAAGTAGCACTTGAGAGTAACCGTCCGATACATATATAAAGACATCACCATATCTAATGGCGTGTTCATGACTTGTATAAAATAGCTACCGCGGTGCTTGCTTTTGATTCTGATTCTTTTCTAGCCACTGGTAATCCGTATTAGCTTTAACTCATGTTCATAATAGCTAATTCATACATTGAAACAAATTCGACATAGCATGCATATTCCTGTATCAAGGAATTATTAACAGCTTGAAAACCGATACATATTGCATAGTAACTGTCCAAAACATACTTTTTATATAAAATATTTAATTTGAGTAGTGAAACTTCTGTTTTGTGTTCCGAAAAGAATTATGCACCGGAAAACGTGCTACCAAGATAAAACACTTGAAACGACGTCAGAAATTCTTTGAAAAGACCTGATTGCCTATCTACTATACGGTACTTGAAATTCATACGTTAAAGCTCTGGAAAACATTTCAAATTGCAAACTTGTTATGTAATACTGGTGGATGAGTCTAAACCCATTTATAAGCATAGAAGACCCAGTGATGGATCTCAAATTCTTCACATATATTAGCCAAATGCTGAAATAACTTGCATTGGTGAATGCTTCAATAACTTGTAAGATAATTACGAATATTGTATCAAAATCTTGAAAGAGACTATAGGATAATATCGATATTCAAACTTTTGCTAATTTGCAATGAAAAATGCCGAAATCACTTCAAATTTCTAAAAAGAAGTAAATTGAAATATAGTTATCACTATTAAGATTTTTGTATCAAACACCACTGTGGTTAATTTATCGGGCTCATGAATGCTGAAACAAGGCTGAGTCGTACGCTCAGACGCTGCCATAGACCAAAGACATCCTGTTCACAGAATACGGACCCAAAGTCCTCTTGATACCATTTCTATTGGTTTGCCACATCTAGTGGTTGTTTCAATGTCATATATAAAGACATCACTATATCCAATGGCTGGTTCATGATGTATAAAATAGCTACCGCGGTGCTTGTTTTGATTCGGATTCTTTTCTAGCTACTGATAATCCGTATTAGCTTTAACTCATGCTCATAATAGCTAATTCATAAATTGAAACAAATTCTACATAGCATGCATATTCCTGTATCAAGAAATTATGAACAGCTTGAAAACCGATACATATTGCATAGTAACTGTCCAAAACATATTTTTTTATATAAAAGCTCAAATTTGAGTAGTGAAACTTAAGTTTTGTGTTCCGAAAAGAATTATTTGCTTGAAAACGTGCTACCAAGATAAAACACTTGAAACGACGTCTGAAATTCTTTGTAAAGATCTGATTGCATATCTACTATATGGTACTTGAAATTCATACGTAAAAGCTCTGGAAAACACAATTGCATACTTGTTATGTAATTCTTGTCAAAACCAGGCATAAAGGATAAAGATTGTCGCTTAAAGTATGACTTGAGAGTAACCGTCCGATACATATATAAAGACATCACCATATCTAATGGCGAGCTCATGACTTGTATAAAATAGCTACCGTGGTGCTTGCTTTTGATTCTGATTCTTTTCTAGCCACTGGTAATCTGTATTAGCTTTAACTCATGCTCATAATAGTTAATTCATAAATTGAAACAAATTCGACATAGCATGCATATTCCTGTATCAAGGAATTATTAACAGCTTGAAAACCGATACATATTGCATAGTAACTGTTCAAAACATACTTTTTATATAAAATATTTAATTTGAGTAGTGAAACTTATGTTTTGTGTTCCGAAAAGAATTATGCGTCGGAAAACGTGCTACCAAGATAAAACACTTGAAACGACGTCAGTAATTCTTTGAAAAGACCTGATTGCCTATCTACTATACGGTACTTGAAATTCATACGTTAAAGCTCTGGAAAACACAATTGCAAACTTGTTATGTAATACTGGTGGATGAGTCTAAACCCATTTATAAGCATAGAAGACCCAGTGATGGATCTCAAATTCTTCACATATATTAGCCAAATGCTGAAATAACTTGCATTGGTGAATGCTTTAATAACTTGTAAGATAATTACGAATATTGTATCAAAATCTTGAAAGAGACTATAGGATAATATCGATATTCAAACTTTTGCTAATTTGCAATGAAAAATGCCGAAATCACTTCAAATTTCTAAAAAGAAGTAAATTGAAACATAGTTATACTATTACGATTTTTGTATCAAACACCACTGTGGTTAATTTATCGGGCTCATGAATGCTGAAACAAGGCTGAGTCGTACGCTCAGACGCTGCCATAGACCAAAGACATCCTGTTCACAGAATACGGACCGAAAGTCCTCTTGATACCATTTCTATTGGTTTGCCACATCTAGTGGTTGTTTCAATGTCATATATAAAGACATCACTATATCCAATGATTGGTTCATGACGTATAAAATAGCTACCGCGGTGCTTGTTTTGATTCGGATTATTTTGTAGCCACTGATAATCCGTATTACCTTTAACTCATGCTCATAATAGCTAATTCATAAATTGAAACAAATTCGACATAGCATGCATATTCCTATATCAAGAAATTATTAACAGCTTGAAAACCGATAGATATTGCATAGTAACTGTCCAAAACATATTTTTTATATAAAAGCTCAAATTTGAGTAGTCAAACTTATGTTTTGTGTTCCGAAAAGAATTGTGCTTGAAAACGTGCTACCAAGATAAAACACTTGAAACGACGTCTGAAATTCTTTGTAAAGATCTGATTGCATATCTACTATATGGTACTTGAAATTCATACATAAAAGCTCTGGAAAACACAATTGCATACTTGTTATGTAATTCTTGTCAAAACCAGGCATAAAGGATAAAGATTGTCGCTTAAAGTAGCACTTGAGAGTAACCGTCCGATACATATATAAAGACATCACCATATCTAATGGCGAGTTCATGACTTGTATAAAATAGCTACCGTGGTGCTTGCTTTTGATTCTGATTCTTTTCTAGCCACTGGTAATCCGTATTAGCTTTAACTCATGCTCATAATAGCTAATTCATAAATTGAAACAAATTCGACATAGCATGCATATTCCTGTATCAAGAAATTATTAACAGCTTGAAAACCGATACATATTGCATAGTAACTGTCCAAAACATACTTTTTATATAAAAGATCTAATTTGAGTAGTGAAACTTATGTTTTGTGTTACGAAAAGAATTATACGCCGGAAAACGTGCTACCAAGATAAAACACTTGAAACGACGTCAGTAATTCTTTGAAAAGACCTGATTGCCTATCTACTATACGGTACTTGAAATTCATACGTTAAAGCTCTGGAAAACACTTCAAATTGCAAACTTGTTATGTAATATTGGTGGATGAGTCTAAACCCATTATAAGCATAGAAGACCCAGTGATGGATGTCAAATTCTTCACATATATTTGCCAAATGCTGAAATAACTTGCATTGATGAATGCTTTAATAACTTTTAAGATAATTACGAATATCGTATCAAAATCTTGAAAGAGACTATAGGATAATATCGATATTCAAACTTTTACTAATTTGCAATGAAAAATGCCGAAATCACTTCAAATTTCTAAAAAGAAGTAAATTGAAATATAGTTATCACCATTAAGATTTTTGTATCAAACACCACTGTGGTTAATATATCGGGCTCATGAATGCTGAAACAAGGCTGAGTCGTACGCTCAGACGCTGCCATAGACCAAAGACATCATGTTCACAGAATGCGGACCCAAAGTCCTCTTGATACCATATCTATTGGTTTGCCACATCTAATGGTTGTTTCAGTGTCATATATAAAGACATCACTATACCGAATGGCTAGTTCATGACGTATAAAATAGCTACCGCGGTGCTTGTTTTGATTCGGATTCTTTTCTAGCCACTGATAATCTGTATTAGCTTTAACTCATGCTCATAATAGCTAATTCATAAATTGAAACAAATTCGACATAGCATGCACATTCCTGTATCAAGAAATTATTAACAGCTTGATAACCCATATATATTGCATAGTAATTATACAAAACATATTTTTTATATAAGAGCTCAAATTTGAGTAGCGAAACTTATGTTTTGTGTTCCGAAAAGAATTATGTGCTTGAAAACGTGGTACCAAGATAAAACACTTGAAACGACGTCTGAAACTCTTTGCAAAAATCTGATTGCATATCTACTATATGGTACTTGAAATTTATACGTAAAAGCTCTGGAAAACACAATTGCATACTTGTTATGTAATTCTTGTCAAAACCAGGCATAAAGGATAAAGATTGTCGCTTACATATATAAAGACATCACCATATCTAGTGGCGAGTTCATGACTTGTATAAAATAGCTACCGTGGTGCTTGCTTTTGATTCTGATTCTTTTCTATCCACTAGTAATCTGTATTAGCTTTAACTCATGCTCATAATTGCTAATTCATAAATTGAAACAAATTTGACATAGCATGCATATTCCTGTAACAAGAAATTATTAACAGCTTCAAAACCGATACATATCGCATAGTAACTGTCCAAAACATACTTTTTATATAAAAGCTCAAATTTGAGTAGTGAAACTTATGTTTTGTGTTCCGAAAAGAATTATGTGCCGGAAAACGTGCTACCAAGATAAAACACTTGAAACGACGTCAGAGATTCTTTGAACAGACCTGATTGCATATCTACTATACGGTACTTGAAATTCATACGTTAAAGCTCTGGAAAACACAATTGCAAACTTGTTATGTAATACTGGTGGATGAGTCTAAACCCATTTCTAAGCATAGAAGAGCCAGTGAATGGATCTCAAATTCTTCACATATATTAGCCAAATGCTGAAATAACTTGCATTGATGAATGCTTTAATAACTTGTAAGATAATTATGAATATCGTATCAAAATCTTGAAAGAGACTATAGGATATTATCGATATTCAAACTTTCGCTAACTTGCAATGAAATGCCGAAATCACTTCAAATTTCTAAAAAGAAGTAAATTGAAACATAGTTATCACTATTAAGATTTTTGTATCAAACACCACTGTGGTTAATTTATCGGGCTCATGAATGCTGAAACAAGGCTGAGTCGTACGCTCAGACGCTGCCATAGACCAAAGACATCCTGTTCACAGAATACGGACCCAAAGTCCTCTTGATACCATTTCTATTGGTTTGCCACATCTAGTGGTCGTTTCAGTGTCATATATAAAGACATCACTATATCCAATGGCTGGTTCATGACGTATAAAATAGCTACTGTGGTGCTTGCTTTTGATTCTGATTCTTTTCTAGCCACTGGTAATCCGTATTAGCTTTAACTCATGCTCATAATAGCTAATTCATAAATTGAAACAAATTCGACATAGCATGCATATTCCTGTATCAAGAAATTATTAACAGCTTGAAAACCGATACATATTGCATAGTAACTGTCCAAAACACACTTTTTATATAAAAGATCGAATTTGAGTAGTGAAACTTATGTTTTGTGTTCCGAAAAGAATTATGCGTCGGAAAACGTGCTACCAAGATAAAACACTTGAAACGACGTCAATAATTCTTTGAAAAGACCTGATTGCCAATCTACTATACGGTACTTGAAATTCATACGTTAAAGCTCGGGAAAACACAATTGCAAACTTGTTATGTAATACTGGTGGATGAGTCTAAACCCATTTATAAGCATAGAAGACCCAGTGATGGATGTCAAATTATTCACATATATTAGCCAAATGCTGAAATAACTTGCATTGATGAATGGTTTAATAACTTGTAAGATAATTACGAATATTGTATCAAAATCTTGAAAGAGACTATAAGATAATATCGATATTCAAACTTTTGCTAATTTGCAATGAAAAATGCCGAAATCACTTCAAATTTCTAAAAAGAAGTAAATTGAAACATAGTTATCACTATTAAGATTTTTGTATCAAACACCACTGTGGTTAATTTATCGGGCTCATGAACGAATGTCAAAGTGATATCCATATCCACATTTATTTTAAAACGAATACGAATATGAATGTCAAAATATGCATACAACAAATACGATAGCGGATCGGATGCGAATATATTCACATTCTTTTTCATCCCTACCTGCAATCCTTGGCAAGAATATTGTCATCTTGAGCAGTGATGTATGGCGACGACAAATGCTTTATATGCCCTGTCAATTGAAAACTCCGTTGGCCTATGACCTGTAGTCTGAACGAAAGAGAGGTTAGATATGGAGTCTAAACTTGTCATTAGCCTCACGTACTCTTAAAAATCTCCACTAAAAAAATTTAGATACTTGTCCCATTCTACTTTCAAAGGCATATGATTAAAAAGTTCTCTCCGATTCACGCCAGCTTTTTGACACTATTTATTAGCATTACTCCATCAATAGTGTGACAATTTAAGAGAAGTTGCAAAACTCCCATCGTTTGATAGGGGATGATGAAATGGGTAGGAGACCTTATCTCAATAATGTGCCGCCACCACCAGTAACGTTGAAATTGTATATACTAGCATTCTTCTTCGATACTAGTCATCCAACAAGAGCTTAAGATCTTCTCCACTTCTCGTAGGGCGCCACACTGACAAACATACCATGACATGATGCCATCACCGCTAACTGAACATGGAATGAGGACCTCCCCACTTGAAAATCGAGCTCCATCAAAAGAGTAGCTTGCCAACAAATGGCCTTAGTGACAAGGTTCAATGAGCCTCCTTGCAATTCCGATCCGCCTCCACTGTTGTCACTTTTCCCATAACATACATGTGATTTCACAAAATGGAATTCATGATGTTGAGTAGGCTTCCCCTCACCTTAAGCACTTCAACACAACCTCGCTACTTCCTTCAACAATAGGAACTACCCCACCATTGTTGGATGACGACATGTTTCACCACCATCGCATATAAGACACTTGAACTTTGTATCATGTGCTCCCTTGCACAACACATACGATAGAATTATAATGCATGCATAGATTAGGGATTTTGTCAAATTAGGGTTTTGTTTGTTCATTTGAATTCGATTTTAATTTTCATGTTGGTTTTTTGAGACGAAAGAGGGTGGTATACCAAGTGAATGAAAGCATCTTTGGACTCAACAATGGCCATAAGACGTGGGAACTGGGAAGCGATCTCCTAGATCACCATCTCCTGACTAGTCATCTAGCCAGAACCTAAAATTCTCCATTACCGCGAACCGATCGCATTTACTCTACCATCTCAAGCGTAATCTTCTTGATACCTTGCCACAAGGCAGATGACCGGTGAATAACGCGAGCAGTAGTGGATCCCCCAATGCCGTAAATCCTTATGATAAGACGATACACCAGTCATCTGATTCACCCCACAATCTAAGATGCCACTTTGCAATGCCTTATTCATACACTCCACCTTCAGAACTCCCACCCTCCCTTTTGGAAGTAGTAACATGAACCAATCAATAAGATGAATGTCACTCTTTTTTTGTTTCCAATCTGACCAGAAAAATCTTCTCATCAGGCACTCCAGCCTCTTGCGAACTCCACTCGGCAACAATCTGGTTGAACAGAAGAAAATCGGTATCGCTGAGAGTACGTGCTTGAGTGATATCAGCTTTCCACTCTTGGACAGAGTGGTTGCCTTCCATCCAACCATCCTAGACTCTAACCGATCAAGGAGCAACCTTTAGTCGATTGCTTTCAACCTCCCCACAATACGCGGAAGACCCATATAAGTTGCAACCCACAAATAGAGAAATGAAGAGTGTCGGTAGTAGGGATGCAAAAGGTTACGACTATATCCGTATCCGATCCGTTACCATATCCGCTTTATACAGATTTTGACATCCGTATCTGTTAGAAGAATAATAGTTCTGTTATTCCAGAGAACCCTAGGGTCTCTTATATAGAGAGGACCTGTGGATAAATTACATAAGACAGAACATAGAAAAATAAAAGAACAAATGGTACACACAAACTACATAATTCTTTCGACACTCCCCCTCAAGATGGAGCATAGATATCAATCATGCTCAGCTTGGAAGTACACTTCTGGAATGGTCCTCTGAGTAACGGTTTGGTGAAGATGTCGGCAGTTTGCTCCCCAGAACTAACATGCGAAGTAGAAATCAGTCCTTTCTGGATCATGTCTCTGGTGTAGTGACAGTCCACTTCAATATGCTTAGTTCTCTCATGAAAGGCAGGATTATTGACAATGAACAATGCAGCTTGATTATCACACTGTAGCTGCATGGGTAGAGGTACATCTACATGCAAGTAATCTAGTACAGCTCGAACCCACATCATTTCCGCACTTGCTTGTGCCATACCCCTATATTCAGATTCTGCATTGGATCTAGCCACAACCGTTTGTTTCTTGCTTTTCCAAGAAACTAGAGAGCTACCCACAAATACAGCAAAACATGAGGTATGACTTCTGATCCTTAGGGCATCCTGCATAGTCAGCATCCGCACATGCAGAAACAGATAAACCGGTTCCCTTTCTGAACAACAATCCCGTGCCTGGAGATGATTTTAGATACCGTAGTATCATATATATAGCATCCATATGTACCTGCCTCGACTGTTCCATGAACTGGCTTACCCTGCTAACTACAAAGGCAATATCAGATCGGGTTATAGTTATGTAAAGCAACTTCCCCGCCATTTCTCTATACCTTCTATTGTCAACTTCTTCTGTATCATTATCATATAATTTCATGCTGAGATCCATAGGAGTAGTAGAGGGTCTGCATTCAACCATGCCCGTCTCGATAAGCATATCAATAATATACTTCCTCTAGGTCATTACTAGACCCTGTGCATTCCTGGCGAATTCCAGCCCCAGAAAATATCTCAATGTACCAAGGTCCTTTGTAACAAAACGACGACCCAACACTGCTTTGGTCATCTCTATCTCCTGAGCATCATCTCTTGTAACCAAAATGTCATCTACATACACCATGATGACAACTGTACCTCGAGCAGTCTTCTGGATGAACAGTGAGTGATCTGCATTGGATCTCTTGAATTCTTGTTCTTCAATCAGATGGGAAAGCTTCTGGAACCATGCCCTTGGGCTCTGTTTAAGGCCATATATTGCCTTATAAAGTCTGTACACCATATGATTCTCCCCCTCAGCAGCAAACCCCGGAGGCTGCTGCATGTAGACTTCCTCCTGCAAATCTCCATACAAGAATGCATTTTTAACATCTAGCTGGAACAAGGGCCAATCACGTACCACAACTACAGACAGAAGAATATGAAGAGTGGAGTGACGGGTGACTGGAGAGAAGGTATCCATAAGTCCACGCCATAAGTCTGAGTGAAACCCCGTGCCACTAGCCTTGCCTTGTACCGATCCAGGCTACCATATACATGATACTTGACAGTGAATGCCCATTTACAGCTAACAATAGATGCTCTTGAAGGAGCAGGAACCAAGCTCCATGTGCCCCCCGACTGTAGAGCTGCCATCTCCTCCTCCATTGCAGACCGCCAGTAATCAATTTTTAATGCATCTTGATAGGTCCGTGGGATCTCCACAAAGGATAAAGCCATTGCAAATATCTGAAAATCCCCCGTGAGGCAATGAAAGGAGACTTGTGAGGCAAGAGGATACGAAGCACAACTGCGTTTCTGCTTTCTCATCGCAATAGGAACATCCAGATCATCAACCACTGAACTCTTCGGATCATAAATGTCCCATAGTGATGTACCCTGCATAGGCATACTATTTGACCCATCATTAGTAGTATCATCTGGACATATCTGGGGCGTGGTGGATGATTGGCATGCAGCATGAGAAGGACTAGATCGACGAGTATAAAATTTTGGAAGTGGCGAGATAAGTGGTTTGGGTGGAGGTGGTGGTGGTGGAGGTGGATGGAGTGGTGGTGGTGACGCAACATTAGGAACTGGATGGACTAATGGAGGACTCACCATAGGAGGAGGGGGAACAAAGACCTCATCAATAGATTTGCTACAGTCTAATTTGTCACCTGCAGGTGAAAAATACATAAGAGACTCGAAGAAAGTAACATCTGCACTGACAAAGTATTTCCTGGTAATCGGATCATAGCAATGACATACCTTCTGCATTCGGGAATAACCCACGAAAACACATTTGACATCTCTAGGTAAGAGCTTGTCACGACCTGGTGATAGCTGATGAACAAAGGCAACAACTCCAAATACGCGAGGGGTGAGCGAGAATAATTCCCTATCCGTAAAAACAACAAAGAGAGGAATTTTCTCACCAAGTACCATGTACGACATACGATTAACCAAGTAGCAGGCTGTAAGAACAAAATCTCCCCAAAAAGCAAGAGGAGCACAACTCTGGATAAGTAGAGTTCGAGTAATGTCAAGAAGGTGACGGTGTTTTCTCTCAGCAACTCCATTTTGTTGGGAGGTGTAGGCACATGTAGTTTGATATATAATGCCTTTTGACAAGAAATAATGTGAGAGAGACCGAGTACAAAATTCCAACGCGTTATCAGTACGAACATATTTCACATTGGAGGAAAAAACGTTGTTCACTTCATTGATAAGATTTTTGATAACATCACTAGCCTCAGATTTATTCTTTAATAGGAAAGCCCATGACAAACGAGAGAAATCATCAACCACGACAAGATAAAACCTGTACCCCTGGTGATCAGGGACACGACTGGGGCCCCAAATATCAGCCCGAAGTAACTCAAAAGGGGAGCTACTGCTCCGACTCTGATGACTTGGGAAGCTAGTTCTATGGCGCTTCCCTAACTGACAAGCTTCACATCAGAAGGACGAACTTGGAGATATTTGAGGTAAAAGGTGGCGCATCTTCTGTAGGGGGAGGTGACCAAAGCGTAGATGCCACGTATAGGGAGAGACAGATTCCACCGCATTAGAAAAGACTCCAGCATATGAATTCTGGTTCAGACGATAAAGACCATCCTGCTCAGAACCACAGCAATCACCCTGCTCGTTAGAATGTCCTGAAATATAAGAGAAGATGGGTCAAATATAGCACGGCAATGCAGATCCTTTGTAATTTGGCTAATAGAGAGTAAGTTCATCGAAAATTTAGGGGCATGTAAGACATTCGTCAAACGCATAGAAGAGGATAACATAACCTCCCCCTGTCCAACAATGGGGGAATGCGTCCCATTGGCTATGATCACCGACCGCCCTGGAGGGATCTCTCTGTAAGATATAATTATGTCTCTGTCTCTACATAGATGGTGCGTGGCACTTGAGTCCATGATCCAATTGGATATGTCTGAAGTATAACATGTAGTAAAAGCACAGGCACTACCTGCTCAAAATATGCATACAACAAATACGATAGCGGATCGGATGCGAATATATTCACATTCTTTTTCATCCCTACCTGCAATCCTTGGCAAGAATATTGTCATCTTGAGCACTGATGTATGGCACAAATGCTTTATATGCCCTGTCGATTGAAAACTCCATTGGCCCATGACCTGTAGTCTGACCGAAAGAGAGGTTAGATATGGAGTCTAAACTTGTCATTAGCCTTACGTACTCTTAAAAATCTCCACTAAAAAAATTTAGATACTTGTCCCATTATACATTCAAAGGCATATGATTAAAAAGTTTTTTTTGAAGCACAAAAAAGGGGGACGCACTCAACGATGCTCGCCCCAATGCATTAAAAGGAAAGATAGAGAAAAACTTACAAGTGGAGAGCAGCTAACAGGAATACAAAAAGGACAGAAAACAGAGGGTATCGAGAGGGGATACCCCCATTATACATGCAATAAACTAGTTAGAGGACCAATCATGTAGGAATCCCGAGGCCGAAGATCGAATATTCTCCAAGTAGAACCGCTGCCCATTGAAGAGAGCTTCATTCCTACCCAGCCATATGCCCCAAAGTCTCGCAATAGGCTCTAGCAAGACCTCCCGAGGCCGACTCCTAGCGCTGAATAGGCTATCGAAGAAGGAAGCAGAGGAGGACAAGTTTAGCCAACTCATATCATTCCACATGGCACAGGCACAGCCGCACCTGAAGAAAAGATGATCAATCGTCTCCCCCACCAAACCGCAAAGACCACAGGTGCCCGAAGAGTTGGGAAACATAGACGCACAACGATCACGAGTCAACAAGCGCCCGCGGCGCAAGATCCACAGGAATATACCGATACGCTCTGGGAGTTTGAGGCCCCAAAGGAAGCGACAATCCCGTAAGAAGGAACCATCCGCCACAGGAAAACGGGGTAAAAGAGCCATGTATGCCTTGCGGGTGGAGAACATGCCATCTTTCCATACCAAATGATCACGGCCAAGAGCAGGCCTAGGAGCATCATCAAGAATAGCCAGAAGGGAAATGAGGTCCTCCATCCGCTGGTCCGACAACGAATCAGCAATTGAAGGGCACCAATAAGAACCATCCCAGCAGGAAGCCACCGTGACATCTTTATCGATTACCAAGGCGAAAAGCCGTGGGAACAGGGTCCGAAGGGCACCCTTCCCAGACCAATCATCTTCCCAACAACGAAGAGAACAAACATCACCAAGCTTAGGAACAAAAAATATCCGACTCCGATTTAGAGCCTTCACCACCCCACGCCAAAAAGAGGAAAGGTGACCGTCGAAATCCCCCCCGAACAACCGAGAAGAGCTCAACGCCCGCCGCCTCCCTCAAGCAATTGCAAGAAATTCGCCCCCCTTCCCCACACCCTCGCCGCTCACCTGAGCAAAAGGGCGTCGTTCACCGACTCCAGCCGCCTAACGCCCAGCCCACCCTCCCACTTGGGCCTCGTGACCTCGTCCCACCCCACCAAATGCTCCCCCTTTCCTCTGCCCCCTTCTTCCCCCATAAGAATCCCCGCATACATTTCTCCAATCGAGCACGCACCCCCCTCGGCATCCCGCGCACAGATGAGAAGTAAATTGGAATGGAAGATAGCACAGACTTGAGCATGACAAGCCGACCTCCGCGGGAGAGAAGTGCCGCACGCCATCCCGCCAAGCGGGCCTCCATCTTTTCCACCACCAGCCGCCAGTCGCGAATGCGGGCGCGGCCCTCAGTCAAGTTGAGACCCAAATAATCAAAGGGGAGGGTAGCTGGAGGAGACCCCAATAGCCGCGCGCACTCCCCCGCCTCCTCATCAGACATAGAGAAGGGGACAACCTTGGACTTTTGCCTGTTGATTTGGAGCCCCGAAAGCTCGCTGAACAATTGAAGTGTGGTAGCCATACTGGAGACACTCGAGGAACCACCCTCGACAAAGCATAACGTGTCATCAGCAAATTGAAGAATAGGCACATGATGCGTGCCAAAATAGCATCCGCGAGAAAGGCCAGCTGCGACCACCCCGTCTATCATGCGTGGTAAGACATCCACCGCCAAAACAAACAATAGGGGAGCAAGAGGACATCCCTGCCGAACCCCCCTACGAGGTTGGAACGAACCCTCAACCACACAGCCATTAAGGAGAATGGAAAAGGACGCCGTGGTCACACATCGCCTCATCCACGAAATCCAAATCGGAGGGAAGCCCCTCTTCGAAAGCACGGACCAGAGAAACCGCCAATCAATGGAGTCGTAGGCCTTCGCAAAGTCGATCTTCCATAGGATCCCCTTCGACCCACAAGTGCGCCACTTGTGGATAATCTCCGAGGCCACAGCATGACAATCCGCAATTTGTCGCCCGCGGACAAAGGCAGCCTGATAGGGTGATATAAGCGAATCAAGAAGTGGAGCCAGCCGCCTAGCCAACGCCTTAGCAATGATTAAGTAAATCGCATTCGAAATGGATATTGGCGGAAGGTCCTCAATTCGGCTGGCCGGATGCGCCTTAGGGATAAGAACAAGAAGGGACCTGTTAAGGACATCAAATCCGCGGTTCCCCCCGCAGAACTCCACAGCAACCTCGACAACATCAGGAGCAACAACGTCCCAGAAATCCCGATAGAAAGACACCGGGAAGCCATCAGGCCCCGGCGCGGCGTCAGAGTTGAGGTCCCATACGCCCCCCCGGAGATCGTCCATCGACAACGGTCGAGAAAGAGCCTCCGCAGCATCAGCAGAAAGAGAGGACACCCCATGGCCCGACCACCGCCACCGCCGCGGCGCCGAGAACCCAAACACCTCCCGATAGTACCTCCCCATCGCCACCCCCATCTCCCTATCCCCCTGGAAGAAGGATCCATTAATAATCAGAGAGGAGATAGAGTTGGATCGCCGCCTACCACTCGCCACCCGGTGAAAAAATGCCGTGTTGGCATCCCCCTCCTTAAGCCACCGGACGCGCGAACGCTGCCGCCACTCAATCGACCGCTTCCGATCCTCCAGCCTTGCTTGCTCCATCGCCGCCGCACGCGCGGCCAGCTCATCCGGAAGAAGATCCCGCTCATTCTCAAGAATGTCCATCCTCAAAATAACCTCATCAGCCTCCTTGCGAGCAGCGACACGAGCCATGCGCGAATCCCTCTTAAAAGTAGCCAAGACCTTCCTGAGAGAATTCAGTTTTTGATCAAAGTGACGAGCAGCCGAGCCCGCAGAGACTGCCTGCTCCCAATGGGTGCGCACAAGGTCCTTGAATCCCGGCTCAATAAGCCAACACCGCTCATATCGAAAGAGTGCACGAGGACGCTGATCATCCCCTGACTCCCAAATAATTGGGCTGTGATCAGAGAAAGACCTCGAGCGAGAGGTAACCGCGCAAAGAGGAAAAGCCTCCATCAAGCGCGAATTCGCAAGGAAACGATCAATCCGCGACCTGGACGAATTAGACCTCCACGTGTAGGAGATATCACATGGCACGAGCCCCTCCAGAGCCAGATCGGTAATGAGCGCCATAAAATCGCCAGACCCAGGATCATTACCCCCACGGCCGCGTGGGCGGTCCTGGGAGTGAAGCGTGACATTGAAGTCACCACCCAACATCCAAGGCAAGCCATCAAAGACCAGCGCATCCTCATGCAAATCCTCCCAAAGCTCCCGACGACTGGTATGGGAATTCGGAGCGTAGACACAAGTAACAGCAAGATGCATACCAGAGTTATTCATAATCAACACCACAGAGAGGGAGTGCCGTCCCACCCGCATAGAAGAGAAGGAAAACCGTGCCGACCGCCACGCCAGCAAGAGCCCACCGCTCGCGCCGATCGCGTCCAGCGAACGGAAATCATCAAAATGCCGAGCGCCGAAAGACCTCCATAAGTCGACATCCAAGATCGGTAACTTGGTTTCTTGAATACAAGCAATGTCACATTCCCATTCCACAAGACGAGAACCCAAAGAGCTTCGACGGTGTAGATCACCGAGCCCACGCACATTCCAAGACAAAATCTTCATTAACAACAGAGATGTCCCCGAAAGCAAGACCACCCGAGATGCAACACTCATAAAGAGGCAGGCCAACGCCCGACCACACGAGTAAGACCAGCCGCGACCGCCACCACCTCGCGCGACACCGGAGAAGAAGAAACATCAGATGCAGAAGGAAGGAAAGGATCTCGGAGATGCGAGAAACGCCTTCGCTTGTAGCTTCGACCAAACCTCGAAGGAGGGGAGTTAAGCACCAGCACCTCGACGGAGGCGCCACCATCAATATTAACAACTGCGAAGCCCGAAGACCCGGAACCATCCGGGGAGCCCCGTAGAGAGGGGCCACTACGAAGAGGCGAAAGAAGGCCAGGAGAGTCGTGCTGGGGAGGAGCAGCGCTCTCAAGGAAGAAAGAATTGTAACTTAGATCATCCAAGAAGTCCAACGGGCTGAAGGGCACCGCATTAATAGGCCGGGGGCAAATAACTTCAGAAGACCAAGAAAGGGGCTCCGACGCCTCGCCCGAATCCCAAGAGACCCGAGAAGAAGAAGCCCCATCCGAAAGAGCCAAGGATCCGGAAGAAAGTCCGAGAGATGGAGCCAAAGCGAGCCTTGCCACGTGTGAAGAGGAGTCCGAACGCCAAGAGCCCGCCGACAGAATGGAAGAAGCAGAAGGGGTCATATCCACCTCGGAAAAATCAAGAGCCCCCAAATCCCTGGTACCAGGACTTGCATGCGCTTCCCCAGGGGTCGCAGACGAAGGCCCCGAACCGGAGTCCCCTCCAGGCGGTGCCTCGAACACATCACGGGAAGATGACACGTGGCCTCAAGAAGCCCAAGCGTCCCTCCCAGGCCGAGAATCCAACCCGCCACCACACACGGCCGGGGAAGACGTTGACGAGACCACCGCCGGCGAAATCGACAGAATAGAAACCTCGACCCTGAAGGACCAGGGACCCAGAAGTAGCCTCTCGAAGAGAACCTTGCCAGCCACATCTTGAATAAACCTCGGAGAGCACTCGAGAAGGACCGTCGCAGATGACCAAACTGCGCCAGGCGCCAAGCCATCATCCAAAACAGCAAGAACCTGCCCCCAACGAGCAACCACCTTCGACAAAGCGTGCACCGTGCGGGAGAGAAAAGGCACCCACCGAACCTCCGCAACGCACACCTCCGAAGGAGAAAGCGCGCCATCCGCCACGCGTAAAAGGCACCAGATGATGTCCAAATCACCGGAACGATGAAGAAGACTCTCCCGCTGCACCGGGGAGAGTCCACGAAGACAGCATCGAGAGTCATCCAGCTCGATGAAGTCCCCGTCGAAAGCATTCCCCAGAAGGCCCAGAGTTGACGACCGAATGGCATCCCACGAAATATCTGGCCTGATCCTGACCCCCACCGCTGCAAGACGCGCCGCTGGAGCAATCCCCACGACCTCAGGCCACGCCTCGAACACCCCTCCCCCACGAACAGCAAGCCCGCCTGCGTGCGGCGCCGAAGCCCCCTCCAAGAACCCAGGCTCAGTTGCAGATGCGCTTGCATGCACCCCTCCACCCTCGCCGAACCCGGAACCTGCGCCACGGACATCCCTTCCCACAGGTGCAAGAACCCCACCCACAGGTGCAGCAACCCCACCCACAGGTGCAGCAACCCCACCCGCACCGCCACCGAGCTCCCCCCCCACAGGTGCAGGAACCCCACCCACAGGAGCAGGAACCCCACCCCCACCGCCACCGAGCTCCCCCACCGCAACACCGCCACCACCAACGACCTGCGCAAAGGAGCGGGAATCACGTACACCAAGGGAAGCACCGCCGCGACCACACGAGACTGGGCACCGCGAGCCCAGTCTAGGATCATCGAACCGAGTTCGAAGGTGGGTGGCCGCCGCCGAGAACCTGCAAGATGCCATGCGATGCCCCACACGACCACAGAGAAAGCAGCACGGTGGAGCATTACATGCAGACGCAAGGGGGCCACGCGCGTCACAGCGGAAGCACCGCCGACCAGGCTTAGCATAAGAAACCTTCTTCCAGCCACCTTCGTCAACACCCTGCTCGCCGCCAGACCCAGCATCCCGCCTGCCGCCCCCTTGAGACCAACGACCGCCTCCGAGCACCTTTGGTCTCCACGAGCTCCGAGCGCCTCCGAGCGCCTTTGGTCTCCACGAGAGTCGCTCCATCTCCATCCCAGTTAGTTCATATTAATTGGATTTCTTTCATGCGTTGTGACGATTATGCTGTCATTCTAAACCACTGAGCATGAAAGTCTGATTAGTTCATATTGATTAAAAAGTTCTCTCTGATTCACGCCAGCTTTTTGACACTATTTGTTGGCATTACTCCATAAAAAGTGTGACAATTTAAGAGAAGATGCAAAACTTCCATCGTTTGATAGGGGATGATGAAATGGGTAGGAAACCTTATCCCAATAATGTGCCGCCACCACCAGTAACGTTGAAATTGTATATACTAGCATTCTTATTCGATACTAGTCATCCAACAAGAGCTTAAGATCTTCTCCACTTCTCGTAGGGCGCTACACTGACAAACATACCATGACATGATGCCATCACCGCTAACTGAACATGGAATGAGGACCTCCCCACTTGAAAATCGAGCTCCATCAAAAGAGTAGCTTGCCAACAAATGGCCTTAGTGACAAGGTTTAATGAGCCTCCTTGCAATTCCGATCCGCCTCCACCTCCACTGCTGTCACTTTTTCCATAACATACATGTGATTTCACAAAATGGAATTCATGATGTTGAGTAGGCATCCCCTCACCTTGAGCACTTGAACACAACCTCGCTGCTTCCTTCAACAATAGGAACTACCCCACCATTGTTGGATGACGACATGTTTCACCACCATCGCATATAAGACACTTGAACTTTGTATCATGTGCTCCCTTGCACAACATTTACGATAGAATTATAATGCATGCATAGATTAGGGATTTTGTCAAATTAGGGTTTTGTTTGTTCATTTGAATTCGATTTTAATTTTCATGTTGGTTTTTTGAGATGAAAGAGGGTGGTATCCCAAGGTGGGACCCACCACAACATTTATATTAATAAGAAGTGACTATTAAATGGCCCAAAGTATTGCAAACAGTAGAGAGTTGTCCTCATGAGAATTGCCACAATGCGTACGAATGGATCTCCAAAAGCCTGAATTACCATCCACCTTGAGTCATGAAACCATCGCCGACCGCCGTACTTAGACCTAGTGTCCACATCTAAAAAAAGATGGTACATGTCTTCATTATCAATGCCACATCTGTCAAACAATCTGTCGCCAACTCGCAGGATCCTATCCCATCGCTCTTTAGTAAGGATGCAGTCATGCACAACCAACCAAATAAGCACCTTGATTCTCTTAGGTATCTTGCTAGCTCACACAATCTTTGTGTCACAAGAAATATCCTCATGATTTTTCATTTCATCATTTGCAAAATATGTGTTAACGTATATAATAATAGTAGTATCTGTACTTTTCTCTATTTTGTTTTTCTTCATAGTATGCTTTATGTAATTTACCCATAGGCTACTCTCCTATATAAGAGAGCCTAGGGTTCATGGAATAAACAACTTGCTCATTTTTCCTAACATGGTATCAGAGCGACGGTCCTAGACCGGAGTTCTCGAAACCCTAACCCTACCCACCACACCCGCCGACCCTCTCTCTCTCTCTCTCCTCCTCCGATCAGCACCGCCCTTCTCCTCGGATCGCCGCCCTTCTTCTGCGCATCTCAGGCGTTCTTCGATCGGCGCTGTGCGCATCTCCGACGCGCGCTGCCTCGTGATCTGCGCACCTCCTGCGCGTGCGCACCCCTTACGCGTCATCGCGCGTGACCTGCGCTTCTCCAGCGCCTTATCGCGCCTCTCCAGCGCCTGATCGCGCACCTTCCAACGTGCGGCTGCGCATCATCTGCGCAAGGCTGGGTGTGTGTGTGTAATCCTCTACGTGCGTGAGCAGTGCGCACATCCAGTGCACCCAGTGCGCGTGTTCAGCGCACCAAGTGTCCAGCACAAGTGATCCACTGCGCTTCCAGTGCCCTAAGTCCTGTAGCTCCCGTACGGGTGCACGGTTTCCAGACCTAAGACCCAGAACATCATCATGGGTTTAGTTGCGTGAGGTCTACACGTGCAACTAAACCCATTTATGTCGTTGTAGACAAATCTCATTGTTTGTCAATCGTTCCAGTCTTCATTTTTCAATATGTTGGAGAGCAAGGCAGATATCCCATCTACTGGCGCATTCCGTGGTCCAGCGCCTATTGTCAAGATGGACGGTACCAACTATGAACTGTGGGCAATGCAGTTCATGAGTATGATGAAGTCTACGGGTAAGAAGCACATTCTTACCGAACCAGAGCCTGCTGAGAAGACTGGAACCTATGCCTCCTGGGAGGCTGATGACGCATACGCCAAAGTTTGGCTATCTGGCACGTTGGTAATTGAGATTGCCAATGACATCCTCCATCAACCCACAGCGAAGGATATGTGGGACATTCTGGCGGCTACATATTCCTAGGCAAAGAACGAGACAAAGATTATGCAACTCCAGCATGATATCTTCACCATCAAGTAGAATGGTCGCCCCCTACATTCTCTCTATACGTCACTGAGAGGGATGTTCGAGAAGCTATATAGCTTCATGCCCTTGACAGCCACGCCAGAACAGCAGAAGACGTATAGGAATGCTACTATGGTGGGAGTGTTCCTAGCTGCACTTGATCCTGAGTACGAGGCAGCACGATCACAGATTTTGTCCGACTCTACAATTCCTCCAATGGAGGAAGCCTTCCATAGACTGAGTCGGATTACAGTTCCCTCAACTGCTGCAAGTCAGAATTCTTCAGCCATGGCAGCAACCAGAGGTCGTGGTTCTCATTACCAGGGCCGTGGACGTGGACCCCGTGGGAGGGGTGGCCGCACTAGGCCAACATGCACCTACTGCCACCGAGTTGGACATAATGAAGATACATGCTATTCAAAGCATGGATTTCCTGCATCCGCACGAGCTACTGAGCAGATAGAGCCCCCATCTGCTGCTACCTTGGATCAACGATTTGATGATCTAGTTGCCCGTCTGAGGGGCATTATCCCACCATCTGGTCCAGCACCGACTACAGAGAGTCATTCTGATGCTGCTGCTTCTGCCTCTGCGTCTACCAGTACTTCAGGTAGTATACTTGCACTTCACAGTAGTAGTTCTGATACATTGCCATGGATTATGGACTCAGGCGCTACACATCACCTATATAGCGAACAGAGTCTACTTACAGGATACACTCAGATCCCTCCAGGACGGACAGTAGTCATTGCAAATGGCACACATTCCCCCATCACTGGTCAGGGGGAGATTAGACTGACATCGTCTATGCAGCTCAAGATTGTGCTACATGCACCTGATTTTTCGATGAATCTATTGTCCATTAGTCAGATTACGAAGGATCTCCATTGTCAGGCAATTTTTGATCCATCTTCTTTGATTTTTCAGGACATCCATACGGGCAATGTGATTGGTCGTGGCTATGAGTAAGGAGGCCTCTACCGCTTGAATCAGACCCCATTTGCTGGAATCACATCCTCTCCTTCTGGCCAAGTATCTCCTTTACTGTGGCATCTGCGTTTTGGTCATTTACCGCTTCAGAAGTTGCGTCAAGTATTGCCTTATAGTCTTCCTCACACATCTGTTCAGTGTGAGGCATGTCAGTTGGGAAAGCATCACAGGTCGTCCTTTCCCAGTCGTCCTGGTCGGAGTAGTACCTCCAAGTTTGAGTTATTTCATGTTGATGTCTAGGGTCCGAGTCGTGTACCTGATCATCAGGGACACAGATTTTATATTGTATTTGTGGATGATTTTTCTAGAGTGTCATGGGTGTTTCTGATGAAAAAAAAATCTGAAGCCGGAAATATAATTATCCATTTTCTGAATGAAATACAAAATATTTTTTCTACATCCGTGAAAATTGTGAGAAGTAACAATGCTTTAGAATTGTGCACTAATTTTCTTGCCAATTACTACTCATCAAAAGGAATTATTCACCAAACATCTTGTGCTCATACATCTCAACAGAATGGGATTGCTGAAAGAAAACACCGTCACCTTCTTGATGTCACTAGATCTCTACTTATACGTAGTCATGTTCCATATTCCTACTGGGGTGATGCAGTTCTTACTGCATGTTACCTAATTAATCGTATGCCTTCGTCTGTCTTGAATGAACAGATTCTGTTCTCACTTATTTATCCTGACAAGGATCTGTTCACTCTCACTCCTCGTGTGTTTGGGTCGGTTGCGTTTGTCCATCAGTTGTCGCCAGGTACTGACAAGCTCTCTCCTAGGGCTGTCAAGTGTGTCTTTGTTGGGTACTCCTGAACTCAAAAGGGGTACAAGTGCTTTGATCCTTTGCGTCGGCGGTATATGATCAGTGCAGATGTTACATTTTTTGAATCTGTTATGTATTTTTCAGCATCTGGGGACAAACAGCTTCCACCTACACCACCTGATGCCATATACATGACACCACTACCACCTCAGATGCCATCATCAACACCACCACCACCACCACTACCACCACAACAGCCTATCTCACCGTTCCCGATCCATTATACTCGCAGGCTTCCTCCACCAGCTCATGGTCATGACTCGTCCACTAGCTCGCCTATGGTATGTAATGAGAATATTAATGTTGATGGATCTGACGACATTTCAGAGCAGGATGTGTTGCAGGAGCCAATTAAGCCTACAACTGATTTGGATATTCCCATTGCTTTACGGAAGTCGACGAGGAGTTGTGCCAAATATCCATTATCAGCCTCTGTATCTTTTGAGCGGCTATCTGGAGATTTCAGGTCGTTTGCTATGGCACTTTCAGCCATAGATATTCCACGGAATCATCATGAGGCTCTGCAGGATAGTAGATGGCGGCTTGCAATGGAAGAAGAAATGGCCGCACTTCAATCCAGAGGAACTTGGACTTTGGTTTCTATACCTCCAGATGTGAACCTAGTGAGATGCAAGTGGGTGTTCACAGTGAAGCAAAATGCAGATGGCTCTATTGACAGGTACAAGGCGCGTCTGGTGGCACGTGGCTTTACACAAACATATGGGGTGGATTATCTTGACACATTCTCGCTTGTGGCACGTCATTCCACCCTAAGAATCTTGTTGTCAGTTGCAGTTGCTCGAGACTGGCCGCTCCATCAATTGGACGTGAAGAATGCACTTCTATATGGAGACTTGCAGGAAGAGGTGTATATGCAACAACCACCTGGTTTTGCTGTTGAGGGGGAGTGCTCCAAGGTATGCAGGTTGCATAAGGCTATCTATGGCCTTAAGCAAAGCCCCAGATCATGGTTTCAGAAGCTCTCGGATCTCTTCGAGAAATAAGGATACAAACGCTCCAATGCTGATCATTCCTTGTTTGTACATAAAACAGCGAGAGGTATCATTGTCATTATGGTTTATGTTGATGACATCTTGATTACAGGAGATGATGAGCAGGGCGTAAGGTAGGCGAAAGAAATGCTGGGTAGTGAGTTTGTCACTAAGGATCTTGGGGTCCTTAGATACTTTCTGGGGCTAGAATTTGCCAGAAATTCCTATGGGCTAGTCATGTCACAAAGGAAATATGTTACAGATCTGTTGAGTGAAACAGGTATGCTTGAGTGTCGACCTGCTACGACACCAATGGACCCCAGCATGAAGCTTTATGAAGATAACACAGAGGAGGTGGACAGGAGACGATATAGAGAACTAGTAGGCAAACTGTTGTATGTCACGATCACTAGACCAGATATATTATTTGCAGTGAGCCGTGTGAGCCAGTTCATGGAGCAACCACGCCAGGTGCATATGGATGCAATACATATGATACTTAGATATCTCAAATCTTCTCCAGGTGCAGGTCTGTTATTCAAGAAAGGAAAGGGGATTTCTATCTCAACATGTGCAGATGCAGACTATGCAGGATGTCCCAAGGATAGGAAGTCCACCTCAGGGTATGCTGTCTATGTTGGAGATGCCCTAGTCTCATGGAGGAGTAAGAAACAAACTGTGGTAGCTAGATCTAGTGCTGAATCCAAATATAGGGCTATGGCCCAGGCTACTACAGAGATGATGTGGGTGAAAGCTGTGCTTACAGATCTATGTTTAGATGTACCACTTCCTATGAACTTGGAATGTGATAATCAGGCTGCTTTGTTTATTGCAAACAATCCTGCATTCCATGAGCGGACCAAGTACATTGAGGTGGATTGTCACTTCATACGTGATATGATTCAGAAAGGATTCATTGCTACATCTCATGTTACCTCAGAGAATCAGACTGCAGACATATTCACCAAGGCATTGCTACGAGGTCCATTTCAGAAGTGTGCTTCCAAGCTGAGCATGATTGATATCTATGCTCCATCTTGAGGGGGAGTGTTAACGTATATAATAATAGTAGTATCTGTACTTTTCTCTATTTTGTTTTTCTTCATAGTATGCTTTATGTAATTTACCCATAGGCTACTCTCCTATATAAGAGAGCCTAGGGTTCATGGAATAAACAACTTGCTCATTTTTCCCAACAATATGGATAGGCCTTCTTCACACTAAATCTCTCTTATGACCATTTGTGATGATCTCTTCCCGTAGATGGGTCAGTCTCAGAAGCCAACACTATCTACAAGTGTAGGAAATCCTCCAATCTTTGTTCAGAAAACTCTGCCACAAAGGACGTGAACCACACGTTATGCATCCACACATGGTGAACGAAAGCATCTTTGATCACCATCTCCTGACTAGTCGTCTAGTCAGAACCTAAAATTCTCCATTACCGAGAACTGATCGCATTTACTCTACCATCTCAATCGTAATCTTTTTGATACCCTGCCACAAGGCAAATGATCGGTGAATAACGCGAGCAATAATAGATCCCCCAATGCCGTAAATCCTTCTGAGAAGACGATAAACCAGTCATCTGATTCACCCCACAATCTAAGAAGCCACTTTGCAATGCCTTATTCATGCACTCCACCTTCAGAACTCCCAACCCTCCCTTTTGGAAGTAGTAACATGAACCAATCAATAAGATGAATGTCACTCTTTTTTTGTTTCCAATCTGACAAGAAAAATCTTCTCATCAGGCACTCCAGCCTCTTGCGAACTCCACTCAGCAACAATCTGGCTGAACAGAAGAAAATCGGTATCGCTGAGAGTACATGCTTGAGTGATATCAGCTTTCCACCCTTGGACAGAGTGGTTGCCTTCCATCCAGCCATCCTGGACTCTAACCGATCAAGGAGCAACCTTTAGTCAATTGCTTTCAACCTCCCCACAATACGTGGAAGACCCAAATAAGTCGCAACCCACAAATAGAGCAATGAAGAGTGTCGTTAGTAGGGATGCAAAAGGTTACGACTATATCTGTATCCGATCCGTTACCGTATCCGCTTTATACAGATTTTGACATCCGTATCTGTTAGAAGAATAATAGTGTATAGGTCATGTTTGCATGTATGAAATGGGCTGATTTGGTCAACCTGTTAACAACAACCCAGATAGAATCGTGGCTGTCTAATGTGTTCGGCAATCTTGTAATGAAATTCATAGAGATACTCTCCCATATCCACTCGGGAATGGGGAGAGACTGCAGTAATCCTGATGGTCTCCTGTGCTCGGCCTTGATCATCTGACAAGTCATGTATCTACTAGCATGTTGCACCACATCACGCTTCGTTTCATCCCATCAGAAATATCAACACCGATCAAGATACATAGTGGTGCTAGCAGGATGAATAGATAATCATAAACTGTGTACCTCATCGAGAATATCTATACGTAACTGCTCGTCGTTGGGCACAACGATGCATCCTGCCTTCCATAAAAGAGTCTCTGCCACAATAAAATCATCATCGTCCTTGACGACTCGCATGTATCTATCTTGAATCCAAAGATCTGTCTTTTGGCCTTTGATGATGCGATCCCGCAAACTGCTGAATTATAGAGGCACGACTGTGGATATGGATGCACTCTCCTGAGGATGCTAATTAGTTAAAGCTGCAAGCATATCCCATGTGAGAAAAATAGAAAGCGTAGCATATCGTCTTCAGCTGCCATTTGAACAAGCAATGTCACACAATGTTTTTCATGTTTCTACCCTAAGAAAATATATTCCGGATCCATCTCATGTTATTTAACCTCAAGGAGTACAATTGAAAGAGGACATTTTCTATGAAGAAACCCCTGTACAAATTCTGAATTCCAAAGACCAAGAATTGCGAATAAAGAAGATCCCTTTAGTAAAAGTATTATGTAAAAGTCATACTGTAGAAGAAGCCACTTGGGAAAGATTTCTTTAATATCGAAGCTAAGGGCTGGCTCGTACAAGCTCTCCCGAGGGTAGCTTTCAGGGTCAGACTATCGAATGGTCGTGTTTGTGCTTTGAGTCGGTTCTGTTGGGGGTTTGTCTGTTCACTGTGACCTAGATGGTCGTGCTGAATCAGTGCCATGTTCGGTAAGTGCTCCTCCTAAGGTACTCTATGGAGATGAGCGAGCACCGCCTGAGAATGACGAACCTGTAGGTCGGAACCGCCTGGCTGACCTCTACTGTTGAAATGGTCGATGTATTAGCCTCAATGATCGTTGTGGTCTAGGCGCCGCTCCAGACGAGCTCCCAGAGCGTCTCTCTCGGATATCCTCGAACTTCTCCGCTTCATCAGTAGTCTCGGAGATGGAAGTGATGTGTAATCCAGCCAACTTCTCCTGTATCTCCTCTCGCATACCTCTGATGAACTTTTCTAGATTCTCATCTGGAAATGTGACGATTGGTGGAGTGTGTCGCGACAGCTCGATGTATCTGACGAATTAGTCTCTGGCTGTCATACGTCCCTGACGAAGTTGTGCGAATAATCGGCGCTGGGACTCCTACTTCTCAGAAAAGAAGTGGGATCTGTATCGTTTCTCACAATCATCTCATGTTGGTTCACGACCCAACTTAGAAACTATTGCATCCCACCATCTCTCTGCGAAATCTGTCAGTGAATACCCCATGAAAGATAACCACGTGTCTCTTGGCGCGCGAATCGTCCTCAGAACCTTCATGACCCTCTTAAGGCACTGCTTTGCCACATCTGACGTCCCTCTGCCCTCGAACATGGGCACATTATCCCGCTGGTAGGAAGTGAACACTGACTGATGCCTGTGGATAACTGAAACCTCGTGTACATCCTCATCTGCAAAAGTCTACAAGGTCCTGCTCCCGGTCATAATCTCCATCATCTGCTCCATTCTTTGGCATCTCCTCATGTGGATCATCGAAATGAGGCTACTGCACCTCAACCGATTGAGGCTGGACATGTCTGGTCCCATCCTGAGATGGACGATAGCTGTAATCTGATAGTTCCTAAAAGGCTAAAACCTAATCTCCATATCTGTCTGCCGGTATGCGATCTCAGTATGGTGTGCCAGAATCTGGTTCTGTTGGCCACTCATAGCAGCCTGCTGCTGCTGAAGATCAATGAGAGCGGTCATGATGTGCTCCAGATGATCAGTCATATCCCGGGCAGCTTTGGACGTCATGGATCTGTATACGAAACTTTTTTAGTCATAAAAAGTGTTGTTCACATATACTTATCATAATGCCTTTTCTTTTCTTGGGATATAATATGAAGATTAATGAAATTGGTGACATCTGTGGTTATTAGATTTGACTGTAAAATTTCCCTTTTCGAACTCGCGACAAGTCGAGAGACTGTCGTTATCCGAGAACTTAATACTATTCGAATTGTAATATAGCAAATGCATATATGGGTGCCACGACTCTGATACCAAACTGTGATGTCCTCGGATCCATGCACCCGTTTATACTGCATTCGCGGCATTACATTCGTTGATGATCGCATTAAACAATGAAATTTGAGGGATTTTTTTGCGTTTTGTAGAGAATATTATGTAGTCGGTGTATCTGTTTCTCTATTTTTATTTTCCCGATAACCTCTTATGTAATTTACCCATGAGTCCTCTCTATATAAGAGAGCCTAGGGTTCTATGGAATAGACATATTGCTCATTTCCACTAACATGGTATCAGAGCCGAAACCTTAAACCTAACCCTAAAACCCTACCACCGCCGCCCCCTTCTCTTTCTCCTTCCATTTCTCGGCACCGTCATTGCCCCTCACCGTAGGGCGCCGCCGCCGCCACTTCGGCCCCCCTTCTCTCGTCGCCGTCGCACCCTACACTGTCGGCTCTCTGCCGTCGACCCCTCTCCAACATAGGGGTCCTCCACCGCTGGGTCCCCTTCCCTTCAACACGGACTCCGCTTCTTCCGTCGGCCTCTCTCTTTCCATGGATTTGAGTGTGTAACGTCTACATATGCACTCAAATTCTACCAAGTTTATATAGACAATTGTTTCTCGTCTACAATCCCTAGTTCTTAGACTCTGGCGACGTGTCAGAAAACAAAGTCGGTATACCCTCTATAGGCGCATTCAAAGGTCCAACGCCAATAGTCAAGATGGATGGGTGATAGCCGCCCCGCACCCTTAGTTAATTCGAGCAAATTAATGTCCAAATTAATGTTAATCGTTTGTTGCAGTCGGATACGAGAGGCTAGTCAAAAACCACTTATCAATTAATGTTAAGTTAATTTTAAGCGGCAGATTTTTTTACTTGGTGGAAGTCCAAGGTCGAACTCAGGGAGGCATCTGTCTCCTTAGGTAGATTTTGAGCAAATATCCAAGTGTTAGATTGTCGAGGAGTAATTTTTTGGTTCTTTTTTTTATTTTCAATGCAGACTCGTGCAAAAATGCAGGCCAATATAAAGTTCAATTCAATTATGATATCAAATGAAGTCCAAAAATTCTAAAAATTGGCCAGATGATTAATTATGATGAAAATGATCTACATTAATTTTTTTGGAATTTTTAGACACTAAATGAATTTACTGTGAATTAAATATGCAGACAAGGTGATTTTCACAATTTAATTTTTAATAAATAACAACTCACAATTTTTTCAAGAAATAAAATTATCCTAGATAGCACTAATGATGATGAATCCAGGAAAATTGACAGATCTGAATTTCAATGTGAAATGAATTTAATAAAATTAAAATAAGAAAATCACTCAACAATTTATTTAGGCCTCGATATGTGTACAAATGACATGAAATTTTTATGGCATGTTAAGAATACTGTCCTTAAGCTACTGTGAATTTTTGAGGATTTTTGGAACCACAGAGAATTAACTAGAAATTAAAAGGTGTCACTGGGCAAAATATTCCAAAAATATACCAATTAATTCATTAATAATTCCACTTAAATTACAAAAATGTGACACGTGGCTCAATAGACAGAGGACAAGTTTCTCAACAAAAGGCAACTTTTAGAATTGAAAAATGATGTAATATGTAACCTAGGGATGCGTGCAAACACAGGGGTGTAAATGCAATACAGGAAAATCAAAACTACATAAAGTAAATATGCTGACAGGGACTAAAATGCAATTACCAATTATGCGGGGGACTCAAGTGCAATTTCTCCAACAGGCACGTGCTCCTCACGTGGGCTCAGCTTCACAGGGACCTTTTTGCAATATCTGAAAGCTCCAGAGGCCTCTGTGTAAATTTCCCAGGACGCACGTGCTCCTCACGTGGGCGGCCTAGGTTCGGATGGGTTCGGAGGCTCGGGGCTAGGCTCGGTCGCTTCTGGAGGTCTGGAGTGAGGCTCGGACGACCCGAGCCTAGGCTCGGAGAAGAGGCTCGAGCCGAAGCTACGTGGCAAGCTGTGGACCTTCGGATCGAGCTAGATCCAATGGATGGCGGTGAAGACGCGTGGCGTGACCTCAGGCCATTAGATCTGGGCGGATCCAACGGCTACTGGACTCGATGGAGACGGCGACGTGGCTGAAGATCAGCCGCTGGATCAGATGAGAGATCTCAACGGCTGAGAACTGCTGCAGAGGGGAGACGCGTGGCGCACTAGGCGCCGTTGGATCTAGAAGAATCCAACGACTCCTGTGAATCCCGGTGAAGAGGCGACGTGGCTCGCTGAGGGCCGTTCGATCGACGTGATCGAACGGCAGCTGTGCGTCTGCTCCGATGATCCTCCGCCGCCTGCGGAGGAGATGGCGGGGCTCCGGCGAAGACGCCTTAGCTCCGCCCGTCCTTCCTCGTGTCGCTGACGCTCTCCGACTTGTCGGAGATATCCCAGAAGACGCGTGGCGATGCGGCGAAGATCTTGGTGGTCTTAGGAGCGACGGAGGGTGGTCTGAAGTCGATGGCGATGAAGCTCCGAGTCGGCTCCGGCGAACTTCAGTTCAATGAGCAGAGAGGCACCTGCAGGTGTTAGAGATAGAGCCGGAGCTCGTGCGTGCGCTCGTGGAGAAGTGAAGGTGATCGAAGAGGCCTAAGGGGTACTGAGGGCGTATGGCGAAGGAGCTCCGGCCAAATGGCGGAGCTGGAGATTGGGGTGCTGTGATGTGCGTCGTCGGAGGTCGTGAAAGGCACCGCGAAGATGGGAGCTTCGACGCGAAGCTCGGCGAAATGCAATGGAGGCGTGGGAGTGACCGGATGCGGAGAATAAAAAGCTAGAAATTCAAAGAAGAAATGAAGAGGAGATCGGAGAAGAATGGAGGGTTCACCTGGGGATTGGAACTTGTCGGGGAGTTCCAGGTCGTCGCTCGAAGGGCCGATGGCTCCCTGAGCTCAAGCAGCTGCTCGGAGATGAGGCTGCGACACGACGGAGGAGCCGCGGATCTCGCCAGAGAAGACGCCTGTCTTCGCTCGAAGAGATGGCCAGTTGCTGTCACCAATCGAGAGCTCTGAGCTCGGGGGTTCTCCTGTAATGGCGGATCGGGCTGAAGTTCGCCGGTGCTCGAGTATTTATAGGAAGAAGGTCTCGGCAGGTCTGGTGATGGGGCGAAGTTCATGGAGGTCGTGGAGCGTCTATGGTGGAGGTGGTGGCAAGTGGGGTAGCTGGCGAGGATGAGTTACGAGTGGGGAAGGTCGTGGGAGAGTTGGCGGACGGCGAAGGTGGCTGACGTGCGGTCGAAAATAGAAAGGGGGCGCCCCTCCCGCAAGGCAGAGAACGTGGGAGAGAGGGGTGCCAGAGGTAGGAGACGAGGCCCTGGCCGTTGGATCTTGTGATCCAACGACCTAGATCAAAGCGCGAAGGGACGTATAGGATTAGATCAAGGCGAGGTGATAAGAGGCCGTGATGGCACCACGTAGAGTGAGCTGGGCAAAGCGCGAGCGAGCGGCTGAGATCAAGTCAAGGCGACGCGATCTGATGGTGCTGAAGCTGCCACGTGTCGTGGAGAGGCAACGGCGCGAACGAACGGTTTGGATGAGGAGTTGAGGTTAATCGAAGGGACGAGGGGCGCCAAAGAAAGAGCGACTGTGATGGAAGATCAGAGATGCGATCTAGCGGTGTACACGCCGCCACGTGGCGAGTTCTGGTGAGGGCGCTAACGGGTGGTTAGGATCGGAGGTGGAGATGATCAGATGGCCAAAAATTGAGGCGTACGTGGAAGCAGCTAAGCCGTTGGATCTAGAGGGTAATCCAACGGTTGTGGCTGCGGGCGGATGAGGCAAGGGCAGCGGGCCACGTGGCTCAACCAGAGGGCGCCACGTGGCCTGCTGTGAATGGCTGGAAGAAAATATATGTGTAGAGAGAAGAGGGGGCCGAATTTGGAAAAACTCAAAACATGAAAGTTGTAGATCTCGATGAGATCTACAAGTTTCACGTTGACCAAAGACGGAGATGAGGTCAAGTATGATACAAAAATACAAAGATACAATTTATACATACATGTAGTATACAAAGTGGCCCAAAAACCCAACTTTCTCATACGAGCTCCAAATTGGATGAAATTAGTCTCATTTTAAGTCTTTTAATGTGGAGTATTCTTAGAGTGAGTAGACCTATTTTGGAGTTTGTGTGAGGGTCCTATGTGTATTTTAGTGTATAGAGGTTCTAAGGCTATATTGATAAATTTACAAGGGGAATTTTTGGCTTCTTATTTAAATGCAAATGCACTGCTAAAATGTATGCATTATGTATGTATGCATGAATGCTATTTATGCATTATAAAGGGAAATATGCCTCTATTTACTCGGGAACAAGGCTCTATTTTTGACTTTTGAAGTGATGAATCACAGATTCATCAACCCCCTATACTTAAACCTTGCTCGTCCCCGAGCAACTAAATGAAATGCAAGAGTGAAATGATTTTGGGTTCCATACCAAGGTCATGAACAAAAGTTAAAAATAGAGCTTGACTTGACCTTTGGATTAATTATGTGTCGGAACCTTATTGGGATCTGAGTTTAAGACCTAACAGACTTCAAGTTCCACAAGTCTTCTATTCAAGACGCCTCAACACACCAGATCAGAACAAGTCTACATACACAAACTCTAATGACCATGAATCTTTCCATGCAGTGTAAGTGATGTATGACTCCCCACCTCAGAAGTAACAAAGAAACAACCTCCCCCAACCTGGTAACTCTAATGCCTTGGTCTAGCAAGTCTTTCCTCGAGAAGCGGGGTATTCCCTTCTAAGTTCAAGTGCAACCGGCTCAAGAAGAGGGGGAAGAAGTATAGACTTTTGGGAGCTCAGCCAGTGTAGCTAAGTCTCCCGCTGCAAGCTTCATGAGATGTAACATGGGGACCATAAGCTTTTGCTTTTCTTGACTACATACACTCCGGTGGGGTTATTAAATTTTCAATCCGACCCACCACTTCTTTGGAGTTCTTTTTGCAATTTTTTTTACAAGTGCCTCTGTACAACATATCTACATGGTGCAGCATATATACAAGAAATTTCCTCTTGAGCCAGTAGACTATCCCTCTTTTGAAGCTTTATTGCATCCCACGGCTTCTGTCTTTAGCCTTCATCACCACTAGGCCAAGTTGAGACGCACTTCCTTCACTAGAAGAAGAAGAGATGTTCCGCCTAGAAGTACTACCCTCATATGCTACCCCAAGCCAAAGGAAACTGCCTCCTCACCACCTCATCCGTGGAGAGCCATGTGTAAAGTGCTGGTGCACGTCAAGCCATTGTCTCTAAGAGTCATGTGTGTGTTGTTAAGTGCTCTACTCAGGCTCATCAAGATGACATATGAACATAGACTTGCAGACTTAAAGAATTAAGTCACCCGAAAATCTTAACTCCAGTTCCTATAAGGTTCCTCTGAAATTAGGTGGATTAAGGTCAAATCACTTCCATCATCAATATCTGCTCATAACTTAGTTCAGAACCCACTAGCTTTTCACTTTGCCTATGCAAAGTATGCAGATGAGATGTCATGCTATGAAAATGCAAGACTCTTTTTTTTTCTTTTTGGATGCAGAGATGGTATGCAAGATTAAATAAGAAGCCTTTATTTTCAACTTTTTCATTTTATTTTCTATTATACAACAATCTTTAGTTTGTAATAATATACATAGTATCATATTTTACAAGAGTATTATTTTTGTTTTATACAAGTAAAATATTTTTTTACCCACCGTACTTATTGCATAATATATACAAAAATACGCGAAAATACGCGAAAATACGCGAAAGTACGAGCTATGGGTAAAGTATATATGTAATATATACACGCCCCCTTATACTTAGCGTGTGCTATGTCCTCAGAGCACGAAAAGCGACTAAAAAGACAGAGCTCGGGCTAAGCGTAGGAGAGCTAAAATTACAAAAATCGTATAGAAGTCGTACCGCCCCCCTATACTTAGGTTTTGACAGCCTAAGTGTAGAAGAAGATCAAAAATGAGGCGGACGAGGGCAATAGGAGAATGGATGATTATACAATGTGGGCATCGATCCCCCCTATACTTAGGCTCAGGTCAGCCTAAGTATAGGACGGAAGTGAGTATGAGGACCAATGTGATCTAGAGAATGTACAGTGAACTGACTCAGGTGACCCCTCCCCCCTGTACTTAGGATCTGGTTATCCTGAGTATAGTCCAAGATAGTGATCTAATGAGGCGGGGATGTGTTACTAGAGTCGCGAGGGAGAGAGGATAGGATGTAAAAGATGGTATATACAAATGAGTTGGTTTGAATCTTTCGAGATGCTGCGGATGGCTGGAGCTCATTGCTGCAAGGCCTCATACGCGGCTCGAGGTGTATCTGCTGAATCTGTCTCGCGCATGAATACAATCTTCTCAACATGGACTAACTGCTCATTGGATTCGACAAAGTGCTTCAACAGCTGTCCATTCACAAGGAATGTCGGTGCGTCATCTGCGAGATCTGAGATCTCGACACATCTACTATCATGCATCGTACGGACGACAAATGGGCATGTTGAAGGATATTGAGGAATCCCTCAAGCGCATCACGGAAGCGTGTCGATCGCATCGTATGCAATCGGAGCAACTAGTCGTACTAGATGCTAGATGCAGCGGAAATTAAAATTTTTAATTCTAAAGATGAAACCACATGATCACGAGAACACTTCTCGAATCGTTTCATCAAACCACAAAGTACAAGGAATACCTCTTGAAGCGTGGTTGTGATCGCGAGATCCCAAAGTAGAGATCCTCCTATCTTAAGTCCGATCCACGAAGAACGCACTTGCGGGCGCGATGATGAGTCACGTTCCTTCCCGCAATCCTCGATGAAGATCCAAGCGATGGCTCCCCCGATTTCGTCAAACAAAATCCGTCGTCTTCCTTTAGAGTAAGCAACTCCAAGGAAGATGGAGATCCATGAGTCATCGAAGGCGAAAACCGAGAGTCTCTCCTTTCTCAACACAAAGTGGACGGCCACTTGTGGAGAAGAGAAAGAGAGAGAGGGCGAGAATGAGAAAGAGAGAGAGAGAGTTGTCACCTTGTACAACTCTTAATGATGTACCTTGGAGAGTCTACCCTAGCCCTCCTTTTATACTAGTTTAGGATCCAATGGATCTCAATCCATGGGACACATGGATCCAAGGGCTATGCTTGGTCCATGATAAATCAATGGCTATGATTTGTTGTTGATTAAAAAGCAACAACATCAATTTAAATATAAATTAACTAAGAGATAATATGATAAATCAAATGGAGCTAACCAACCTCCTAAAAAGGGGGGGGGGGGCGTCACCCATGAACCATTCATGGGTGACGCCACCTATGAAGGTGGTTATTGCTCCATTTTATTTATTTAATTATTCCTTAATTAATCACAAAAAATATTCACAAAAATAATTCTAAATTAATTTGTGAATATTTCAATCATGCCATTGAATATTATGTGAATCATATTCACAACCCAAACTAGTTAGTAAATTGCATTTCCAATTAATTAACAAATGTGAATCCAATCCACATTATTAATTAACAAATGCTATTTACATAAATTCTCTCTCTTATTATATGTATATTATAAATCATATTTATAACACACATATATCATGGATAGTGTTATCCACATTCTCTTAATCTTTGATAATTAAATCTCATTTAATTATCTTAGATAATCATTTTCACAATATGAATCATATTCATATTTAAGCTTGATAATTAAATCACATTTAATCATCAAGTCCTTGCTTGGATATTTCATCAAAAGAATTATTCTTGAACCCTTTCAAGAATAATGTGCTTTCTCCGCAGATACTTGGAGATAAGGACAGGGCGATTGTATTATTCCACGTATAGTGACTTGGATGTTGAGATCTCATCTCAAATCCAGATCTTACGGACCTCCCACAGATGCTTGATTAAATCAAGACCGCAAATCCAATATTCTCATTGGATCTGAATCTCATTCAGACCAATGTCCAACACTTGGACTAAGATCGGATTGCTTCTCTACTGAAAGGAGTCACTAAAATCCAGACCTGTTTCATCACTCCCTCGGAATGGAAGCGTCATGGATATACAATCGTTTATGATCACATCACCCTTCAGGTATTCCCAATACCTGTACATCCTGCATACTGGAAGACCCATGGTCAACCCGAAGATCAAGATCTATTTTACACTGTCTTCTTCAGGGTTTGATCACTAAGTTTCTCATTTGATCATTGGGATTTGGTATCAATTATATACTTTCCAAAAGCATATATCATACCTAGGTCTTGATCATATACTTTCCAAAAGTATATATCAAACCTACAAATTCAGTCAAGCTTCCAAAGCAAGACGACCGTGCACGGAATTTGATTCTTCCCAATATCTCATGAGTGAGCTCATGTCTTCCGGTTCAGTAGTGAACCTGTATGATCCCTTTGAGAGATCGTATTACTCATATGCCCTTATATGCACACCAACGCGCCGGTGTATAGACCTTGGTTAGGTCATCAACCTATTGGTCTGTCAAATGTGCATACTCAGACATATAGCAATACATCTGTCTCCGGTCAGAGGATGCGTGCATATGCTGTGACAGCATTCAACATAGGACTTTGGTTATCTCGATCTCGTTAAGTCAACACATTGACCTAACTAATCTGACACCTCCGAATCTCTATTCCTATACAGAGGACCTGCATCAAGAGGTCGGTCAGATATCAGCCTATGTGAGAAAAGGATTTCCATCTCCTACTCAGGCTGGAGATCACATCTTAATAATCATTTGACGGTGTTTGATGAGTCCTCAATCTAACCCTTTAGATATTCATCCAAACACCAGCCTCTATGATTCAATAATTGAATCAACAGCTGTATGATCATTAAGATAGCCATGGTACATAACCCTAATTGTACAGAGGGACCTATTATGCAAATTATTTATTCTTCATTTCAGATCAGGGAATGATATTCGCAATAACATTTATTGCATAATGGCTTGCCGTGGGCTCACATGTCCAACAATCTCCCACTAGCCCAAAGAGCCATTAATGGGCTAATCATATAAACCCACACTCATGTGACAATCATAGGCTATTTAGAAATAGCTAGGTAAGCTGATCAGTCACTCTGTTCCCAAAAGACTATGCCAAGTCCTTTTACGGCACTTGCATATCCCTAGGTAACAGTGCTCGCATCCAATGCGAATGTTGCATCTAATGCAACCAATACTCAATCTAGTCAAAGCAGTTATAGTGTCCTTGACTCTATTGCTCAATAACTATTATAACTAGTATTTCCATAATCCTTATCAGAATACCCTTATTCCTGGAGATCACTATCTCTACGGTATTCGCAGTTAATACCTTTTAGATTTCCATCTAAAAATCTTAATTTCTTGAAAATAAGACATAGAGATCACCATCTCTAAAGCCTTGTCATCTTTGAAGATATTGTTATTACTGCAATCAAGTGTTTTATCTCCATAATAGGATTAGTAACAGTTTACTACTCCCACTGCATGGCAGATATCTGGCTTTTGTACACATCTAGCATACACTAAGCTTCTCGTAACCGATGCACAAGTGCAAGGAGTTCTAGCATTCACTTCCTCAACTCTTTGAGGTGCTATCCCTTTTGATAGGTCAGTACCAAATCTCAAGGGAAGGAAGCCTTTCTTGGAATTTCCAAGAATGGAATATGTCCAAGGTGTACTACAAATGTGACAGTCCCAATGCCCTCTTTTCTTTGATTCTGAACAACTTCAGAACTAAGATCTAAGAGGTATTCTTGAGATCATATCTCAAGGTATGGAATAGCCAGATCATAAAACACTTATTATCATCCTTATATCATTCCAAATGATTAAGATATTATCTACATTTAGCACGATGAACACAATGGCACTCCCACTAAGCTTCACATGGTACATCAAGATTCTATTTGAAATCATTTCATCAAATCTTATGTTCCAACAACAAGAAGCTTATTTGAGTCCACAGATGGATTTCTTTAGCTTTCACACCTTACTTTCCAAAATCATGAAGCCCTGGGGCTACTTCATGTGAATATCCTCAGAGAGGTATTCTTAGAGGAATGCAATCTTGAATTACATCTTGAAGATGCAACAGTCAAGTTGTGTAGCTAGGGTTAGCAATATTCTGATGATTTTAAGCATGGCCACTGAAGAGCAAGTCTCATTGCAAGCAATGTCTTCTCTTCCGATGTGTAGCTTATGACTACGAACCGAGCTTTGAAGGTCTCTACCTTCTCATCAGGTTCCCTCTTCTCTTGAAGATCCATTTACACCTTAATGGGTCTAACCCTTATAGGTGGATCCTCGAGGGTCCATATACAACATTTGTATATGAAGTCTACTTTAGACTTTATTGCTAATATCCATCTTTCCATGTCATGATCCTTAGGAGCTTCATCACATGAAGTCCGATCATTGTCAGACTCAACTGACACATGGAATACATCCTCAAACTCATTTGAAGAGGTATTAATGTTTCATCTTTAATTGTCATTTTAGTTTCCGATTTCAGGAGTCTCATTATCTTCTCAAGATTAAATGAGTTCCTATACTTCATTTTCATCTTGATTCTTAAGAGAGTCATCCTCTAAGAATCATATTCTCAGAAATGAGATCTTTTAAGAATCTCAAGGTCATAAAGTAGGTATCCAATACCATACTTTATTTTCCTAATGAAGTAGCACTCTCAAGTGCTAGATTCCAGCTTACATCCATGGAACCTTATTAAGGATATATATTGTAGTCTCTACTACACATATATACCAGGAAACTAAGAGGATAATTATGCTAAAATTCATCATTGATCAAATCATGTCGCACATGATCCAATTGTATCTCCCTACAACTCTATTGAGTTCAGGTTTACCAGGAGGAGTGAGATAGAAATGATATTCCTATCTCTATAAGGTATTCTTTGAATTTTATCTAATAGGTACTTGCTACCTTGGTTAGATCAAATTCATTTATTCTTCCTTCAAATTTTGGTTCTAAACCAAAATTGTGAAATCTTTGAACATTTCAAAGGTTTCTCAGGTGAAGAGAAGAAATCTCATATCATACATAATCATTAATAGATATCACATATCCATAATGTTTATTATGATATAGATGATCTACATACATCAATATGTATGAGATCTTGAATACCTCGACATCTAACACCATTCCTAGAGAAGGGTGCATTTGACATTTTACTTTGAATACAATATTCACAAGTATGTAAGATTTGAAATTTTAGACATTCTAAAGTTTCATCTCTTACTAGTCTATTGATCAAATCAACAACAAATGTCCAAGGCTTGATGCCAGATCATTGTCAAATGATCTTCATCCTCCTATTGATCTTATAAGGTTTGATTTTCAGTATTAGAAATCTTAATGAACTATTCATTAATTTTCTAATTTTGTGGAGTCCACTAGATGTTAGATTACTATCTGAAATATATCCATCATAACTCTTTATGATAGTTCTATCTCAGAATTCATGTTTATTTCCAACATTTAGAAACAAACAATGAGGGTATTCTAATATCTAGGTCATAGAGACATTCTCTAAGACTAAGGGTTCTCCCACTGAGAATATGAAGTCCATCTATCCAACAGAGACTGCTGCAACAATTACAGCAATATCCATGTAGATGACTACTAAAGCTTAAGATCAAATTTCTAATCTTCTAATATGTATATGCAACAATTGCAATTGTCATTAGAAGATTGGGATACAATTGTCAGACTTTATCTTATGAAATAAGAAAGTCAGAGTCAATGATTTATGTAGATTATTCTGATGCTCTATCTGAGTCCTTCACTAAGGAATTTAGACAGACTTGATAGTCATACTATCAACACATCAACTTATTGCAGTATTGGCATTCATCCAACTCTTTGGATGTCATATGGAAGTCACAGAAGTAGGTCAACTCTTTGACTTTCCTTCTTACTTGGGTCCGACCCATGCTTCCACTGCACTCTCTTAATCTATAAACAACCATTGCTTAAGACTAAGGATCTCTTATGTTAAATTCAAAAGAATTTAATGTAAGAGCATTTCAACATTTATACATGCTTCATTAAATTCATACAATATGAATATCATAAAGCTTCATGAATGACTTGAGTATAGATAGTAGAATGATAACACTCATCATATCTACATTCATCTTAACTCATGGAGACTTAGGTTCAGGTAGGTATTCAAACATTTTGAATACATCATCTCTTTCGAGCCACCATTCTGCATAATGCAGAGAACCATGTCATTCATGATTAAATGTCTAGAGCACATATGTATGCCAAAATATCTTCTTTTATTTTATAAGGATTATTCGACAATTATGATCACCATCGACATGTCACTTCCAAAGTACACTCGATGAAAGATCAAGACTATAGAGACATACAAACCCTAAGGTGATGTCTTATTGTCTTATTTAATTGTCATTCCTCATTATATTGAGGAATCTTGCACATTGCAAACACATACATTATGTGTCCAAATGCAAGTACAATATCTGGATCAAGAGTCAATCCATGATATTTTACTGGTTATTATTGAGTATAACATTGAGTGGGTTTAATGAAGGATTATCTGAAATAAGAAATTTGCATAAGTGTATATATATTATATATACATATTTTACTTTGATTTAGGAATTTTTATATCAAAGTTGTCTTGCCTTGTCAACACTGAAAGTTCATTCCCTCAATCACTTTCAATGTAAGAGATATTCTTACCATTATATCTCTAGCAAGATCTGAGATCTCCTTTCCTATCTTCGTTGCATCCCAATAATATGAGAACCTACAACTCAGATAAAAAGAAGCGGGAACACATTCCGCCTTGCAAGTCCAACTTGCATTTCCCAATTCGGTCTTTAACACCCGGGCCCACCACCCCTAAGGCAATGTTGACCCGTCATTAATTGAACCAACCGTCAACAGGCTTAATACTCGCTATACGCAATCCAATATCGCCCCAATAATATGAGGACCCGATATTGGGGTCACTACGTATACGGCCTTACTCTTTCGAGAAGCAAAGAACCCGATCCAATTAAATCATGCACAGGATCTGTCACTTCGGACAGGCGTCTCCCGTACACAACAACTGGCGACGGAATCCTTTGCCTTGACGGGAGACCATGGATGTCACTTATGTGATCCTCCACCTCATATTCAAATTGTAATTAATTATTGTGAATCATATTCACATAATTAATTCTTCCAAGGGAAATACACATCTATTCATAATAGAGTGTTTATTGGATATAATTAATTTAATCACATTAAATTAATCATCAATCCAATCATCAATCAACAAACATGTCTTTTACTTGAATAGTAGGTATTATCTCAAAATACGTATTATTCGAATTTTAATAATTAGAAAAATACATATTGTCTGTCTCCGGTATTATACAGTCCCTACCCGCTGTCATGGCCAGTACCGACGAGAGTGGGACGGACCACATACGTTGCAACCCGCGACCCCAATGCTCTCCGACTAGGCACCACATCCGCCTCGGGAAAGGATAATACCAGATAGACCATCATGTATTTTGAGATGTTCATCGGTTTTTCAACCGAAATTATACCATATAATATAAATCAAAACAATTTTGATTATAAGGAGATTTGCTAGACAAATCCCCAATCCTATTCAAGCAAAAGGGTTTTCATGTAAAAGTTGTCCTACAACAATTGTAGGATAAACTATAGTTTTCATGAAAGCAATGTTTGTTGATGAAACAATGATCAAGATCTAATATCTCATCATTGTAGTTTAGGCAAGTGTCATTCAATGAAATAATTATTTCTTTAAATATTTCACAAATATTTATCACTAATTATTCCAGAAAATTAACAATTAATTTTCATCATGATAATTGAATGACATATCACAAGGTTCAAGATCAAAATTGTTAATTTCCAGCAGTGACCCCCAATCACTAAAATTAACTTATCTTGATCAATTTAAATCCAAAAAATGCAAACTCAGTTTCCAAAGATTGCCTATTTGATTTATTAAAGAACCCAAGTGATAATTCACGCATTTCAAGGCGGATTAAAACCGTAATCATCACATTAATTACGTTCAAATCCGCAGTTCCCGCAACAGTGAATATAGTCATATTCAAAAAGCCATATCTTGAGCAAATAAAGTCCAAATTTAGTAAACTCAAGTCCTATGGTTTCCTTGTTTAATGGGGAACAGAATCCTATTGAAAATTTCGTGTTTAAACATTTTAAGCAGTACGGAAAATCTCAATTAGACAGAGGTGCGAAAATTGAAATGCAGTAAAAATTTCGCAACCCTTTCAAGAACCAAATCGTCTAAGGTGTATGGATCATATCCAAAACCTTATTCGACCTATGGATCTGATACCACTTGAAGGATATTGAGGAATCCTCAAGCGCATCACGGAAGCGTGTCGATCGCATCGTATGCAATCGGAGCAACTAGTCGTACTAGATGCTAGATGCAGCGGAAATTAAAATTTTTAATTCTAAAGATGAAACCACATGATCACGAGAATACTTCTCGAATCGTTTCATCAAACCACAAAGTACAAGGAATACCTCTTGAAGCGTGGTTGTGATCGCGAGATCCCAAAGTAGAGATCCTCCTATCTTCAGTCCGATCCACGAAGAACGCACTTGCGGGCGCGATGATGAGTCACGTTCCTTCCCGCAATCCTCGATGAAGATCCAAGCGATGGCTCCCCCGATTTCGTCAAACGAAATCCGTCGTCTTCCTTTCGAGTAAGCAACTCCAAGGAAGATGGAGATCCATGAGTCGTCGAAGGCGAAAACCGAGAGTCTCTCCTTTCTCAACACAAAGTGGACGGCCACTTGATGGAGAAGAGAAAGAGAGAGAGGGCGAGAATGAGAAAGAGAGAGAGAGAGTTGTCACCTTGTACAACTCTTAATGATGTACCTTGGAGAGTCTACCCTAGCCCTCCTTTTATAGTAGTTTAGGATCCAATGGATCTCAATCCATGGGACACATGGATCCAAGGGCTATGCTTGGTCCATGATAAATCAATGGCTATGATTTGTTGTTGATTAAAAAGCAACAACATCAATTTAAATATAAATTAACTAAGAGATAATATGATAAATCAAATGGAGCTAACCAACCTCCTAAAAAGGGGGGGCGTCACCCATGAACCATTCATGGGTGACGCCACCTATGAAGGTGGTTATTGCTCCATTTTATTTATTTAATTATTCCTTAATTAATCACAAAAAATATTCACAAAAATAATTCTAAATTAATTTGTGAATATTTCAATCATGCCATTGAATATTATGTGAATCATATTCACAACCCAAACTAGTTAGTAAATTGCATTTCCAATTAATTAACAAATGTGAATCCAATCCACATTATTAATTAACAAATGCTATTTACATAAATTCTCTCTCTTATTATATGTATATTATAAATCATATTTATAACACACATATATCATGGATAGTGTTATCCACATTCTCTTAATCTTTGATAATTAAATCTCATTTAATTATCTTAGATAATCATTTTCACAATATGAATCATATTCATATTTAAGCTTGATAATTAAATCACATTTAATCATCAAGTCCTTGCTTGGATATTTCATCAAAAGAATTATTCTTGAACCCTTTCAAGAATAATGTGCTTTCTCCGCAGATACTTGGAGATAAGGACAGGGCGATTGTATTATTCCACGTATAGTGACTTGGATGTTGAGATCTCATCTCAAATCCAGATCTTACGGACCTCCCACAGATGCTTGATTAAATCAAGACCGCAAATCCAATATTCTCATTGGATCTGAATCTCATTCAGACCAATGTCCAACACTTGGACTAAGATCGGATTGCTTCTCTACTGAAAGGAGTCACTAAAATCCAGACCTGTTTCATCACTCCCTCGGAATGGAAGCGTCATGGATATACAATCGTTTATGATCACATCACCCTTCAGGTATTCCCAATACCTGTACATCCTGCATACTGGAAGACCCATGGTCAACCCGAAGATCAAGATCTATTTTACACTGTCTTCTTCAGGGTTTGATCACTAAGTTTCTCATTTGATCATTGGGATTTGGTATCAATTATATACTTTCCAAAAGCATATATCATACCTAGGTCTTGATCATATACTTTCCAAAAGTATATATCAAACCTACAAATTCAGTCAAGCTTCCAAAGCAAGACGACCGTGCACGGAATTTGATTCTTCCCAATATCTCATGAGTGAGCTCATGTCTTCCGGTTCAGTAGTGAACCTGTATGATCCCTTTGAGAGATCGTATTACTCATATGCCCTTATATGCACACCAACGCGCCGGTGTATAGACCTTGGTTAGGTCATCAACCTATTGGTCTGTCAAATGTGCATACTCAGACATATAGCAATACATCTGTCTCCGGTCAGAGGATGCGTGCCTATGCTGTGACAGCATTCAACATAGGACTTTGGTTATCTCGATCTCGTTAAGTCAACACATTGACCTAACTAATCTGACACCTCCGAATCTCTATTCCTATACAGAGGACCTGCATCAAGAGGTCGGTCAGATATCAGCCTATGTGAGAAAAGGATTGCCATCTCCTACTCAGGCTGGAGATCACATCTTAATAATCATTTGACGGTGTTTGATGAGTCCTCAATCTAACCCTTTAGATATTCATCCAAACACCAGCCTCTATGATTCAATAATTGAATCAACAGCTGTATGATCATTAAGATAGCCATGGTACATAACCCTAATTGTACAGAGGGACCTATTATGCAAATTATTTATTCTTCATTTCAGATCAGGGAATGATATTCGCAATAACATTTATTGCATAATGGCTCGCCGTGGGCTCACATGTCCAACACATGTCCACTTGGATTTCAACTTGCCTTAGAAGATCTTCAGCCTAGCATTAAACAACCATACCTTCTGTCCAGGAACAAAGGTCTTTCGTCTGATATATCGATCATGCCAACGCTTCACCTTGTCCTTGTAAATCAAATTGTTGTCGTATGCGCAGTTTCTGACTTCCACAAGCTCATTCAGATCCATGTCCCTCTGTATCTGTCCCAGGTGTGTGTTCCAATTGACCTTCTTGATTGCCCAGTCTGATTTGTGCACTAACTCTGCGGGCTAGTGGCATGGCTTTCCGAATACCATTCGGAATGGGGAGGTGCCTAACGGTGTCTTGTAAGCTGTCCTATACGCCCAGAGGACTTGATCCAAGATCTGAGATCAGTCCTTCCTGTCCGGGCGGACAAGCTTCTGCAATATGGTTTTCACCTCCCTATTTGACACCTCAACCATACCATTGGTTTGTGGGTGGTAAGGACTCGCGACACGGTGTTCAATGCCGTAATCCTTCAGGAGTTTCTTCACCTCCCGATTCACAAAGTGGCTACCCCCGTCTGATATCATCGTTTTGGGGATCCCGAACCTAGAGATTATGTGCTCTCTGATGAATTTGCAGACAGTCCTGCTGTCTGCGGCTCGGGTTGGGATAGCCTCCACCCATCTGGACAGACAATCTACCACAAGAAGGATATATTCGAACCCGTGGCTGACAGGGAATGGGCCCATGAAATCGATGCCCCAGGCGTCAAAGACATCACAAATGATGACCGGCTGCATTGGCATCTCATCCTTGGAACCAACGGTTCCTCCCATTCTCTGGCAAACTGGGCACGACTTCGCGAAGGCGGTGGCATCGCGAAACAGAGTCGGCCAGTAGAAGCCACACTGAAGTACCTTCCATGCGGTCTTCTTCCCAGAGTGGTGTCCTCCTGCATCCAAGCTGTGGCATAAAGAAAGGACACTCTGGTATTCCTCCTGAGGAATACATCGTCTCCAGACACAATCCGATCCTTCGAAGAAAAGGATCGGATCCTCCCAATGGTAGTGTCTCGCGTCCGACTTTAGTCGGTCGATTTGGCTCTTGGGCCAATCTTCGGGACTTTCTTGGAGACAAGATAATTCACGATATTGGCGTACCATGGGAGTGAGTCGATAACAAAAATCGACTCGTCAGGGAAGGAGTCTCGAATTGGTGAAACCTCGGAAGTATTAAGATCTTCGAGACGAGAAAGATGATCGGCCACTACGTTCTTCTTTCCAGGTTTATCACAGATGTCCAAATCAAACTCCTGGATAAGTAAAATCCAACGAAGAAGATGCGCCTTCGCGTCGTTCTTCTCCATCAAATACCGTAGTGCCGTGTGGTCAGTGAACACAGTTACCTTGGATCAAATTAGGTGAGATCTGAATTTGTCCAAGGCAAACACTACCGCAAGCATTTCCTTTTCCGTAACTGTATAGTTACGCTGAGCAGAATCAAGCACTTTGCTTGCGTAGTGAATTACAAACGGGACGATATCTCTTCTTTGTCCCAACACAGCCCCAACAGCATAATCAGAGGCGTCCTTCATGATCTCAAAAGGTAGAGACCAATCTGGGGCTTGTAGGATGGGTGTGTCCATAATCATTCCTTGTAAAAGCTTAAAGGCCTCAAGACATTTGTGATCTACAACAAACTCCATGTCTTTGCCTAAAAGCTCAGTTAGCGGTCGGGCAATCTTAGAAAAATCCTTAATAAATCTCCGATAAAATCCAACATGCCCGAGGAACGACCGCAACTGCTTTACGTTGGTTGGTGGCTGGAGTCGTCTGATCACGTCCACCTTGGCAGGGTCAACCTCCATTCCTCTCTTGGAGATGACATGCCCCAACACTATGCCCTCCGTCACCATGAAGTGACTTTTCTCCCAGGAGAGCACCAGATTAACCTCACAACATCTTTTGAGGACTCGGTCCAGATTCCTAAGACATGAATCGAAAGAATCGCCGTGGACCGAGAAGTCATCCATGAAGACTTCCAGGAATTCGCCGACCATTTCGGCGAATACAGCAATCATGCACCTTTGAAAAGTACCTGTAGCATTGCATAGCCCAAAAGGCATGCGCATGAAAGCATAGGTACCAAAGGGGCATGTAAACGTGGTTTTTTCCTGGTCCTCTGGAGCTATGGCTACTTGATTGTAGCCTGAGAACCCATCTAGGAAGCAGAAGAACTCTTTTCCCGGTAATCTTTCTAAAATCTGATCAATGAACGGTAGGGGGAAATGATCCTTCTTCGTTGCGGCATTCAGACGTCTGTAATCCACACAGACGCGCCACGACGTGGGTACTCTCGTCACGATCTCCTCTCCATCCTCGTTGGTGGTCGTCTGAATTCCCGACTTCTTCGGGACAACATGGATTGGGGCCACCCACTTAGAATCGGAGATTGGGTAAATGAAACCCGCGTCACACCATTTTTCTATCTCTTTTTTCACGACCTCTCGTAAATTTAGATTCAACCGGCGTTGGAATTCACGAGAGGGTTTGGCTTCATTCTCCAAGTATATATGGTACGAACACAGAGCGGGATTTATCCCGTGGAGATCGGAAATGCTCCAGCCTATCGCCTTGCGGTTCTTTTCCAAGATCTCTAGCAAGCGAGATTCCTGCTCCTCGGTCAATTTCGAACTGATGATGACCGGAAATTTCTTGTCTTGGCCCGCAAGGAAGGCATACTTTAAAGTTGTGGGTAAGGGTTTGAGCTCCGGAATAGTGTGATCGTCTAAGAAATCTGGCTCAATCTGATCTGGCTCAGTGTTGGAAGTGGCTGGATCGTTTTCTATGATGGCTGCTATCAATTTCGGTTCTGGAGTCGGATCGTCAAAGGTCTCCATACAATCGGCAAACGCCTCGTCCGACTCGTCATCCTCATCTTCCGATTGTCCTAGAGATGTAAGGACAGACAGGCCCAACTGGGCCTCTACGTCATCGAAGATGTAGGGCGATGCAGGCTCAGAGCTACACTCGTTCCTGAGGATCTCGCAGACTGACTTATGCACTGGATCATCTTCGGAGGAGATGGACATATCGGTGTTGGCTGGGTTCTGTCTCCATGGACCAACTAAGGCTACATACTCGCAGTCTGTTCCGGTAGAAGAGTACTCGGTGCTGGATTCTGAATCCGGTCTCTGCCATCTTGTCTGCTTCATTTCAAGTTCCTCATCTCCGCCTGGAGTTTGGAACTGAATCTTCCCATTCTTATAATCAAATAAGGCCCCTGCTGTTCTGAGGAAGGGCCTACCTAAAATGATCTGGGAATCTCTCCAATTACGAGGGGTCTCCATATCCAGGATAGTGAAGTCCACCATGTATTCTTGCCCCTCGACTTTGATCACAATGTTCCTTAACTCTCCTTGGGACCTCTTGGTTGATTTGTCAGCAAACTGTAGCAAAGCTCTAGATTTCCTAAGAGGTCCGAGATTAAGCCGCTCATAGAGGGTTGTAGGCATCAGATTGATGGAGGAACCATTGTCCAGGAGAGTGCGTGCAAACGCGATGTCATCAACATGACTTACTACATAATGTGCACCCATGTCTCTTCGTTTTCTAGGAAACGAGTTCTTTATTGCACAAGTCGTGGCTACTGACAAAACGTGTTTCTCAACACGGATTTTGGTTTTCCTACTAACCCTAGTAGGTGTGCATCTCACCTTAAGGTATTTTTGGAATGCAGGGATCATTTCCACGAACTTGTCAAAGGGGATTGTGACCTTGATGTGTTTATTGCAGAACTCTGCCATTTCAGGGTCATCTTTTTGGATTTTTTTGGTTCTCTTCTTTCCACCCTTAAGAGCTCGGGGGAAAGGGATTATTGACTCCAACTCATGTTTGGAAACTGAAAGATTCTCATTAAGATCATGAACTGAGTTATTTGCATGACTCTGACTCTGAAACAAATTAGGACTCTGACTCTGAAACAAACTAGGACTCTGACTCTGATGAAAATGCTGAGGCGAAACCGGTGCTGCTTCTTCCGCGACTGTTGAACGATCCTCCTCAGATGGAGGTGCGGGCTCTTCATCGGTTCCGTCGGACTCCATGCGGATGCGAGAATGCTGCTTTGAGGACTCGGGTGTCCTCTTCTTCTGCCGGCGATGATGGTGGTGCTCCTCCTTTTCTTCCTCCGAGTTCTCCTCAGGTAGAGTCTCGGAGGCTCCTTCCTTCTGTGCCCGTGCCCGATCAGGTCTGGTCAGGGTCCTTCCGCTCCTGAGGGACATATGATTTACATTATCGTACGAAAGGATCTCATGTTCAGATAAATAGTTATCTGAATAATATACCTGATCTCGAGGTCGGTTCTGGCCATGGTGTAAGCTGTTTGGGTTGGCCTGAACCTGTGCGGGAATTGGGTTCTTTGGCGTCATCTGTTGGTCCTGGGTACGAGAGACCCGATTGATGTCGGTTCTCATGTCCAGGTAATCATTCTGCATCTGTTGGACCCTATCAGACAGGGTCTGGATCGCCAAGGTGAGAGACTCCAATTCGGTGGGCTGGGCTGATTGTTGTGCGGATGAGGTTCGGTAGTGGCCCTGCTGGCCATGCCGATACTGCTGTTGCGGGTGTGACGGTGCTGGGCCCTGCTGATATGTGCGCTGCTGCTGGTGGTACCCTTGTTCTGGTCTGGACTGAAAGCGCGGTGTAGGAACGGGCCTGGTTTCTTGGTAGGATGGGGATGGGCGGTGTGACTGATCCTTCCCCATCTCGGCTTGCCTAACAATCGGATCACGACTATACCAAAGCCCATTGATCTCGTACACTTGCGGAGGCTCCTCGTATCCTATCTCCACTTGTGGGGGTGCGTGCTGGTTCTGCTGTCTACGTCTGATCCCAGCTACTCTGAGACCCCGATGCCTGTTCCTGTACAAGATGGACTCGATGTACAGGGGCATGTGGTGCAGAAGGGGTAGGTAGCTTTATCTTAGCTACCTTCTCAGAAAGTTCTTCCACTTGCTTCGGTAGGCGCGAAAGAGACTCCAGTTCCGCAACTCTCTTGTGGGCTCGACCATGGTAAGCTTGTCGGCAATCATCCCCATGCTGGGGATGAGGTCCTCAGTCAGATCCGCTACAGTCCTTCGGGTTGTCTCATTGGATAGGATTGAGGGAGACAACTGATAGGCCCTGGTGGCCTGCGACCTGCCGGTTTCCGCCATCTGCTCCAGGATCTTCCATACGGCGTGCTCGTTTTTGTTCAGATAGCTTCCTCCACAGGCGGCACTGACTAACCCCTGCATCTCTGGGGTTAGACCACAGAACAAGGTCTGGACTAAGATTGCCTTTGAAATGCCGTGGCAGGGGCATTTCTGTACTAAATCATTGAACCTATCCCAAGCGTCATGGAAAGGTTCACTGGGTCCTTGGGCGAAGCTGGCGATCTTCGTTCTCATCTAGTTTGTCCTACTGAGAGGGTAGAACATTTTCAAGAATAGGTCCTTGAACTGCATCCAGGTATTTCATACCACCCCTAAGTTTTTCAGCCAATGAGCAGCCTTATCACCTAAGGCAAAAGGGGTGGCCTTCAGCCGAATATAATCTTGGCCAACATTGGGATGGCTAAGATTGTTGCACACCAACTCGAAGTCACGAAGGAAAGTGTATGGTTCTTCATTTAGGTTTCCGTTGAACTTCGGAAGCAGACTAAGGAAGTGGGGCTTCAGCTCAAATGCCTGGGCGGAAACTGTGGGTGCCAAACAGTTCTGAATCTCGTTCTCCGCCGGGTTATAGGTATCGACCATTGGTCGGTCGATTCCTCCTGCTACTATAATCTATCCCATCCGCGCCGTGAGATCTGCATTCTTCTGTTCGGCTTCAGCGAGGTGAGCAAGAATCTGTCGTATTTGTTCCTCATCCGGTGGTACTTTTGGCGGCATCTTGTCCTCTAGTCCTGGGGGGAAAGTAAGGTCGATGTCAGAGGATAAATCAAGGAAAGGATTACCGAGGCGATGATCTTCCTCGATAATCTCGGAGGAGATGAAAGGGTTGGTTTGAGAGTAACCACCCTGAGTATGAGGGAACCAAGACTCAAGAGGGTCATGAGTCCTGGGTGGTCCAAGGTGCGCTTGGGCCGATGAAGACGAGTCGCTTGGGGGACTCATAGAGAGATCGGTGAATAACGCGTCGAGATCTCCCCAGTTACTCATCTTGATGTGGCGAGAAGAAGATAGGGTTTTACTCCTACCTGAAGCAAGCAAAATCAATCCAAAACCCTGGGTTCACACTCAACACAGTGAAGGACTCGAAATCGAGTCCGATTAGTCTTGTAATTTTTAAGTGTGATTGTTCAAACAAGATAGCAAGGATTACGCGGCCTATAGGGAAGTCGGCTTAGAGCCGGATGCGTCTTCCCTGTTTATCCTGTCGCCTAAGATACCGCCGATCCTCCCTTTCTTCGCTCCTATCCGAAGTTGGGGACTCAATGACGTGCCCCTATCTACCTGCAAGCAGGCGGAGGCTGACAAAGCTAGGCCTTGTCGCAGAGTACCGCTGGTTCGCCCCTATCTACCTGCGAAGGCAGAGGCTACTTGGTACTTGTCAATGAGCTTAAAAGTATCCCACTCGTGATATTTGCTAAGATCAGTTGGCTCGTGATATGGAAGGCGGGGATTTGGGCTCTGCCTTAAGGTGTTCACACACACTCAAGTACCCTCACTCAGCCTGAAAACAGAGTCGGGGATTAATCTCCCGCAAACAATTTTCAAATTTTATTCTTCTTTTTTTTGTCAATACTGTTTAGCAGTCCCGATTTTAAGTTAAGTTATTACTAATTAAGTCCACCACACAGCACGCCTATCGGACAGTCCCAATTTCCGTTTAATTAAATGTGAAAATCAGAGGGAGAAATCGAGAAAAAGCCGATGCAAGATAAAGCAATGATGCTATGCTGAGTTCAGGAGACTTACAGTGATCCCTTCGCTTTTTTGTGCAGGATGCAGAACAGAATTGAAAACTTTATCTAAATGCAGATGCAGGCGATGAAAGCCGCTCCTAGACAGGCAGTTCTATTAGCGTGAAGAACAGGTTGATTTGACTAAAACTGCGGTCTAAGTGCGTCTTTTAAGTGATTTGTGTGGTCCTAATGATTACGAGCACAAGCAATTCCTAGATTGGCTCGGAGAGCCGCTAGTGCAAGCTAAGTTACATTCACCCACACAGCACACAGGGACACAGTTCCACTATTTTTACACACGCGAGAACCTAAACGGGAACCGCTGGAAATGATGCGAAAAAATGTGGAAAATGATTGAAATTTACAAGTTCTCTCAATTCACTCAAAAAATGTCGATTCCTCGAAGCGTCTTCGACTCCTCGCGTTCCTCGCACAGAAATAATTTCGATGTCAGAGAGAGAACGACTCGAAAACAATGCAAAACGTTAAAGAACAGAGAAATATTCACAAGAAAAACCGAGGGTCAGACTACCTGGGGAAATAAAATCAAACACTCAAAAGTTCACCAAAAATTAACCTAAGCCGTGCCTCCCCGGCAACGGCGCCATTTTGATAGCCGCCCCGCACCCTTAGTTAATTCGAGCAAATTAATGTCCAAATTAATGTTAATCATTCGTTGCAGTCGGATACGAGAGGCTAATCAAAAACCACTTATCAATTAATGTTAAGTTAATTTTAAGCGGCAGATTTTTTTACTTGGTGGAAGTCCAAGGTCGAACTCAGGGAGGCATCTGTCTCCTTAGGTAGATTTTGAGCAAATATCCAAGTGTTAGATTGTCGAGGAGTAATTTTTTGGTTCTTTTTTTTATTTTCAATGCAGACTCGTGCAAAAAAGCAGGCCAATATAAAGTTCAATTCAATTATGATATCAAATGAAGTCCAAAAATTCTAAAAATTGGCCAGATGATTATTATGATGAAAATGATCTACACTAATTTTTTTGGAATTTTTAGACACTAAATGAATTTACTGTGAATTAAATATGCAGACAGGGCGATTTTCACAATTTAATTTTTAATAAATAACAACTCACAATTTTTTCAAGAAATAAAATTATTCTAGATAGCACTAATGATGATGAATCCAGGAAAATTGACAGATCTGAATTTCAATGTGAAATGAATTTATTAAAATTAAAATAAGAAAATCACTCAACAATTTATTTAGGCCTCGATATGTGTGCAAATGACATGAAATTTTTATGGCATGTTAAGAATACTGTCCTTAAGCTACTGTGAATTTTTGAGGATTTTTGGAACCACAGAGAATTAACTAGAAATTAAAAGGTGTCACTGGGCAAAATATTCCAAAAATATACCAATTAATTCATTAATAATTCCATGAAATTACAAAAATGTGACACGTGGCTCAATAGACAGAGGACAAGTTTCTCAACAAAAGGCAACTTTTAGAATTGAAAAATGATGTAATATGCAACCTAGGGATGCGTGCAAACACATGGGTGTAAATGCAATACAGGAAAATCAAAACTACATAAAGTAAATATGCTGACAGGGACTAAAATGCAATCACCTATTATGCAGAGGACTCAAGTGCAATTTCTCCAACAAGCACGTGCTCCTCACGTAGGCTCAGCTTCACAGGGACCTTTTTGCAATATCTGAAAGCTCCAGGGGCCTCTGTGTAAATTTCCCAGGCCGCACGTGCTCCTCACGTGGGCGGCCTAGGTTCGGATGGCTGCGGAGGCTCGGGGCTAGGCTCGGTCGCTTCTGGAGGTCTGGAGTGAGGCTCGGACGACCCGAGCCTAGGCTCGGAGAAGAGGCTCGGGCCGAAGCTACGTAGCAAGCTGTGGACCTTCGGATCGAGCTAGATCCGATGGATGGCAGTGAAGACGCACGGCGTGACCTCAGGCCGTTAGATCTGGGCGGATCCAACGGCTATTGGACTCGATGGAGACAGCTACGTGGCTGAAGATCAGCCGCTGGATCAGATGAGAGATCTCAACGGCTGAGAACTGCTGCAGAGGGGAGACGCGTGGCGCACTAGGCGTCGTTGGATCTAGATGAATCCAACGACTTTTGTGAATCCCGGTGAAGAGGCGACGTGGCTCGCTGAGGGCCGTTCGATCGACGTGATCGAACGACAGCTGTGCGTCTGCTCCGATGATCCTCCGCCGCCTGCGGAGGAGATGGCGGGGCTCCGACGAAGACGCCTTAGCTCCGCCCGTCCTTCCTCGTGTCGCTGACGCTCTCCGACTTGTCGGAGATATCCCAGAAGACGCGTGGCGATGCGGCGAAGATCTTGGTGGTCTCAGGAGCGACGGAGGGTGGTCTGAAGTCGATGGCGATGAAGCTCCGAGTCGGCTCCGGCGAACTTCAGTTCAATGAGCAGAGAGGCACCTGCAGGTGTTAGAGATAGAGCCGGAGCTTGTGCGTGCACTCGTGGAGAAGTGAAGGTGATCAGAGAGGCCTAAGGGGTACTGAGGGCGTATGGCGAAGGAGCTCCGGCCAAATGGCGGAGCTGGAGATCGGGGTGCTGTGATGTGCGTCGTCACGCGAAGCTCGGCGGAATGCAATGGAGGCGTGGGAGTGACCGGAGGCGGAGAATAAAAAGCTAGAAATTCAAAGAAGAAATGAAGAGGAGATCGGAGAAGAATGGAGGGTTCACCTGGGGATTGGAACTCGTCGGGGAGTTCCAGGTCGTCGCTCGAAGGGTCGGTGGCTCCCTGAGCTCAAGCAGCTGCTCGGAGATGAGGCTGCGACACGGCGGAGGAGCCGCGGATCTCGTCAGAGAAGACGCCTGTCTTCGCTCGAAGAGACGGCCAATTGCTGTCACCAATCGAGAGCTCTGAGCTCGGGGGTTTCTCCTGTAATGGCGGATCGGGTTGAAGTTCGCCGGTGCTCGAGTATTTATAGGAAGAAGGTCTCGGCAGGTCTGGTGATGGGCGAAGTTCATGGAGGTCATGGAGCGTCTATGGTGGAGGTGGTGGCAAGTGGGGTAGCTGGCGAGGATGAGTTACGAGTGGGGAAGGTCGTGGGAGAGTTGGCGGACGGCGAAGGTGGCTGACGTGCGGCCGAAAATAGAAAGGGGGCGCCCCTCCCGCAAGGCAGAGAACGTGGGAGAGAGGGGTGCCAGAGGTAGGAGACGAGGCCCTGGCCATTGGATCTTGTGATCCAACGGCCTAGATCAAAGCGCGAAGGGACGTATAGGATTAGATCAAGGCGAGGTGATAAGAGGCCGTGATGGCGCCACGTGGAGTGAGCTGGGCGAAGCGCGAGCGAGCGGTTGAGATCAAGTTAAGGCGACGCGATCTGAGGGTGCTGAAGCTGCCACGTGTCGTGGAGAGGCAGCGGCGCGAACGAATGGTTTGGATGAGGAGTTGAGGTTAATCGAAGGGACGAGGGGCACCAAAGGAAGAGCGGTTGTGATGGAAGATCAGAGATGCGATCTAGCGGTGTACACGCCGCCACGTGGCGAGTTCTGGTGAGGGCGCTAACGGGTGGTTAGGATCGGAGGTGGAGATAGTCAGATGGCCAAAAATTGAGGCGTACGTGGAAGCAGCTAAGCCGTTGGATCTAGAGGGCAATCCAACGGCTGTGGCTGCGGGCGGATGAGGCAAGGGCAGCGGGCCACGTGGCTCAACCAGAGGGCGCCACGTGGCCTGCTGTGAATGACTGGAAGAAAATATATGTGTAGAGAGAAGAGGGGGCCGAATTTGGAAAAACTCAAAACATGAAAGTTGTAGATCTCGATGAGATCTACAAGTTTCATGTTGACCAAAGACGGAGATGAGGTCAAGTATGATACAAAAATACAAAGATACAATTTATACATATATGTAGTATACAAAGTGGCCCAAAAACCCAACTTTCTCATACGAGCTCCAAATTGGATGAAATTAGTCTCATTTTAAAAGTCTTTTAATGTGGAGTATTCTAAGAGTGAGTAGACCTATTTTGGAGTTTGTGTGAGGGTCCTATGTGTATTTTTGTGTACAGAGGTTCTAAGGCTTTATTGATAAATTTACAAGGGGAATTTTTGGCTTCTTATTTAAATGCAAATGCACTGCTAAAATGTATGCATTATGTACGTATGCATGAATGCTATTTATGCATTATAAAGGGAAACATGCCTCTATTTACTCGGGAACAAGGCTCTATTTTTGACTTTTGAAGTGATGAATCACAGATTTATCAATGGGACGAACTATGAGCTCTGGGCGATGCAGTTCATGAGTCTCAAGAAGTTGAACGGTAAAAAACATATTCTTACCGAGGAAGAGCCAGCAGAGAAGACTGGGATCTATGCCTCCTGGGAGGCTAATGATTCATTTTCCAAGGTTTAGCTGTCTGGCACGTTGTCGATGGAGATTGCAAATGATGTCCTCCATCAACCCACCGCTAAGGCGATTGGGATATACTGGCCGCCACATATTCACAGGTGCGGAATGAGACCAAGATGTTACTGCTCCAGCATGACATTTTCACGATGAAGCAGAATGGGCGGCCGCTTCACTCTTTGTATACATCCTTGAGGGGGATGTTTGAGAAACTATATAGCACTATACCCCTCACGGCTACCCCTAAGCAGAAGAAGACCTTCCGGAATGCTACCATGGTGGGGGTACTGCTAGCAGCACTTGATCCAGAGTATGAGGCAGCCCGATCTCAGATACTTGCCGATACTACCATTCCTCCTATGGAGGAAGTTTACCGAAGGCTTAGCCGCATCTCTATTCCTTCCAACACTTCTACTCCACCACCTTCGGTGATGGCTGTGTCGCGAGGGAGAGGTGGTCAGTCTTCCTTTCGTGGACTTAGACCTCGTGGCCGAGGAGGTCGCTTTCGCCAATCATGTACTTTCTGCCATCGCACAGGTCACTCTGAGGATACATGCTATTCTAAGTATGGGTTTCCACCTGGACGTTCAGTGATCATAGCTGATGGGACGCATTCCCCCATCGTTGGATAGGGGGAGATTACCTTTTCACCGTCCATGCATTTACAGAATGTTCTACATGTTCCTGATTTTTCCTTGAATCTACTGTCCATTAGTCAAATTACGAAGGATTTGTACTGTCGCGCTATATTTGACTCATCTTCTCTTATTTTTCAGAACATACTAACGGGGAGGGTGATTGGTTGTGGCTCTGAGTAGAATGGTCTCTATCGTATGGTCTGGAATTCATATACCGGTGTTACATTTTTTGAGTCCGTTATGTATTTCTCCCCTGCAGGTGACAAGTTGGCCTCTTCCACATCTAATGATGATGTTTATGTTCCTCCTCCTCCTTGCCTGAGTCCACCTTTGTCCATTCCTGTCCCGGTCGTCATGCCTACGTCATCTCCGTCACCACCACCACCACCACCACAACCACCTACCTGCCATTACCTAAACTCTATACACGTCGGTCAGGTCCTGCTCAGGAGGCACGTTAATCATCCATTACGCCTCAGGTATGTTCAGATGCTATTACTAACGATGGGTCGGATAGTGTGCATGTGCATGATTCTTTTTTGCAGGAGGAGTGTGCACCATCGATTACAGCGGATGATGATCTTGATGTCCCCATTGCTATTAGGAAGCAAAAACGAATTTGTGCGTCTTATTCCCTTGCTTCCCAGGTTTTTTTACCGTCTTACAGGAGACTTCCAGAGATTTGCTGCGCCTTTGTCTTCCGTGGAGATACCACGGAATTATCAGGATGCCATGAAAATTGACTGTTGGCGGTTGGCTATGGAAGAAGAAATGAATGCTTTACAGTCCCGCGGTACTTGGAGCTTGGTTACTACTCCGTCCGGTGCATCTATTGTTAGCTGCAAATGGGTATTCACCGTGAAATACCATGTAGATGGGAGCCTTGACCGGTAGAAGGCATGACTATTGGCTAGAGGCTTTACTCAAACATATGGTGTGGACTATTTAGATACATTCTCTCCAGTGGCTCGTCACTCTACTCTTCACATTCTTCTATCTGTTGCTGTGGTACGTGACTGGTCCATATTTCATCTTGATGTCGAGAATGCATTCTTGTATGGTGATTTGTAGGAAGAAGTCTACATGCAGTAGCCACCGGGGTTTGCTGCTGAGGGGGAGAATCATATGGTGTGTAGACTTCACAAGGCGATATATGACCTTAAACAGAGCCCAAGGGCGTGGTTCCAGAAGCTTTCCCACCTAATTGAACGACATGGATTCAAAAGATCAAATGTTGATCACTCGTTGTTCATTCAGAAGACTTCTAGAGGTACAGTTGTCATCATGGTATATGTTGATGATATTCTGGTTACAAGAGATGATGCTCAGGGGGTAGAGATGACAAAAGCATTTTTGGGTCGTCAGTTTGTCACGAAGGATCTTGATACCCTACGATATTTTCTAGGGCTGGAGTTTGCCAAGAATGCACAGGGTCTAGTGATGACCCACATGAAATATATTACAGATTTGCTGGTTGAAATGGGCATGGTTGGATGTAGACCATCGAGCACTCCTATGGATCCAAGTATGAAATTATATGACAACGATACTGGAGGTGAATAGGAGAAGATATTGAGAGATGATGTTTAAGCTTCTTTACATCACTATAACTCGACCCGATATTGCTTTTGCAGTAAGTCGAGTGAGTCCATTTATGGAGCAGCCAAAACAGGTACATATGGGTGCTATATTCATGATACTAAGGTATCTAAAGTCTTTTTCAGGCTAAGGATTGTTGTTTAGAAAGAACACATATTTATCTATTTTGGCTTGTGCAGATGCAGACTATGCAGGATGTCCTAAGGATCGTAAGTCTACTTCAGACTTTGTTGTTTTTGTGGGTAACTCTCTTGTTTCTTGGAAAGCAAGAAACAAACTATTGTGGCGAGATCTAGTGTTGAATCTGAATATAGGGCCATGGCACAAGCAAGCATGGAGATGATGTGGTTCGAGCTGTACTAGAAGACTTGCATATAGATGTACCTCTACCCATGCTAGCATTTCATGAAAGAACAAAACATATTGAGGTAGACTGCCACTATACTAGAGATATGATTCAGAAGGGTTTGATTTCTACTTCACATGTTAGTTCAGAGGAGCAGACTGCTGACATTTTCACCAAGCCATTGCTCAGAGGACCTTTCCAGAGATGTTCTTCCAAGCTGAGCATGATTGATATCTATGCTCCATCTTGAGGGAGACTGTAGAGAATATTATGTAGTCGGTATATCAGTTTCTCTATTTTTATTTTCCCGATAATGTCTTACGTAATTTACCTATGGGTCGTCTTTATATAAGAGAGCCTAGGGTTCTATGGAATAGACAGATTGCTCATTTCCATCAACACGTTTGTTAATTGTATATGACATTCAAATCCATATATCAACCACTAAACTAAAAACGATAAGTACCACCAACATTGTATTTCATTAATTTTTACATTTTTTACACCATGTACAATAGAGACTATAGATTCATACAAATCCCAAAATATATAGAGAAGAGAAAGAAAAGCTTTTAAATTATGAGCTGAACAAAAACTAACAAAAGTAACTATACCGTCTGGTATATACCCAGGTATAAGGAATCATCCATATCTACTGAGACGCAAGCTACTTGCTTGCCACACATGAAAGGTAGAAAAGGCATTAGCGAGCGTTGGTACTTTCCAAAAAAATATTAAAATAGATAGGCATTTAAAGTAGTTACAAAAGAAACAAGTAGAAAGGCATGATATTAACTTTTAACAACTACTTGTATTGAGAATGTTTTTCTAGTTACTCTGAATGTATTTCCGATTATTTCCTATTGACCCAACATTTTTTTACATATAACATTTTAAAATAGTAGTTGATAGCCCATACTTATATATTATTCTTTGTGTGCAAGATCTTCACGTCCGGAAAAGAAATGAGACTCCCGATAGTCAAGGGGTAGCGGAGAAGTCAGCAAGCAAGATGTCGGGCTTTATCAGGACACCTTAGGCTCTTAGTCCACAGTCCCTCTCTCGATCCAGCGAACCAGAGATCGGGGAGGGTGAGCTAAAAGCGGAAGAACTACTATGTTGGAACTGCACTTCTTCCTATAGAAAGAAGAGGTCCCGGGCCTCATATTTCTTTGAAGGGACCCTCACTTCAACTAGATATTCAGGGCGGACTAATTAACTGGTCTATATTGACGGTTGATCCTGGTTTAGCCTAAGGCGGGGATTTCATCTATCCTTGAAGGAAGTCCACGGACGAGACTAGTCGACATATTCTATGCGCATCAGGGTCGACAGTCCCTGAGCACAACTTACCGGCACTGGTACCCCACCGGCTGGAGTCGAAATTCATCCTCGGGCCAGCTCTCATATATACAGGTTCTCATATTTGTTGGTCTTGATAATAAGATGATGAAATTAAATATGGTTCTCAATTCTATCTAATTTTTCGAGTCTAGTGGATAATCTGTGGTCTTGGTCTATATGTGACCTCATACTATGACTCTAAGGCGTGAAGAGTGCCTTAGGGTTGGGGTGCCTCCATAGGCATGCGGTGTTGTGTAATGCATTCTAACTAAGTTCTCAACACATTTACTAACTTAAAATGATTCTGCATTCAACCTAATTACAGTCAACTCTAACCAACACAAGTTATAATTGCTTTAATCTCTTAGGCAAGATCTATTTTACTTCATTATGAAGTTAGCTGTAACTCCTCCAAAGGTAACCTGAAATTATTTAGATGTAGACATAGATGATTCAGGTGTAACATCGCCAAGCCTGTTTTGAACGGAAAGTAATCAAAATTCAAGCGGTGAGGTAGTAACCTAAGAGACTCTTTCGTCTCACCCTCTAATTGGAAGTGCGGTCCAATAGAGAGATAGGTCTACTCCAAAACTACGCCACAGAGATAGGTGAGAGGGACTCTTTGGAAAAAGTCACTTTAGAAACCGACCCGACTAGTACGGGAAAACGAGCTTGTACAAGAAACTAAAATCGAGGATCCCTGCATGGGTATCCTAAAATAGAGGGTCAACAGAGCTGGTCAAAAATTGAGATCCCAACGAGGCATAAAAACACTGCGAGTTTACGTAAAAATCGTGAAGGGGACTGCGATCCTAGACCCGCGCACTTGGCGGCCGCTGCCCTAAGTGAGCTTCCTTTTCTCCGTCCAGTTGAGGGTCACCGCACTCTCGCACGGTCAGGTGTAAAAGTCACCATGATTGGCATAATAATTTATAAGTCATTACCGATTCACAATCAACTTCATTTGTTTGTCTTACTCACTTCTTTCTCAATTCCCTTTGTGGTTAGTCGTATAGACCTAGATTCCATGGTCAATGATCTTATTGATATTACTTATGATTATTTGAAAAAGCCTAGGTCTTTGTCATAATGATTATATGAATTAAATGACGAGGATTATTTGGCATAATGATCGGAATAGTCATTTAATGGTTACTTAAGAGGAGAATTTTACTAATTTAATATTTTGTATTTCAAAATCATTCTTTAAAGTCAAGAAAATTTGACTAGACATGGAGATGACTTTAAGCATTATTTAACTAAAACATGCAGATCTGCACAAACCCGAACCCGGCCCGATTAGGGTCCGTATAACTCAATAAGGTTATTAATCTACGTTAAATAACATAATCGATCAATTAATCGTGAATCAAAAGTCGTTCGGGCGAAATCGACCAAAAATCGATCGCATCGTATTGTGTGACCGAAAGCCGTAACGTAAATTCGAAAACCGCAAAATAAACCGAGATCACCCAAAAATCTGATTCGATGAAATAAGATCAATGGAATCGACCATTCGTCAATCGGAGGTCGTTTGATATTTTAAAACCGCAAAATTTAGCCATAAACAAAACCGTATCTCGAGAATTTCGGGTATTCATACACAATCTAAAGTATGTGAATATTATACTTATTTAGATAATTATGTTTCATGACTATTCAGTTTTCTATTTCTGTTTTATTTATGTATCTCTTATGTAATTATCCTAGGGTCTTTCTCCTATATAAGAGAGCCCTAGGGTCTCTTCTATGATATGAAAAACGTTTCTCCCAACATGGTATCGGAGCAACGTTCCTAGACCGGGGTTCCCGTATCCCACCCAAAACCCTAACCCTACCCCCTCCCCGCCTCCTCCTGGTGCCGCCGACACCCCTTCCTCATCTCGACGCCGTCGGCAGCCCAACTAGGGCCCCCCGCCTACCGCCGTTGCCCCCAGGGCAGCCCTCCCGCGCGGCTACAAAAGGATCGGTGGCAGCCCAGCCCTCCTGCTCCGCCGCCCGGGCTCTCCCCAACCTCCTGCACCGTCGCCTGGGCTCTCCCCAGCCTCCTGCGCTGCCGCATGGGCTCTCTCCAGCCTCTTGCGCCGCCGCCTGGGCACTCCCCAGCCCTCCTGCGCTGTCGCCAAAGGCCCTACGCCCTCCTGTGCTTCGCTGAGGTGTCCAGCAATTGCCTAGTGCACTCCGATGGATTTTCCGTGATCTGAAACTGGTATTCCAACCCCTGTTCTGTAAATTATTGGTCTGAGTTTGGTTGTAGGTGGTGTTTTTTGTCTTCCATATCACATCTAACGCCACTAGACCACAATAAAATTCATCAGGATGGTTGTATGAGTCTACACATACAACCACTCCTCTTCATGCTTGTGTAGACATTTTCCGATTGATCTACTCCTCAGTTGTCCGAGGTTCATTTCATTGATACAATGTCCGACATTAAAAGTGATGTGTTCTCTTCTTCTGGTGCATTCAAAGGACCTACACCAGTGGTCAAGATGGATGGGACCAACTATGAACTATGGTCCATGCAGTTTCGCACTCTTATGCAGTGCCACAACAAAGAACACATTCTCACCGAATCTGAACCGGCGGACAAAACTGGGGCCAATGCTTCGTGGAAGCAAGATGATGCTTATACTCGTATTTGGCTCTCCGGGACGCTCACCATGGAGATTGCCAATGATATTGTCAACCAACCCACCGCAAAGGCTATGTGGGATATCTTAGCAGGCACATATGGACAAGCCAAGAATGAGAGCAAGATTCTTCAGTTACAGTTTGACATTTTCTCGACCAAACAGAATGGTCGCCCGCTTCATGTGCATTTTTCCCATCTTCGCGGCATGTTTGAACGCCTCCACAGCTTCATGCCTATCACTGCCAGTACCGAGCAGCAACAACAGTATCGGAACGCCACTATGACAAGAGTTTTCCCATCCTCTCTTGATTCCGAGTATGATGCAACACGTACACAACTTCTAACTGGAGAGACGATACTTCCTATGGAAGAAGTGTACAAGCGACTGAGTCGGATTACTACTACTCCCACTTTTGTCGCTCCGAATCCTTCCGCTATGGCCATCTCACGCGGAAGGGGAGGGTCTTCCTAGTTTCGAGGACGTGGTCTTCGTGGTCGTGGTGGAGGTCGTCCGCGTGGCCCATGTTCTTATTGCCATCGTCCTGGTCACTCTGAAGAGACATGCTTTCAGAAGCATGGATATCCAGCATCTGCAAGGGTTGCTGAACAGACCGAACCTACCTTGGCTCCATCCCAGGAGGCTCGCCTGGATGATATTGTTTCTAAATTTCACGAGATGATATTCGCTCCTATTATTCCGGCTGCGACTTCTTCTGATGCTGCAGCTACTGCCAGAGCTTCGTATAGCTCCTCAGGTACTACTTATGCTCTTACGAGTTGTAGCAGCTCAGATTTGACTGACTGGATTATGGATTCGGGAGCATTACATCATATGTGTGACGATAGAGCACAGTTTACTTCCTACAAACCGATTGGGTCGATTCGTGGTGATTGTTAATGGAGTTCGACTACCTATTGTTGGTAAGGGGGAGATTGTTCTAGCTCCTTCTTTTCATTTGCAGAACGTTTTACATGCTCGAGCCTTTCAGATGAATCTTTTGTCTATTAGTCAAATTACAAAAGATTTACATTGTCGTGCCATATTTGATCCATCTTCCCTTGAGTTTCAGGACATAGTATTGGGCAGGGTGATTGCTTGTGGCTGTGAGCAACGAGGATTGTACAAGCTTACCATACCATCTCATGCTAGGATCGCTACTATTCCTTCTGGATTTGTTTCACCGTTCATGTGGCATCTACGCTTTGGACATCTTCCTCTTCAGAAGATGTGTCATGTTCTACCACAATTATCCACTCGTACTACCTTGGATTGTGATGCCTGTCAGCTTGGGAAGCACCATCGCTCTTCTTTTCCATCTCGTCAGAGTCGTGACAATAATCAGTTGTTTGAGTTATTTCATTCTGATATTTTAGGTCCTAGTCGTGTTCTTAATCATCAGGGACATTGGTTTTATTTGGTTGCTGTTGATGATTACTCTAGACTATCTTGGGTGTTTTTGTTAAAACATAAGTCTGAAGCTGGTGCTCTAATCAAATCCTTTCTTATTGAGGTCAAAAACATTTTCTCCGCTAATGTTAAATTTATTCGTACGGATAATGCTTTGGAATTCTCTACCCTACAATTATCTGCATTTCTCAGATCTATTGGTATTATTCGTCAGACCTCTTGTGCTTATACGTCACAACAGAATGGTGTAGCTGAACGCAAACACCGTCACCTTCTAGATGTTACTCGAACCCTTTTGATTAAGAGTCGAGCTCCTCATTCTTTCTGGGGAGATGTCGTTCTTACAGCTTGTTACTTAGTGAACAGGTTGCCTTCCACCATGCTAGGAGAAAAGGTCCCTTTCTTGATTGTGTTTCCCGAGAAGGACCTATTTTCTCTCACTCCCAGAGTTTTTGGTTGCGTGGCCTTTGTCCACAATTTTACTCCTGGTCGTGACAAGCTCTCACCCAGAGCGGTCAAATGTGTTTTTGTTGGATATTCTCGTACCCAAAAGGGGTATCGTTGTTTTGATCCTATAGGACGGAAATATTATGTGAGTGCTGATGTCACATCTTTTGAGTCTATTATGTATTTTTCTCCTACAGGTGACATATTGTCCAATGGTAGTTCTGAAGAGGATGTAGTTGTTCTTCCACCACCTCCTTCTCCTTCAACTCTGCCTACTCCACCACAAAACTCTCCACCTCCACTTCCGTCTCCACCTCCACCTCCACCTCAATTCTTGCCACGTGTTTACACTCGTCGGTCTTCAACTCACCCGCTGCTCATATGCCCTCTACATCATCCAGCACGCCTCAGGTATGTCATGAGCATATTGTTTCATCTGATGGTGCTGGTCTTTTGGATGGTACACATGCTGAGTCAATTGTACAGAACAACGTGGATGATGACCTGGAGGTTCCCATTGCTTTGAGGAAGCCTCGTTGTCAGTGTGCTACTTACCCTCTTGCTGCACATGTTACTTTGGATCATCTTTCCGAAGAGTACATGCGCTTTGTTGTGGGACTATCTGCAGTTACTGTCCCACGAACATATCAGGAGGCGTTACAGGACAGTAGGTGGCGTATGTCCATGGAAGAGGAGATGGCAGCCTTGCAGTCGCGGGGTACATGGAGTCTTGTGCCTGCTTCTTGGGGTGCCTCCGTAGTCAGCTGCAAGTGGGTCTTTACAGTCAAGCACAAAGCAGATGGCAGTGTGGATCGCTACAAGGCGAGACTTGTGGCACGTGGTTTCACCCAAACTTATGAGGTGGACTATGAGGATACTTTTTCCCCAGTAGCCCGACACTCAACGCTTCGTATCCTTCTATCAGTTGTAGTTTTCAAGGATTGGCCTCTTTATCCGCTTGACGTGAAGAATGCATTCCTATATGGGGATCTACAGGAGGAAGTTTATATGCAGCAGCCACCAGGGTTTGCTACTGAGGGGGAGTCCCAGAGGGTATGCATGCTCCATAAGACGATTTATGGCCTTAAGCATAGCCCTAGAGCTTGGTACCAGAAGCTATCGGAGCTGATAGAGCAACAGGGGTTTGTACGGTCTATTGCAGATCATACACTTTTTGTCCAGAAGACACAGAGAGGTCCCATTGCTATTCTTGTCTATGTAGATGATATCATTGTCACAGGGGATGATGAGCAGGGCATTCAGACTGCCAAAGAATTCCTTGGTACGCAGTTTGTGACCACGGACCTTGGCACTCTTCGATACTTTCTTGGACTGGAGTTTGCCAGGAACCAACGTGGTCTTGCGATGACCCAAAGAAAGTTTGTGATGGATTTGCTTTCTGAGACAAGTATGACAGAATGCAAACCTGCTACTACTCCTATGGATCCAAGTATGAGATTGTATGATGATGACACTAAAGAGGTTGACAGCATGAGATACAGAGAGCTTGCTGGGAAGCTCTTATATGCCACCATCACTAGACCAGATATTTGCTTTGCAGTGTGTAAAGTTAGCCAGTTCATGGAGCAACCTAGGAAGGTGCATATGGATGCTGTTCAGATGATTTTGAGGTACCTGAAGAATTCACCTGGTACTGGTCTTATCTTCAGTAGGGATACATCTCTTGAGGTGACTGCCTGTGCAGATGCAGATTATGCAGGGTGCCTCAAAGACAGGAAGTCTACTTCTGGCTTTGCTGTTTTTGTGGCAACTCCCTTGTTTCATGGAAAAACAAGAAGCAGACAGTGGTTGCAAGATCCAGTGTAGAATCTGAATACAGGGTCATGGCACAGGGAAGTGCAGAGATGATGTGGGTTAGATCCGTGTTGACGGACCTTGCTGTTGATGTTCCTCTTCCTATGCAGTTGTTATGTGATAATCAAGCAGCTCTGTTTATTGCCAATAATCCTGGTTTCCATGAACGAACTACACATATAGAGGTAGATTGCCATTACCCTAGAGACATGATTCAAAAGGGTCTCATATCTACCTCTTATGTTTCTACTGGAGATCAGACAATTGATATCTTCACCAAGACACTTACTAGAGGTCCATTCCAGAAGTGTAGCACCAAGCTGAGCATGATAGATATCTATGCTCCAGCTTGAATGGAGTGTTGAGATAATTATGTTTCATGACTATTCAGTTTTCTATTTTTGTTATGTATCTCATGTAATTAATCCAGGGCCTTTCTCCTATATAAGAGAGTCCTAGGGTCTCTTCTATGATATGAAAAACGTTTCTCCCAACAATACTCATTTTGATCGTCATTCAAAGATGGTCAAAACGAGCTATTGTACACCAAAATCCGACACTCGACGTGCATATGCGGACAACTTCGGTTTTCTATATGAGTTTAATGGGGCTGCCTCAACAATGGCTGCCCCCGCGTCATTTTCGACGTTTTTTTATTTTTTTTTGAATAATATCACCATATATATTCATCCCTTTATCTCTCTTATATGCCATTCGAATTTCATCAGAAACAGAGACTCTTACGGCCTCCATCCGGATAGTCATTTTTTAACAGTAACAGTATTTTTTAAACCGACACCAATGGCATATAGGATAGATATAGGGATGAATATACATGGCGATATTTTTTGCAAAAAAAATAAAAAAAGCACCGAAGGGAGCAGCCCCATTAATCTCTTTCTATATATAAGAGAGTTATCATTTAAAAAAATAAAAATTTTTACATTGTTGTTGCCTGTTGTGTGCTGTCCCCTTCCACTTGTCTTATATCCTCTCCACATGTCAATAACCCTAAGCCCCTCTTCCATTATATATGTCACCACACCCCCTATCCTCTTTCTCCCCATTTTTCTCAAATTCTCAGCCGTAGAGTCTCCCTTTCTTCTCTATTTCTTGCTGGAATATGGAGCTACAGCTCCTTTCTCCAATCAAAGAGAGCTCCAGCTATTCTCTCACAAGGTTACTGCCGTTTCCAAGACCCAGCAACTGGAGCCCTCCCAACCTATTCCTTGGAGATGCTCTCTGCAGCCAGCGGCTGCAGCCTGCTGCTCTGATTCAACAAGTTATTGCCGCTTCTGAGCTCCTTGCAACTACTGTTGCTGGAAGCCCTGCTAACAGCCAGATGTTGCTCCAATTACAAGCCAAAGCTACTGCCGTTTTCAAGATTTAGGCCTCCTGTTGGAGCCCCTGTAGCAACCCATTTGCATGCCTCGCTGTATGCAAGGTAAAAAAAAAGGTATATCTAAGCCTCCCTTCTTGCTGCATTCCATGTTTTTTTTCTTCCACAAATAAGCATCTATCTTAGTTTCCATACGTTATTGTTAGTATGCATTGTTGGAGTACCAATGATTTGATATGTATTGTTAAACATTGTTCAAATGTTTTTATATAAATTTGAACACTTCAGATTCTTTTGCATAGTTCGCATACCTTAACACGGACTTGACATCTAAGTTTATATTGGAATGATTAATTAATTTTGAGAGTACGTTAACAACCTTGAGTTCTGGGGTCATCATAATTTGTTTTTAGTATACAACAGTTGCAAGTGTGTAAGAAATATTTGTGTATATATATAGGTACCTTTAGGTAAAAAAACATTTAGTAGACCTCACAATATAAATCTCTACAGTTACTATGAAAATATAAGAATTTTGACAAACAAAGCTTGGGCAACACGGGGTTGGCAACTTTTTCTTATCATACAATATCTATCCATATTCTTCAAGCTCCTGTTAGGATATTTTTACTCACTTATTGGGTTCTCCTTTACAAGATTTTGTCTCGTAGTCAGAAACTTAGAGCTATCATCTCATCATGAATAAAAACATCAACTAATTATGGAAACACAGGATATGTCTATTTTGACAAACATATGCACTACATCTACCTTTAAACCAGTTAGCCTCAATACTCTTCTCTTGAATCTTCTACCTCCTTACTGCTACAACTCAGTTTTGAGAATAAAGAAACCATGAGCCGCATTTAATTAACTGGATTGTCATCAATCATCATCACTGACCCCATATCTTCTCAACTCACTGACCTTCTACTTCTACAAAGGTGTGAGTCCCACGAATAAAATGATAAGTTTCTACTTAATTGGGAAACATGGGATGTGTTTCTAATCATAATCATAAAAAGAATGGTAAATTTTCCTCGGTAAGGTTTCTTGCGATCTCAGAGGTTAAGATCTTTTTAGACTATTGTTGCATGTGGGGCAAGACCACCTAATAGGGTCAAATTAAAGTTTGAAGCAGTAAAAGAACCTCTCCTCATACTTCATGAAAACATTAGTTATTACCATTAATATCCTTTGATGAAAATTTGCTTAAAGTAATCTTGGGGAAATTTAGCGTTTATCTAAACTTGAATCCATATCTAATAAACAATTTTTATCTTATGATTCGAAAAATGAGAACTTTGGAGTATTTTAATACAAGAGACTTATAGAAATTTCGATCAATAATTATGCCACTAAATTATGAATTTAATGAGAAAAATTTTGAGTTTCTACATTGAATTAAACTTAGAATCATATCCAATGAATATATGAAAATCTCAAAATTTTAGAAATGATAAACTATGACCCTAAAGACCGATCATCTTCATGAATAAATCATTTAGGCATATTCTACTAACTATAAATCACTTTTGACTGAATTATTGATAATAGACCTAGATCTGTACAAGTCAACCACGAAAAATATTAAGGATGAAGAATCAAGTCAGCGTTGGTGATTCAGTGATGACTGATAAATATTGAGTGCCAGTCATGGTGACCCTCACACCTGACTGTACGAGGGTGCGATGACCTTCAACTGGGCGGAACATAAGAATCTCAACTAGGGAAACGACTGCTTAGTGCGCGTGTCTAGGATCCCAGTTTTTTCTCGATTTTTCGCGAGCGCTCGCAGTTTTTACGCCTCTCTGGGATCCACAAATTTTCTTTTAAAAACAAGTTCTGCTGACCCTTGTTCTTTAGCGTACCTAGGCTACATGGCCCTCGGTTTTAGTTTTTCGAGCTCGTTAGCCCGTACTAGTCGGGCCGGGTTTTCTCTTAGAGTGGCTTTTCCGGAGAGTGTCTCTCACCTGTCTGTGTGGCGTAGTTTTGGAGTAGACCTATCTCTCTATTGGACCGCACTTCCAATTAGAGGGCAAGATGGAAGAGCCTTGTGTAGGCTACCTCACTGCTTGAGTTTTTGTTTACTTTTCGCCAACAGACTTGGCGATGCCAAATCCGAATCATCCATGTTTACATCTGAATCCTCTATGGCTACATCTGAATCAGTTATAGTTAAATTTCGAGGAGTTACAATTAAACTTGAATTGAGTTACAAATGAGTTTGGCTTAAGTTGAAATGTATTATAGTTAAACAGGTCACAACTGAGTTGGCTACATGGAAGCTTGGTTACAGTTGAGTTGATATTCGTTGAACTACTTATCGTCCTGCCAATAAATCCTGACAAAAAGAAAAGGCCATATCATAAAAATCATCCTTATCAGACTACGAACTACTACCACAGTTGATAGAAATAACTAGTGGATGTGTTGGGAACTTAGTTAGGATGCATTTTACTCCACCGCATGTGTACGGAGACACCCCAACCCTAAGGCTTCCTTACTGCCTTAGAGTCACAGTGTGGGGTCTTATCCAGACCAAGACCACAGACTATCCACTAAACTTGAGAAATTCAACAGGAAAAGAATCAAAACACCAAGCCCATCATACACACTTAATATGATTAATCCACACGATTCTTAAATTTCATTATAAGCATCTAATAAAGACAATGACTATATAAGAACCCAACATCCATATTATTTAAGATTCATCAAATATGAATTATAATTTAAAGTGTGATAGCTTAACTATTGATCATATAATCTATATACAAAATTGTTAACGTTGAGTAATTGGGGTAGGATGAGTAAGTCCGAAAATTCATTTACCAAGCAACTTGAAAACCTGTTTCAATGCAAGTAGCTCTAAATTTTAATTGTCAAGCCCAATTTACTTGATTTCTTTTGGAGCCACTAAATTTCCTGTTATTTCTAATTAATATATTTACTCAACATTTGTTGATGTTCTTTTCTCCCTATTATATGTATTGCAAGCAGAATACCTGCACCATGGTATTGGGAGAGTTGAACCTCAGCTTCCGCAGTTACTATTGTTAGGTACGTATGCTATAGTTTTGTTCAAGGTTTTATATATGCTTTTCTTTCTCTTCTGTTAAACATCTACATTATGCAGTTTCTTTTGTTTCATATTAAATTATATGGAGATTTTCTTACTCGTCATTAGTGATAATTAAGTGTCATTAGCAAAAGTAGGACACATGGAGCGCAAATCATGGGACACGTGTCGTTATACATACAGGACAAGTGTCAATACACAAGAGTACCATGTTTTCATCATTCTAAGACTAACATGTGTCCTAATGCATATAAGGTATGGACCTCATGCTTGTGCAACAAGTTCTCTCATGCATGAGTCATGTGCCATGGTGCATGGATGGCAAGTGTTGCCATGTGTCTTTATGTATGGTAGAGAGGTAACATGTGTCTTAAAACCTCCCTTATATGTTGACACATGTCACACATGCAAAGGGGTTGGAGGCCAATATATACCCATGACCTCTTTATTCTACTCACTCTATCTCACACCCCTCTCACCACCTTAGAGCCACAAGGCCGTCGAGGTTGTTGGAGGAGCACGATAGGAGTCACGGCGAAGCTCTGTCGGTTACCGAGAGCGCAATAGAAGCCGCAACGAAGTTCTGTCAGCCATCAAGCTGTAGTACCCAATCTAAGACGGATATATGGGGTATTCACTAAAGAAGGCGATTCCGACTCGAATTAGATAGCAATGAGGTGAGGAATTCTCAAGCGCTTTTTTAAAGTAATAATCTTTAGCTTTTATGCATGGTTTTGATAGCAAGTATGAAATCGTATTTTTCTAAAGCATTTACGTATGAATTGCAAGTACCGTATAGTAGATATGAAATCAGGTCTTTAGAAAGTTTTTCAAATGTTGTTTCAAGTATTTTATCTGGATAGCACATTTTCAAAGCATATGATTCTTTGTGGAACATGAAACATAAATTTCACTAATTAGATTTGAGCTTTATATAAAAGAAACTTGTTTGGACTGTCACTATGCAATATCTATCGGTTTTCAAGTTCTTAATAGTTCTAGTTATCAAAATATGCATGTTATGTCAGATTGTTTTATGTTCATGAATTAGTTGTTATGAGCTTGAATTAGCAAGATTACGGATTATTAGTGTCAGGAAAAGAATCCGAATCAGAAAGTAAGCACCACAGTAGCTATTTTATACAGTCATGAACTAGCCATTAGATATGGTGATGTCATTAGATATGACCCTGAAACAGCCATTAGATATGGTAAACCATTAGATATGGTATCAATAGGACTTTGGGTCCGCATTCTGTATACATATAGGCTTTGGACCGTATGTAGGGTGTTTTTGGTCTTTGGGACCGTCTGCGCATATGACTTAGCTTTGTTTCAGCATTCATGAGTCGATAACTTAGCTACAATGGTGATTAATGCAAACAGATTGATAGTAATAATTATGTTTCAGTTTATCTTCTTTTGAAGTGATTTCAGTGTTCAATTGCAAAACTAGCATGTTGTTATATAGTTAATGTCATAAAGTCTCTTTCAAGCTATTTCAAAATATTCAGCTAAAATTTTGGTATGATGCTCATATTTCAACTTTTAGCTATATGTAAAATGTTTGAGATCCTTTCACTGGGTCTAAGATTATAAATGGGTTTGGACTCATCCCTTTATATTATAATTATGTACCGATCAACAGAATCAAGACCAGAAGGAGAAAGGACTGCTTATACACTAGAAGAAAGTGGTTTTCGTTTTTTTGTACTGTCTGTTGTTTTGTAAGGAGATGTAATAGAACTAGTGTAAGACACTTCTTTGTATTGTGAATTTTAAATACAACAATGATTTGTTTGATGAGATTGTCACATGTGTACTTTGAGGAAAAAGAAGCAAAATGATCTCTGTCGCGGCTCGTTCTGGTTAGCGGGACGGGTCGAGACAACTTGTGGAATCAGAGCAAAGGTTTTAGGATCTTGAGTAAGAATTATATTAGGAGTTAATCTATAAATATTAGAAGATAATTTAGTTATCATAATTTGATTTGAACTTGGAAGAAAATTGATGTTATAATCTTGAGGATATTTGGAATCATTGGAGGATTTATGTTGATGAAGGATCTAATTGAGGTTTTATTTTTATAGGAAACAATGGCAGGAGAGCAGCCACAAGCGACCACCCAAGGCCCTAGTCAGGAGAATAATAACAACAACCACGTGTATGACATGTTCACCTTGATTGCTCAAACACTAGGAGGCATGGTTGCCCAGTCCATTAAAAGATATGAATTTGAGCACCAGTTGCCATTTGAACATGTAAAGAAGTTGGGAGCAGAACCATTTGTAGGAGATACTGATCCAAAGAAGGCAAGGGAATGATTCAAACATATGGAGAAAATATTTGCTCTAATGGATTGTACGGATGAACAAAAGTTGAAGTATACAATATTTTTACTAAAAGCTAGCGCTGATGATTGGTGGACATCGGTGAAGATGAAATATCCAAACCCATCTCACGTTACATGGGAGATCTTTTAGAAAGAGTTCAATGAAAAATATTACCCAAGGATTTATCAGGAGGAGAAACGTAGGGAGTTCCTATTCCTTACTCAGGGGAGCAATTTGTTTATGAATATGAGAAGAAATTCACATAACTTTCAAAGTTTACTGCTTCTCTGGTTGCAACAGAGGAAGAAAAGTGTAGACGTCTAAAAGATGGTATGCATATTGACTTAAAGGAAATGGTTTCAGCCACTGGATATACTAATTATGCAAAATTAGTAGAGGCTGCTCGTGGGGCTGAACGAGTAGTGATAGAAAGAAGGAAATGCAATGATCACGGAAAGAAAAGGTTTGCAGATAGACCCCAATGGAGAGGAACCACGAACAAAGAACCAAGAACAGCTGGGAATTCAAGGCAAGATAATAGGTCAGCCCTTAGAGTACAAGGGAATCAAACAAATAGATTTACAGTTGGGACTTCTGAAAACAGAACACTTTCTTTTCCACAATGTACAAACTGTGGAAAATTTCATCCGGGAAGTTGCCGCAAGGGGACCGCGCGGTGTCATCAATGTGGCGAGATAGGCCACTTACGTCAGAATTGTCCCGCACTTGTCTAAGGCCATCGGGTTATGGGAAGACCGGCATAGAATGAAAATCGTGATATCGTTATGCGTCATCCTCCACATGCAAGGAAACAAAATAAAAACAATACACAGAAAAGATCAAACCAGAGAGAGAGAAAAGCTTTTGCTATGACCTTAGAGGAGGCCATATATGCGGATGATGTTGTATGATGTACCACTATTATTTTTGGTAAAAGTGCACATACTCTTTCTGGTGCAAGTCATTTTTTTATTTCACAAAGATTCTTCATATATGCTGATAAAGTTACAAGTACTCTCAAGCATGCTTTAGCAATTTCTTTGCCTAAGGGAGAACCAGAAATTGTTAGGGATATCCTCCGAAATTGTTTGATTAAGATAGGAGAAAATTATATTAAAGTAGACCTGATTCTTATAGAGATAAGAGAATTTGATGCTATCTTAGGAATGGATGGCTTAAGTACATATCATGCTCTTCTAGACTGTCATAAGAAGCATGTTACTTTTAGAAAACCAGGTGATATCGAATTCACTTTCTATGGAGAAAGAAGGATATATCCTATCCATGTCATCTCCTGTCTCTTAGCCCAGAAGTTATTAAGGAAGAGATATTTCTCTTATGTTGCTTATGTGTTTAATACTAAGGCAGAAGCAATCAGTTTAGAAAATATCTCTGTGGTGAAGGAGTTTCCAGAAGTGTTTCCAAATGAACTGCCAGAAGTTACTCCTGATAGGGAAATTGAATTTACTATTAACCTCATTCCGGGAACCAATCCAATTGCCTTAGCTCCTTACAGAATGGCCCCAACTGAACTTAAAGAACTCAAAACCCAAGTGCAGGAGTTGACAGATAAGGGATTTATACAATCCAGTATGTCTCCTTGGGGTGCTCATGTTCTATTTGTTAAGAAGAAAGATGGTTCCATGAGACTTTGTGTAGATTACAAGAGACTAAACATAGTGATTGTCCGCAATAACTATCCTCTACCCAGAATAGATGGCTTATTTGATCAATTGCAAGGGGCTTCTATGTTTTCAAAGATATATTTGAGATAAGGGTACCATCAGCTCAAAATTAGAGTTGAAGATGTTCCTAAAACTGCCTTTAGGACTCGTTATAGACATTACGAATTCCTGGTAATGCCTTGTGGATTGACAAATGCCCCAGCTGCCTTTATGGACTTGATGAATAGGGTTTTCCGTCCATATCTGGACAAGTTCATGATCATATTTATGGATGATATTCTAGTATATTCTAAAATAGAGGAAGAACATAGAGAACACTTGAGAATTGTGCTTCTAACTCTGAAGGAACACCGATTATATGCAAAGTTTAATAAATGTGAATTTTGGTTGAAGAAGGTTGCATTTTTAGACCATGTCATATCTGGAGAAGGAATAGCAGTAGATCCATCAAAGATAGAAGCCGTTCTTAGATGGAAACAACCGTTAAATGCATCAAAAATCCGAAGTTTCCTTGGATTAGCTGGGTATTATCGAAGATTTGTTGAAAAATTCTCTAGTTTTGTCGCACCATTGACAAGATTAACTAGGAAGAATGTGAAGTATAGTTTGGACGAAGAATGCGAGAAGAGTTTTAAGGAACTCAAGAGTCGTCTCACCTCAGTACCTATACTTAGCCTTCCTTCAGGATAAGGTAATTATGTAATCTATAATGATGCCTCGAGACAAGGGCTGGGATGCATCATAATGCAGAATGATAAGGTGATTGCGTATTCTTCTATACAGCTAAAACAACATGAGTTAAATTACCCAACTCATGACCTTGAGTTAGCAGCTATAGTCTTTGCCTTAAAGATCTGGAGACACTACCTATATGGAGAAACTTGTCGAATCTTTATGAATGAACAGAGTTTGAAATATATTTTCTATCAGAAAGAGTTGAATTTAAGGCAAAGAAGATGGTTAGAGCTAACCAAAGATTATGATTGTTCCATAGAATATCACCCGGGGAAAGGCAATGTCTTAGCTGATGCTCTCAGTCGAAAGTCTAAGGGTCAGCTATCTCACTTAAAAGTAGAGTATTTACAGTTGAAAGAGTTACGTGCAAAGTTAGCATAAATAGCTCTGGAGCCTTACAAGTGAAACACATATTATATGATAAAATTAAGGAAACACAAATCCATGATTCTAAAATCATTAGAATGTTTGAGAAGATTATGGGAGGCGATGAAGACGGGTATACAATAGATGGTCAAGAGGTTTTATTCTTTAAAGGAAGATTGTCTGTTCCGAAGAAATCTGATATAAAGACTGAGATTCTGGAGGAGGCACATAACTCCATGTATACTATGCACCCAGGAAGTACTAAGATGTATAGAACACTTAAAAGTTACTATTGATGGTCTGGCGTGAAGAGAGAGAGATCGCAGAGTATGTTTCTAGATGTCCTATATGCCAACAAACTAAACCGGAGCGTTTGAGACCTGCGGGAACATTACAACCACTTCCAATACCAGAATGGAAATGGGAGCACATCACTATGGATTTTGTCACAGGATTTCCAAGGACCCGTCGAGGTCACGATGCAATATGGGTCATAGTAGACAGATTAACTAAATCTGCACATTTCTTAGCCATTAACATGACATACATTCTAGACCGCTTGGGAAAGATCTTTGTTAATGAGATAGTTCGCCGTCATGGGGCTCATGTGCCAATTGTATCTGATAGAGATCCACGATTCACTTCCAAGCTTTGGCCAAGCTTACATAAAGCTATGGGAACAAAGCTAGCATTTAGTATAGCCTTTCATCCTCAAACAGATGGCCAATCAGAACGGACTATCCAGACTCTAGAAGACATGCTTAGAGCTTGTGCACTGAGCTTTAAAGAAAGCTGGGATGAACATCTCACTTATAGAGTTTGTATACAATAACAGCTATCATGCTAGTACTGGGATGGCACCTTATGAAGCCTTATATGGTAGACCATGTAGAACACCTATCTGTTGGAATGTGGTTGGAGAACGAAAAATGGTTCAACTTGAATTAATACAAAGCACAATAAAAAAAGTTGACGAAATTGTAACACCCGGGATCCGCATAAAACCAAACTCGACCCGATTTGGGTCCGATTTACCCAATAAAGTTGTCGGTGAATACCAAACAACCTAAAATGATCAATTGATCATGAATCAAAAGTCGTTGGACGAAATCAACCAAAAATCGGTCGCTTCGTAATGCGTGTTGCGAAAAGCTGCGACGTAAAATAAGAATCTGTGAAACAAATCGAGACCACCTAAAAATCAGATTCGACGAAACAAGATCAACGAAATCGACCGTTCGTCAATCGGAGGTCATTTGATATTTTAATTTCACAAAATTCAAACCCAAACCGAAATCGTATCTCAAAAATTTTGGGGGTTTAAACCAATAGAAAGTATATCAATATTATACTCACTTTGATCGTCGTTCATAGACGACCAAATCGAGATTGCGCATTGAAATCTGACGCTCGATGCGTGAGAATGGTCGACTTTTAATTTTTTTCACAAAGTTTTTATTTATAATAAAAAAATAATATATGTACATATTTCTGTACAAGACTGACGTTGGAAAAAATTGATCTCAAATTAGTAGCAGGGTTTTTAATTTGAATTTTAAATTTAAAATTAGAGTCAATCAAGATAAATTGAAGATTTAAATTTATTTTCAAATCGATAAGTTAGTTGGTTAGAGTCCAAATTAGGATAAGTTGGGATTTGAGTTTTGATTTATTTCTAGTTTCGTAATCCCATCCCTCCTATATAAAGGGATGGTAGTCTATAATTTTAAACAGTTCAAATGATAGGAAAAATTGAGATTTTATCTCTATCTCCCTCTTTCATCTCTCTCCTCCTGCGCGATCTACACGCTTCTTCTTCCTCGAATCTCACACAACTGGCGCACCTTCTCTCCTTCTCCCCTCAAAATTATTCTTCCACCAAATTCCCACCATCAATAAGTATTTTTCCATCGTCGCAAAATTCTATTTGCATCAATAGGTCTCAACCGACACATGGTCGAGACCCTCCCACAATGAAGTTGTGTCCTAACTGAAACCTGCAATGGGAAAGGGAAGGCTCGAAGCACCAAGCTTCGAGCGTGTCGTGTGAAGATAAGGGTGAGCAATGGTGCTCCGATGCGAATGGTGGAGGAGACGGAGCTGGATTCTGGCCATGTGTTGGCTGGAGTTTGGATGTTGTGGAGGAGGCAAATCAGAAAGATGATGAGGTAACGAAGATGAGGGTGAAGCTCCGAGTTGGTTAATTAGGTCGGGGTGAAGGTATAGCAGAGGGTTGGTTGGAATGAAAGAGTATAGAGGAAAACGGGAAGGAGGAGATGAAGAGTGAAGATTGAGGTGGAGAAGGAGAAGAAGAGATAAAGGTCACCTAGATTGTAGTGGGTGGATGCTTGAGAGAAAGGAGCTGGAGCTCCTTGGTTCTCTCTCAACACGTGGTTGGGCAAAGCTAGGCATGATCGGAAGAGCCCACATGGTGGAGGTATCCCCACGCCGGATCTCGAATGGAGGGAGATCGGTCGTTGTCGCCTCTTGTGCAAGTTCTCGAGCTGTCATGTGGAGTTCCTCACAAGCCGGTGTCTCAATGTGTGGAGGATGGTGATGGAGAGGGGCGGCGAGGGATTTTTATAGGTGTTTAGGGCTTGGACGATGAAGGGCAAAGGTGACGTGAGTTTCCTTGGCCGAGAAGATTGAAAGGAAGAGGAGCTCGAGGAGGAGAGAGGGTTGCGAGGGAGTAGTGTCTTGGAGTTTGATCGCAGGAGGGTGGAGTAGCAGAGCAGTGAAGGTGGAGGAGATGGGGCGCCGTCGCAAGCTTCGGATGAGAGGGGTGATGTCCTTGGCCATTCGATCAGTCGAGATCGAACAACCACGAACACACCACGTAGCATGGGGGATCATTAAAATAAATGAATAAAAATTAAATTGATAACTAAATAAAAATATATGGACCATTGGATAAAGCATTCTTCATCAAACGACCCAGATAAGAGAATAGATAACGAGAAGCTGGGGTGACACTTGGCGACTCCAAGAGCTACCACGTATCACCCACACAAAATCCAATATAAAAATTCAAAGAAAATGAAGTCAAATTAAAAAGCATCTTCATGAAAGTTGTTCGTCTCGACAAGATCTACAACGTTTCTGCAGGAATCAAAATCAAAAGAAATCATATGTTTTGTGGTACTCTATGTATATAAAATACCTTTTTCGGATTTTACAACTTCTGTGATTTTTAAATTTGGAAAATTTCAAGATAAAATCAAATAAAATATAAAATAAATAATTACATATTAATCTATTTTTTTGTATTTTTAATTATTTAGAAAATAAAGAAATAAAAGATGAGGGACTTATAGACATATTATATATACAAACTCATAGTGGCTTGTTTTGTTTTGTTTTTAATTCAATTTTGAATTGGATTTTTACACATTTATTAAAACATAAATCAAAGAAAATACATAAAAAAGAAATCAATCTAAAGGAGTTATTTGTGTGCCTAAAATAATAGGGTCAAATCAGATAAAATATACAATATACAATGAGGTCCTAAAACTCAAGTTTCACATATGAACTCCGATTCTTTTGAATTCGGTCTTGTTTTGTAGTGAATGTACATTAATTCAAAAGTGAGTAGAGGCTCATAGGAGACTATATGTGAGAGATATTGGACTTTGCGTTTTTTTATCTTAAAACTAGAGTTTGGGTTTATTTGATAATTATACATGGTAGTATTTTTTGATATTTTTCCTTTATTAATTTTAGAAATATGTACACAAAAAAAGTTGATTTTATTTGACTTGGAATTAATGAAAATTAACAAATAATGGGGGAAGTTATAGTAATATACATGTGATAATGTACGTAGGATCTTTACCTTCTTATTTATGCAATTTAAAATGCTAAAATAAAAATAATATATACACATGCATGAATGCTAATAATGCAATATAAATGCTAAAATGCAATTAATTACTTGGGAACAAGGCTCTATTTTCAACTTTTAAAGTGAGGAGTCACATATTCATCAAATGTACACATCTATTTTCCTTTCCGAAGTGCAATAGGAGATTAATATAGAGTTCCACACCTCTCCTCCTCCGTTTGTCCTCAGGATGCAAGATCAAATTAAAATCCCCACTAATGATCCATGCCTTCGATCAAAATCTCTCATGAATGAGACGAAGATCCTCCAAGAGCTCTCAAGTAGCCGATGCACTTGTTGGCCTATACACATTAGTAAAAATAATACATCTATCATCAGCCTCTTCCAAGATAAGCTTATTACAGTTCCATCAAGAATTGCCTTCCATGAACTATCAAACTCAATTATTCTGAAAGAAAACAAATGTGTGCCACCGACCTCCCGCCACACAACATCCACCCATGGGAAACTTTTGTTTCTTGAAGTATTGCTACATAAACCCTCTAGTCCATCAAGAGATCATTAACTGCCGTCTTCTTCTCTGGCCTCCCCTAAACCTCTTACATTCCAAGTGAAAACGTTACTTTGGAGATTGAACTAACCTCCTCGATAGGATGACTCCTATACATTCTGCCAGCTCCTTCTAGCTGTAATCTGCAACATGCACAGTCCTTTGTGATTCCCCTTGTAAATTCCGGTCATTCTCAGATGTACTCCCCAGTTTGTTTGAAACCAACAAATTAGAATCCCTCCCCTAAGTCCTAATAGTCATTCTATATAAGGGTCTTGTCTCTCCATTTCCACGCTCATCTCGATGATTCACACATTGACTCAAAGTCTTCAATAGAGAGTCTACGATCGCCAAGTTTACCTTTGAAAAATATTTCCCCGACGTTGTGTAGTGAAGAAATCCCATATGCTTCACTCGGATCATCATTTACAACACCAATCCACTAGATCTTTAAGACGATGATACCATCCCTGATGCACCAGAGAGAGAAGAAAAGGAAATGGGAGCGAAGGGACCACGGTTCTTTAAACTCACATGTTTTCTCTAAAGATGAGCGAGGGTTTCGTGTTTTATGTCGGTTTTATTCGAAGTCGACGAGTAAGAATCGAGTTCAAGATTGGTTCACCAGATCCATTTTGGGTCTCAACACCCGGTTCTACATATCTACTGGATCAAGATAATGACGACGATCAAAACCTGAGTTCAAGAGCAACCTTTGGATCCAGAGATCAGGGATCGAACCCGTAAATTGCTGCATCGCTAAAACTAAAAGAGAGCGCAACTAGGGATGGGGTTCTCAAGTTTTGGTGCACAAAGAGCGGAGGTGGCAAGATCTCGAATTCCAAGTCGACAGAGTCCCGATGGTCCCTTAGACCTTCTTCTCGAATCTTCGGTGCCAGAATTCACCAACGATTCAACTTCCATCTTCCCATATCATTGCACCCGTTTAACTTCCATCACCATAAGCCCATCCCCAACCTATGGTGATGCATCTTCCACTGCCAAAGTCACTTGTCGCTACACCTTATTATCGAGCACCACCTGATGACAACCTCAAGATATGGGGTCATAGGGTCAAATAACCCCTTATTCCATTCCTCGACCTACAGTCGGAAGGATGAAGCCTCAATTCATGTCTTGCACCAAGGGAAACAGATCCTTAGTGCCATCAATGATCACCAAAATATTTGTCAATTGCCTTGCGATAATCCATCGAAGATAATAGATTTGTACGATAACAATACCTTGCATTGCTTCATTAACCATCTTCTGGGAGCAACACGTCGACACTGAGTGGGAAACCCCCACACTTGTAGAGGCCACGCGACCAAGGGGTCAGAACTTTTACGCAAAAGTCTTGATCTTTACCAATGAACTTTACCCACCGCGGCATGAATGCATGCCAGAAGCCGGCATTGCTTCTCTTTGGGGTGCAGATGGTGCTTGTTAGAGATGCTCTGTGGGGACTGAGGATGTGGACCACATGTTTTCATGTGACCTCTCCCGACGACTTTGGGAGAGAGCTGATCTAACTATGGTCTCCACGGATTATGTTTATTCTTTCCGGGCCTCTTTAAACAGGTTGAGGGACGAGATGGATCCACACAAAGTTTAGGTGGCTACGGTGATGTGGAGCATCTACCTGATGAGAAATGGTGTGATCTTTCGGGATCAAAACCTTTATGTGGAAAATGTATTACGATATACAAGAATATTTCAAAGCTTTGGGTCTATATAATTATACCTTATAATTTGTGAATACAAAGTTTTTTGGGTGGATGACTCCTCGATGCCTTACCCTTTTTTCCTTCAAAGAAGCCTCACACTCTGATTGAGTCGTGAGAAGGAGCTAAAGAACCCGACAAAACTTTTGCATAGAGGGGTAGCTAAAAGTCGGTGTCAAAAAGCACCTAAAGAAGGTGAAAACCGAATCTTGGAACATGCAGCAAATATTAGAGATTAAAACATATGATAAGCACCCTTTATCTTCACGGTACACATTTGTCCTCTCTGTCATGATATCATGACAAATAAATGAGCCAGCATAAAAAATAGCTTGTTGGTTGAGCTTTTTGCTAATTCGAGTAACTAATAGCAATCTAATGGGGATATCAAGAAAAAAAGAACAATAAGTTTAAAACTTGAGATGAGGATATAATAACATGTTTTCCTTCAATTGGGGATAGTCCATTAGCTATATGTATTGCCTAGTTTGCATTGCAAAATCGGTTACAATTGTCTAATAGGGCTTTATTCTCCCTAAAATTGAGTAGAGGCTCCAATATCAACCAACTAATCTGTATTTCAATCAAGCTTACCATAAAAGCTTAGACTACTTAAATGACATCAATATGGGTAGCCGTATCAAAATAATCTTATTGAGATGGTGAGATATACGAGGAGAAAGTATATCCAAATGATGCATCAAGTCATCAAAATCCCCCTCTATGGACTACTACAGATTATCCGTGATTAGTAGTGATGACATAAATAACAGGACCAAGGTCATGTTTGGCCCAACAGTAGGTCTCCGGGTGACCAGGTTTCCCATGGAATGTCCAGTAGGTGCACAATCATCTCTTATTAGGGGCAGCATAACTGGCCACATCTTTGTGCATTATGGCCTCCACAACCTAAAGAAGCGGCAAGGGCAGAAACATGACCTTGAGGTTATAATGTCATGAGGTTTTTGAAGATAGTCAGGCGGCTCATCTTGGCATACGCCTCTTTAAGTGTTGATATGTAGAAGTAATGATCATCATATTTCTAGAATAGGTATAGATTGCATCAAGCCCTGAAAGAAACACCATAACTATCATACAATTGTGATTGTCTTTTTGCACTACACACCTGCAACTTGGAACACATGCGTTATATTTCTCGAACAATTATTTTAGCATATAGAAATATTAGGCTGAAGAATGATCAACCTGCTTCACATTCAGCATATCATAGTAGGTCTGAAAGAGAGTGATAAGATTCTTTCCATAGCCATAGCCATGATCTAAGAATAAGCCATACCATTCAAAGTCTTAAACCCCCTGAAAAGCTATTAAATTCAAAGTCTTAAAATTCAGTTCTCTTATGTATGAGCACAGATAACCGATTCTAGAAGAGCACTTGAAGTAAATATCAAAAGATATATTCTTTAATCCAGAACGGATCAAAGTACAGTTTATGACATAGCAACTGATTAACATGACAATCCAAATTCATACACCATACTTGCGAGTGTACTCTTGGAGTGTACGATTCTTGCACTCGATTAATTTATTTTGAGGCGCTATCCTCGGTGATAGAAATTCACGCTTAATCTTAATTTTGCTAAAGAGTTTGATAAAATCTTCATTCTCACACTCTCCATCACGATCATTTATGTTGATTTAAAGAAAATCACGATCCTTTATGACTTTTTATGATAGTGGAGTCTTGTTTGTTTTGAATATTTTGAGCTAATTTTGAGAACTCTGGAAAAGTTGTCTTTACTTTTAGTAAACAAAACTTAATTTAAGCGAGACAAGTCGTCCATAAATAAAAAGTAGAAAAGACATTTGCTTATCTTTCAGATTTGGTTTGGCTAAAGAGGCTTAGTTTTTGTAGTTTTAGTGATCTGGTTGTGCTTTCTACCTTTTTCATTGCAAATTTCTTTCTTCGTGTAGGGTAAAGGAGGGTGTCCTCTTACTTGGTTCTATGTACTTTGTTTATGTGCTATAATAAAGTTTCTTCTTGTAATGTTTCAAGACATTCTAAAGGGTTAGTGTTATCTGTAGAGATATTTCTATGTTTTCTGTGTACCTTTTCTTTATTTTATTTCTTTATGCTAGAGTTATTACACTTACAATTATGTTTGTAACCCTTCGGATTCCGTAAATCTTAACCCTTCAGGTTCCGTAACCCCTCGGGGGTATTTATGTATTTTTCCTTTTATACTCTCTAGGGCTTGTTTGGTAACTGGGTTGGGTTGGGGTATCCCCTATGAATAGTAGTTGTTTGGAGGGTTGGAACGGTAAATGTGACGCGATGTGACATTGATTGTGTTATATTAACTTTTTTAATGATTATAATATATTTTTTATGTTAATAATTTTATTTTGAGCATAGTAAAAAACATTATACCAAAGAAATTGTACGGTCAATACAAGTAATTCCAACCCAGGTTGGGAGGATTGGAACCAGGAGTATGCCGGTGTAAACTAGCAACCAAACAGGAGCTTAGGGTTTTCTCTCTATATAAGAGACCTTAGCCCCATGGAATAGATATCTCATTCGTCTCTCTTTTTTTTACGCTAAAAAAGGGGGAGGCACTCTAAGGTGCTCGCCCCGGTGCATTAATAAAAGAGTTAAAGAATTACTTACAAGGGAGAGGCGTACAACAACCAACAAAAAACACAAAAACGGGTGGTATCGAAGAGGAGATACCCCCAATTACAAATAGAAGACCCTACCCAACACACCAATCGTGAAGGAAGCGCGAGGCCGATATACGAATATTCTCGGTGTAGAACCTTTGTCGAGCAAAGAGAGCTTCATTTCTTCCAAGCCAAATGCTCCAAAGCTGCGCAATCGGAATCAGCAGGTCCTCCCGAGCTCTACCCCTAGAGCTAACCAAGCTATCACAGAAGGAGGCCAATGGCGACAAGCTGAGCCAACCCAGGTCAGCCCAGAGCCCACGAATACGGCCATAGTGGAAGAAGAGATGCTCTATAGTTTCCGTCTCCATGTCGCATAGGCCACAGATGGGAGTGGCGTTGGGAAACAGCGAAGCACAACGGCTACGGGTTAATAGTCTGCCGCGCCGAAAGAGCCAGAGGAATATGCCAATGCGTTCCGGTAGCTTGAATCCCCAAAAAAATCTACAATCACGCAAGAGGGATGCGTCAACCCCGACAGAGGGAGGAAGAAGAGCCTGGTAAGCCACACGGGTAGAGAAGGAGCCATCCTTCCAAAGCAGATGATCGCGGCCAACAGAAGGCGTGGAGGCGTCCGCGAGAACAGCCAAGAGAGCGATGAAGTCCTCCAGCCGCCGGTCAGATAGGTTAACCGCAAACGTGGGGCACCAAGATGCACCATCCCAGCAAGAAGCCACGGCCGAATCTTTGTCCACCGCCAGCGCGAACAAGCGCGGGAATAGTTCCTGGAGAGGACCCCTTCCGGTCCAATCGTCCACCCAAAAGCGAAGCAAATTCCCATCGCCAAGCTTGAGGCCAAAAAGAGATCGGTTGTGGTTAAGGGCATCAACCACGCCACGCGAGAAGGAAGAAGAAAGACCCAGCACACGGCCCCGTGAATCAAAGAACCGGTCGACTCCCACCGCCTCCCTCAAAACATTGAGCATGAAATTATCTTCCCGACCCCATAACCTAGCCACCCATTTGAGCAAAAGGGCCTCATTCACCACCTCCACCCGCCTCACGCCCAAACCCCCCTCCTGCTTTGGCCGCGTAACCTCATCCCAGCCCACCAAGTGCACTATCCTTCTCCCCTCCCCCTTCTTACCCCAGAGGAAACCCCGCATACACGTCTCCAATCTTCGATGGATCCCCTTTGGCATTCCCCGCACGGAAAAGAAATAGATTGGGATCGAAGATAAAATGGACTTGAGTAGAACTAACCGACCACCATGGGAAAGAAGAGCCACGCGCCACCCGGCCAACCGAGCCTCCATCTTCTCCACCACCGCCCGCCAATAACGGAGGCGAGCGCGACCCACCATCAAAGGCAGGCCCAGATAATCCAGAGGGAGGTCGCCCGGAGGACAACCTAGAAGCCGCGCGCACTCCCCGACCTCCGCCAGCGGAGTAGAGAAAGGGACAAGCCTGGATTTAGAATGGTTGATGAGGAGCCCCGATAACTCGCTGAAAAGTTCCAAAGTGGTAGCCATACTCGCGATGTTGGAGGCACCGCCCTTGATGAAACAGATAGTGTCATCAACGAACTGAATAATAGGGATATGAAAGGGGCCAAGAGAGCAACCGCGAGTGAGTCCAGCCGCAGCCACATTGTGAATCATGCAAGGCAAGACATCCACCGCCAAAACAAATAACAGGGGAGCAAGGGACACCCCTGTCGCACCCCCCTCCGAGGTTGGAAGGAGCCCCAGACAAGTGCCCGTTGACAAGGATAGAGAGTGAAGCCGTGGTCACACAACGACGCACCCAGGAGACCCAAACCGAGGGAAAACCCCTCCGCTTAAGAACCGACCAAAGAAATCGCCAATCCATGGAATCGTAGGCCTTCGCGAAGTCAATCTTCAAAAGAATCCCCTTCGTACAGGTCTTCCGCCACGCCTCAATAATCTCCGAAGCCACCGCATAGCAATCACTAATTTGCCGACCACGAACAAAAGCGGCTTGAGTAGGCGAGATGAGCGAGTCAAGGAGAGGAGCGAGTCGCCTGGCCAGGACCTTAGCAATGATAAGGTATATGGCATTAGATATGGATATCGGCCTGAAGTCCTCAATACGGTTGGCAGAGGGAGACTTCGGAATGAGAACAATAAGAGCCCTGTTGATTTTATCGAATCCCCGATTGCCATCACAGAAATTGCGGGAAACGTCCATAACGTCATTAGCAATCACATCCCAGAAGTCCCTGTAAAAAGACACCGGGAAGCCATCGGGTCCCGGCGCGGCCTCGGAGTTGAGATCCCAGACAGCCCCCTTGAGCTCCTCCATAGATATAGGCCGAATAAGGGCCATCGCATCCTGCGGTGGGAGCAAGGAAGCCCCACTCCCCGACCAACGCCACGTGCGCGTGGCCTGGCGCCCAAACGCTGCCTTAAAATATTCCCCCAGGGCATCGCCGATCTCCCTCTCCCCCTGGATGAGGGCGCCGTTGACCATAAGAGAAGAGATAGAATTAGTACGCCGTCTACCACTAGCAACCCTGTGGAAAAAAGCAGTGTTGGCATCCCCCTCCTTCAACCACCGCAACTGTGAGCGTTGGCGCCATTCAATCGATCGCTTCCGGTCCTCCACCTTAACCTTGTCCGTAGCCGCCGCACGCGCGACTAACTCATCCTGAGTCAAGTCCCTCTCGTTCTCGACGAGATCCAAGCGCATTATCACCTCGTCAGCCTCCTTGCGAGTGGCGATACGTGCATGACGAGATTCCTTTTTAAAAGCAACCAACATCCTTCTGAGCGAAGATAATTTATGGTCAAAGCGACGGGCAGCACTGCCCTGAAATGTTGACTGAGCCCAGTGAGTACGCACGAGGTGATTGAAGCCCGGCTCGAGGAGCCAGCACCTCTCATAGCGGAAAATGCCGCGCGGATGAATATCGTCCCCAGAGTCCCAGATAATGGGCCTGTGATCCGAGAAAGACCGCGGTCTAGAGGACACCCCGCATAAAGGGAAGGCCTCCATCAAGCGGTTATTCGCCAAAAACCTGTCGATCCGCGATCTAGTAGAATTATTCCTCCACGTGTAAGAAATATCATTTGGGACGAGGGATTCGAGTGCCAAATCACTAATGAGATCCAAAAAGTCGAGAGAGCCCGGATCCTGCCCTCCGCGGCCCCGAGGACGATCATGCGAGAGCACGGTGACATTGAAGTCACCCCCCAAGAGCCAAGGAATGTCCCCGAATGCATTAGCGTCTTCATGTAAATCATCCCAGAATTCGCAGCGAGTGATATGACAAATAGGCACGTAAACGCAAGTAAAAGCCACGCAAGCATTAGAAGCAGAGGAAGTCAACACCACGGAGAGGGAGTATCGGCCCACCCGCATAGAAGAGAAGGAGTAGCGCGAAGAACGCCATGCCACGATTACACCGCCCCTTGCTCAGATGCATCTAAAGAGCGAAAGACGTCCAAATATCCAGCTCCGAAGGACCGCCATAAATCATCATCCAACGCCGACAGCTTTGTTTCTCGAATGAAAGCGATGTCACAATCCCAATCAATGAGGCGCGACCCCAAAGTGCGCCTACGGTGGGGGTCCCCAAGACCACGGACGTTCCAGAACAAGATCTTCATTAACCGCAACAGATGCCCAAGAACAACAACGAACCAGAAAAGAAACATTAAAGACCGCCAAGAGATCGGTCCCTGAGCGGGTGGAGGCCTGTCACCTCCGCCACCGCCTCGCGCAGCGTCTGACAAGAAGAAGTGAGAGAGTCTCCAAGGCGAGAAGGTCGTCTTCGACTGTAGCTTCTACCCAAACGAGAGTGGGGGGAGTATCCCGCAAGCACAATAGCACCACCGGAAGGGGTAGCCATCTCCCCCCCAGGAGACCCACCATGAGCAGCAAGATCCCGAGGAGAGGACATCCCCGGAGAGATAGGGGAGAGAGGCAAAGTGTCCCCCGCATGCACCAGAGAATCAGATGAGTCTTCATGAGCAGATGAGGAAGTAGTCATCATCAGAATAGGAGGCGATAACATTTCTTCTAGATGGGCCGCGGAAGAAAATGCCACCGAAGTGATGGGCTGAGGACACAAGTATTCGGGTGCCCAAAGAAGTGGCTCCGAAACCATCAGCGAATCGGGTAACACCCGCGAAGAGGCCCATGAGCAGATAGCACCGGGTCCGAAAGGTGGAATTAAAGGGAGCCTTGACACGTGCGACGATATGGGCGATATTTCGTCGATATATCATCGAAATATCGGTATCGATACGATATCGAAACGATATCGATATCGATACGACCTTCCATGGCTGGAACAACGAGATGCAACCGCCCGGGATTGCTTTCACGTGCCGCCTCTATTGGAATCTAAAGATGCTGCCTGCGAGGAATCGTGGAGGTGCAGAGGAGCACCTAGGTGGTGCGATGTGCCCTTATGCAAGAACAAGAACATATTTCTTGCGCTTGAATGAGATGGGGCTCCACCGGGAAGAAAAGATCTCCAGGAACAAAACTAATCTTCGATATGGATTAGGGTTTTGTGAAAACCCAAGGACTTGAACAAACTATGAACATGATCTCCATAAAACTATTCTTCAAGTACGGACAATAATCGAATATCGAAAAATAAATCTTCAAATACAAATCCTTGAGAATCAAACCTGTTCTGATACCATGTTAGAAAATAGAGAATGCGGAAGCGGAATATTAAACAGAGCATATAATAGTAAAATAAAAATAAGGAACACAAGAATTTTTACGTGGAACTCTACTTCCTAAGGAGCGGGATGAAACCACGGGAGAGTCCCTCAAAGGGGCGGATATTGCATTCCTTTTTCTTAATGGATACAAGAGGTCTGGGCTCCTTATATAGACTCCATAGAGCCTCAAAGTTCCACCGTAGATGTGGGACTAAATATGGATGGGGTAAATGGATCCTAGATAGATCTATTTACCCTCCCACATCGCATATGGCACACGACCAAATACTCCAACACTTATTATGCAGTTGTCTTAAGATATTCACACCTGAAGGACAGAAGATCTTGAAGGAGTACACGGAAAAAAATTGCGCTAAAAGAGATGGAATATGAGACAAGAAGAGCCATGGGGAAATGTCCATTAACTCTAGAGGAAGTGAGATATTTCTTCTTTCTTTGCACTTTTCACTCTCCCATGTTTCATGAAGGTATATGGCGTATGCTAATTTCGATCAACTTCCATTGTTTGTGTTGGATATCTCCTTACATCATTCTTTATGTATTCAAAGTTGATTTGATTTTTTCTTATTTCCATAGAATATTTTATAAACATAACTGCTGGAGTATTTGTTATATACGTCAGGATCCATTTACCACATTCTGTAGTTTAGTCCCACATCTACCAGTTGTGCGATGTGGAGACTCAATAAGGGCTTTATAATAAGCCCCTCATCCCTTGTATCCAGTGAGAAAGTGAATAGACACACAAGACCTTTGAGGCGTTTTCCTGTGGTTTCATCCCGCTCCTTGGGGAGTAGGGTTCCACTTTAAAATCCTGATCTTCCATATTTCTTTATCTTTTATTTCCAATACGCTTCCGCGTTATATTTTCTAACATTGTATCAAAGAGTGTCGATTCTTGAGGATTTTATGTTTGTTGTTTATTTTTGAGATTTGAGATTCAATTTTCGAGTTTCTATTGAAACCCTAATTATGTTCTTAAGGATTATCATGAAGATATATTGTTATATTCAAGTTTGGCGTATCATCAAGTTCGAAGCCGATCTGATGAGCATCTCCTGGAACCCTAGATCCAACGCATGTGGCATTTTTTCTCGTTCAAATAATGTCGATCTCCATATTTAGGCCGCCAACCAAGTCTTGTTATTTGGATCCCCATTGGCGGTTCCTCCGCACAGGTTATGTGGTCCAGGCGGTGGCGGATCTATATCGCCACCGGTCGGAGTACATATGGAGACAACCGCATATGGAGGCACCAGCTCTTGGAGATGCGCCTCTCTCCTCCAAACCGCATATGCTCGCCCTTCTCCTCTCGAGTCCAAGCAACGACAACCAGAAAAAAAACAAAAAAAAGGCGGAGCCATGATCCCAAGTCGTTGACGACACAAGACCCCAATCGTCGGCGGAGCCACGATCCCTCATCCTCCATGTGCGAAGAATCTCTACACTCCCCCCGCCACCACCTTGCTCTATATCTCCAGCCTACTTCAAAGAGGCGGCAAAACTCCAATGCGCAGACCCTCCACATGCTTCAAAGCCCTCTAGGTACCTTAAGGCATCAGTTGCCACACACGATACCTCCATGCAGAGGCATCCTCCTTCGCGCCTGCAGGCGGAGGCATGAGAAAACCCCAGCAGGGGTGGCTTCTTTGTGTTTGGTGAAAAGGGTTCCTACGAGGGGAGCCCTAAACAAGTAGCGTGCATTTTTATTAAAAAAAAGATTCATTGTAAGGGCCCAATGAGCCTTGCTGAGCTCTTTTTTTAAAATGCCAGCAAGAAAAAAGGGGTTGCTGGGCCGATGTTTCAAAAAAAGGAGAAATTCTTTTGTGAAAATGCGCATACAAGAGAAAAGTTGTACGCAAGGAAAATTTACGAAGAGAGAGAGAACGGAAAAAGGTGAAAAATAGAAGAAATGAACGGCTTATTGAAAACATGCGACAATTATTAAAATGGAGTGGAAAATTTCCAAAAAAAAAGAAAAAAGGAAGATTTTTTTTGCGAGAAGAAAAGTCTAAATATTATTATCGGCTTATTTAGTGTTTGTTTTCCCCCCATTTTATTGTTTTCTCCCAACGATGCCATTTTTTCCGACAAGTATGAGAGAAAAGGGGAGTATTATGTAGAGTCACAGGCCTGTTCCAGATTCAAATGTCAGATTTTCCAGGCTCTACAGATGTTCAGACTCGTCGATCAGGTGTTTTCCTAGTCTACAGTTTGATGTACACATGTGTGCTATTATTTGTGTGGTCCCCATCTTTTGTGTTTCGGCCAGGGTTTCCATGTAATCCATAAAGACTCCAGAGTAGAGATCACATTCCCTATGCAATGTGGGTTGTGGTTTTCATGTGGTTTCATAGGGACTTTAGAGCAGAGATCCCATTCTCTAAGCTGGTATGGGATAGACCCAGTTCTCTGACGAAGAGACTTTTTTAGACTCCATTCTCAAGCGACTGTGAACTCCAGAGAGAGACTTATATTCAGAGATCTACGTATGGATAATTAACGATGTTCTTTATTCATACCTTTCAGAGATAGGGCTGCTGTCCACATGTTGTGGCTGGTCAGAGTTGTCCGTGTGGAGACTCATTTTCAATTACAGTGACTTTGACAGGCGTAGTACAGAGCACATGCTCTCCGACGAGTAGATTCGGTTTGAGTCACACTTCAACCCGTTTGTCCTCCTCACTTGCACGACATGAGAAGCAATGTCCTCGACAGTAGCCGAAAGTTGTACGCGTTGAGTTGATATTGTCTGTAGTGTCATGTAGCATGAGTTAAGATTTCTTTCTGTTTGTCCAAACTGAGCATTGCATGCTCCAGCTTGAGGGGGAGTGTTGGAGTATGTGTTATATGCGTCACTACAGTAGATGGGTAAGTGGATCCCTCCAGGATCCGTTTACCACATCATGTGGCTTAGTCCCACATCTACCAGTTGTTGGAGTATTCGTGTTTACGCCATATTGAGTTGTAGCAGGGTAAATGGATCCTGGAGAAGATCCATTTACCTCATCCAGTGTTTAGTCCCACACCGCCTAGTGGTGGGACTTGGAGGCTCTGGAAAGGCTATATAAGGAGCCCCAGACCTCCTGTACTCATTGAGGAAAAGTAATGCATATCACGCCCATTTGAGGGCTTCTCCCGTGGTTTCATCCCGCTCCTCACGGAGTAGGGTTCCACGTAAAATCATGGTGTTCCCATGTCTATCTTTCTTATTTATGCTTTGTTTATTAATCGCTTCCGCATTCTTCATATTTTATAACATGGTATCAGAGCGGTATGATTCTCGGGGATTTGTTCTTAAGTTTTTTATTATTCGATATTCAATGTTGTTATTCTGGAAGATCGTTCATGCGCCTCTCCATGCAATCTCTCTTCCAACCCATGAGATTCATTTTCTTTTTAAAGATGTATTCAAGATTATGGATCAGGGATTCGCAACAGCATCGACTGGAGGGGGTTTTCCCCGGCTGCCCTCAAACTCCGCACGCTCCTCGAGCCCCCGCGAAATAGGAGCTTCATCTCTCCAGCGCGCGTAGGCACGTTAGACTTATGCCAGCCCTACGATGGGGGTTCTCACCATCTCCAGCCTCCTGACTTGTTCCAGTTCTGCGGCGTCTCCATCTCACCGCCAGACCTCCTCACTCGCCTTCACACCTCCAGGCGGAGGCGTCTCCTCGCTCGGCGCAGTAGAAGCGTCGTGATCTTCTCTGGTCACGCGCGAGTCCAGACCTCCCCCCCCCCGCGCGTGCTCCCAGGCAGCGGCGATCAAAACACCAGTGGGCGGCGACGGCGCGCTGTCATGTATGACAACGCCTCCTCCAGTGCGGCGGCATTTGAGCGCTCCAACAACGACGCCTTCTCCCATGCGGCAACCATCTTCCGAGCAGCGATGCCCTCGTGCTCTCGACTCAGGTCGCAGCCGCTGGCGGCACTCGTCTCCCATGTGCGCGCAGGCAGCGCGCGGTCACATACCAGGCCTTCCCCTCATGCTGCGTTAGATCCCAGGCGGTTGGGAGCCGCATCCTCCAACGAGGGAGCCCTATATGCTTCGGACGGCGGCACATCTCGATGAAGTGAACGGGTTTCCCATCCATGGGAACCCTAGTGGGGCCCAACAGTTTAAAAAAAAGAATGAGGGCTATTTTGTGGAAAGCCCAAATGGGTGTGATGTTATTAAACAAAAAAAGGGTGAGTTTAGAGTGTTGGGCCCAAGTGGGCTAAGTCAGCTGTTAAAAAAAATGTTTGAAAAAAAAAGATTGCGTACATTTATCAAAAAAAGGAAAGAAAGAAAGAGGCGCGTACAAAGAAAAGCTGTACGCAAAAATATTCGAAAAAAAGTTGCACAAGGCAATAAAAAAATTTTCAAACGGCTTATAAAAAAAATTGATGAATGTTTTGAAAAGCCGATGAATGTGTGATCGGCTTATTTTCATGTCTCCTCATTATGTTGTCTTCTCCCAACTTTGTCAAAGTTCATGTTTTCCGACAAGTATGGGAGAAAGGGGGATTATATATGTAGAGTCACATGTCTTCTTCCAGCCATATTCAGATGTTCCAGATTCACATGTAGAGACCATTCAGATTCCAGACTCTACAGTTGTTCAGATTCGACGATTGATTCCGAGTCTCCAGTTTCAGACACACAAATGATTGTGGTCATTTTCAGATGAACATATGTTGTCATCATTTGCTCGTGGTCCCCATCATTCTTCTAGTTGTCAGGCCAGAGTTTTCATGTGAGCCATAGGGACTCCAGAGCAGAGGACAATTCCCTATGCCATTGAGGGCAAGGGTTTTCATGTGGTATCATAGGTACACCAGAGCAGTGCACCATTCTCTGAGTCAGATGGAAGAGACCCAGTTCTCCGACGAGGAGACTTCAGGCGCAGTTTCAGACTCGATGGTCATATTCCGAGTCTTTAGTTGACTGACACTCCAGCCTGTTCGTCCTCCTCACCTGCACGACATGAGAAGCAACGTCCTCGACTGCAGCAATGTGCGTGTTGGGTTGATATTGTCCGTAGTGTCCTGTAGCGTTGAGTTGAGTTTTTTTTTCTATTTGTCCAAGCTGAGCATTGCATGCTCCAGCTTGAGGGGGAGTGTTGGAGTATTCGTGTATGCGTCATATTGAGTTGTAGCAGGGTAAATGGATCCTGGAGAAGATCCATTTACCCCATCCAGTGTTTAGTCCCACACCGCCTAGTGGTGGGACTTGGAGGCTCTGGAAAGGCTATATAAGGAGCCCCAGACCTCCTATACTCATTAAGGAAAAGTAATGCATATCACGCCCATTTGAGGGCATCTCCCGTGGTTTCATCCCGCTCCTCACGGAGTAGGGTTCCACGTAAAATCATGGTGTTCTCATGTCTATCTTTCTTGTTTATGCTTTGTTTATCAATCGCTTCCGCATTCTTCATATTTTATATCACCAGTTGTGGGATGTGGAGACTCAGTGAGGGCTATATAAGAAGCCCCTCACCCTTGAATCCGCTGAGAAAGTGAATATACATACAAGCCCTTTGAGGCGTTGCTCCCGTTATTTCATCCCACTCCTTAGGGAGTAGGGTTACACGTTAAAATCCCGTTGTTCCATATTTCTTTATCTTTTATTTCTGATACGCTTCAGCATTATATTTGCGAACAATAACATTTTTCGAAGGAGGCCGATGGACTCTTGACATAATTGGAAGGATCCGACAGATTCAATTTTAATTCTACCCAGAGTTTCTCAAAGTGCCTTTCGGGATATAGATACCATATCGGTAAGTGTGGAAAAAGATATATTGGTGATATATCGATAATATCGGTTGAAATACCGAAATTAGCTCAGAAAAGCGATTTTATTGCAAATTAAGATTGTCGTAGTTTTTAAAGTTAAAATAATAAGTAAGAACCAAATTCCTAAGTAGTACCTCAGATTTACTTAAATCCCCAGGTACTACGAAAAGTTTTTTTACACGGGAGCTACAATGGTGTCGCATGTTTAACATGCTACACTTGTATTATTATTTTTTTACCTGGGAACTACATGCGTAACGAATCTTGGGTATGCGATATATGTAGCGCATATCTAATATGCGATTTTTGACCTCAATAAACCACACATTTTCGGAAACCCTCCCCACGCCTCGTTCATTCTGTCCAAACAAAGAACATCGTGAGAATATCCATATGTAGATCTCTGATGATGTGTTTCTCTTACAGGGACTTACGAAATGGGGTCTATCTCATAGGAACCTCGGAAGGATATTGTATTGGAGTTCTTGATTATTGTAGAATAGAGTCTGAAATTTAGTCTCCTCATCGAAGAACTCAAAAAAATTGGGTACCTCCTACACTTGCTCAGAGAACGAGACTTCTACTTTGAAATCCCTGTGGATCTCTCTGTATCGAGCATCGACGATAGGTACTTCTCTTCCTTGGTTGGGATAGAAGCAGTTCTTGTTAGCAATGTGAGCCCCGGGCGAACCATTTCTACAATAAATGTTATTGTAATGAATAAATTATCAATGAAGATTATTGATTATTTTTCACTCCCCTTTCTGAGATTAATGAATGAATGCACTATAGGGTCCCTCTGTACAATAAGGGTTATGTACCATGGCCAACTTGATGATCATACAGCTGTTGATTCATTGGATGGATCATAGAGGCTGATGCTTGGATGAATATCTAAGGAGTTAGATAGAGGACTCATCAAGCATCATCAAATGATCATTAAGTGATGATCTCCAGTCTGAGTGGGAGATGGCAATCCTATCTCATATGACTGATATCTGACTGACCTCTTGATGCAGGTCCTCTGCATAGGAATAGTGATTCAGAGGTGTCAGGTTAGTCAAGTCAATGGGTTGACTTGACGAGATCGAGATAACCAAAGACCTACGTTGAATACTGTCACAACATAGGCATGCATCCTCTGACTAGAGACAGATGTATTGCTATATGTCTGAGTATGTACATTTGGCAGACCAATAGGTTGATGACCTAATCAAGGTCTATATACCGGCGAGCTGGTGTGCATGTAAGGACATATGAGTAATGCGATCTCTCAAAGGGATCATACAGGTTCACCTGTGAACCGGGAGACATGAGCTCACTCATGAGGTATTGGGACTGAACAAATTCCATGCATGGTCGTCGTGCTTTGGAAGCATGACATGAATTTGAAGGTAAGATATATGCTTTGTGAAAGCATATGATCTATACCAAATCCCAATGACCAAGATTGAGAAACTTAATGATCTAACCCTGAAGATGACAGTGTAAAAGTGATCTTTATCTTCAGGATGATCATGAGTCTTCCAGTATGTAGGATGTGCAGGTATTAGGAATACCTGAAGGGTGATTTGATCATATACGATTGTATAACCATGACGCTTCCATTCCGAGGGAGTGATGAAACAGGTTTGGATTTTAGTGACTCCTCTCATTAGAGAAGTGACCTAATCTTAGTCCATGAACTGGACATTGATCTGAATGAGATTCAGATGCAATGAGAAGATTAAGTCTACGGTCTTGATTTGATCAAGCATCAGTGGAAGGTCCATAGGATCTGGATTTGAGATACGATCTCAACATCCAAGTCACTATACGTGGAACAATACAATCGCCCTGTCCTTATCTCCAAGTATCTGAGGAGAAATAGCATTGTTCTTAAATGATTTAAGAACAATTCCATAAGATCTAAGCAAAGAGAATTTGATAATTAAAAGTGTTTTAATTATCATGATGTATGAGAAATTATCCAATATGATTAAATGTGATTTAATTAGTTTGGATAAGAATAATGTGGATAGAGATATCCAATTATTCATAATATATTATAAATGTGATTTATAATGTATTAGAGAGAGTTAATTATAATTTATATGTGTTGATTAATTATGATGTGTATTGGATACACATTGTGTAATTAATTAACAATATGAATTACATGTTGTTTTGGGTTGTGAATATGATTCACAATTTTTCCATGGCAAGATTGCAATATTCTCAAAGATAATTGTGAATTATTTTTTGAGAAATAAAACCCAAATAATTTTGTTGCAAATAAATAAGAGAGATTACATGGAGATTTGCAATCTCATGGAGATTGCAATCTCCATGCAATCCATGGACGGCACACCACTCCTAATTGGAGTGGGTGTGCGCCTACATGGAAGGCACATGGAGATGAAATCTCCATGTGTCTTCTCTCCTTATTTGTTGGGTTGATTTAGGAATGAATTATATTTGATTTTATCAAATATATTTTGACCTAAATTTGTTGCTTTTGACAACAACAATCTTAGCCATTGGATGAACATAAATCAATCTCATCCATTGATTCTATGTGTCCCATGGATTGAGATCCATGGATCCCAAAACCCTATAAATAGAGAGGCATACTTGGCTCTCTCTTTACACATGCCATTGTAGCACAAACTCTCTCTCTCTTTCTCATATACACGACAGCCCTTCTCTCCCTCTCTTCTTGGTGGCCGTCCACCTTGGTGGAGAGAAACGTCGACGCCCGCGCCATCGTGCTGCCGCTTCGACTCTCTGCGGTTCTTTGTCTTCTTGGAGTGCTTCACTCACGAAGGAGACGCTTGATCTCGTGCGACGAGATCAGGAGCAACCGCGCTTGGATCATCTTGGATTGCGAGGACACCGCGACTCATCTCCGCGCTCGCAAGCCGTTACTCCGACGATCGGACTTGAGACAGGAGGTCTCTTTTCGTAGAGACTCGATCAACCACGCTTCAAGAGGTATTGCATTATACTTGTTGTGGTTATAGATGAAACGATTTGAGAATGGTTCTCGGATCATGTGGTTTCATCGGTTTAAAAAATTTTAAATTCCGCTGCTCCGAACAACTAGTACGACTAGTCGTTCTTCGTCGTATCTGATACGACGATCACGCTTCCGTGATGCGCTTGAGGATTTCTCCATATCCTTCAGTTCTTAGATGGGAACGACCGCTAAATACATCAGAAATCCGAAGTTTCCTTGGATTAGCTGGGTATTATCGAAGATTTGTAGAAAACTTATCCAGAATTGCCGCACCATTGACAAGGTTAACTAAGAAGAATGTGAAGTATATTTGGGACGAAGAATGCGAGAAATGTTTTAAGGAACTCAAGAGTCGTCTCACCTCAGCACCTATACTTAGCCTTCCTTCAGGGAAAGGTAATTATGTAATCTATAGCGATGCCTCAAGACAAGGGCTGGGATGCGTCTTAATGCAGAATGATAAAGTGATTGCTTATGCTTCTAGACAGCTAAAACAACATGAGTTAAATTATCCAACTCATGACCTTGAGTTAGCTGCTATAATATTTGCCTTAAACATCTGGAGACACTACCTATACGGAGGAACTTGTCAAATCTTTACGGATCATAAGAGTTTGAAATATATTTTCTCTCAGAAAGAGTTGAATTTAAGGGAAAGAAGATGATTAGAACTAATAAAAGACTATGATTGCTCCATAGAATATCACCCGGAGAAAGCCAATATCGTAGCTGATGCTCTCAGTCGAAAGTCTAAGGGTCAGCTATCTCACTTAAAAGAAGAGTATTTACAGTTGAAAGAGTTACGTACAAAGTTAACCATAAACAGCTCTGGAGCCTTATTAGCATCCTTACAAGTGAGACCCATATTATATGATAAAATTAAGGAGGCACAATTCCATGATTCTGAAATCATTAAAATGATTGAGAAGGTTAAGGGAGGTGATGAAGCCGGATATACAATAGATGGTCAAGGGGTCTTATTCTTTAAAGGAAGATTGTGTGTTCCGAGGAGTTCTGATATAAAGACTGATATTCTGGATGAAGCACATAACTCCATGTATACAATGCATCCAGGAAGTACTAAGATGTATAGAACATTTAAGAGCTACTACTGGTGGTCTGGCATAAAGAGAGAGATTGCAGAGTATGTTTCTAGATGTCCTATATTCCAACAAACTAAACCGGAGCGTTTGAGACCTGCGGGGACTTTACAGCCACTTCCAATACCAGAATGGAAATGGGAACACATCACTATGGATTTTGTTATAGGATTTCCAAGGACCCGTCGAGGTCACGAGGCAATATGGGTCATAGTAGAAAGATTAACTAAGTCTGCACATTTCTTAGCCATTAACATGACATACAGTCTAGAGCGCATGGGAAAGATCTTTGTTAATGAGATAATTAGCCGTCATGGGGCTCCTGTATCAATTATTTCTGATAGAGATCCACGATTTACTTCTAAGCTATGACTAAGCTTACATAAAGCTATGGGAACGAAGTTAGCATTTAGTACAGCCTTTCATCCTCAAACAGATGGCCAATCAGAACGAACTATCCAGACTCTAGAAGACATGCTTAGAACTTGTGCACTGAGCTTTAAAGAAAGCTGGGATGAACATCTCTCACTTATAGAGTTTGCATACAATAGTAGCTATCATACTAGTATTGGAATGGCACCTTATGAAGCCTTGTATGGTAGACCATGCAGAACACCTATCTGTTGGAGTGAGGTTGGAGAAAGGAAATTGGTTCAACCTGAATTAATACAAAGCACAATAGAAAAGGTTGAGGAAATCAAGAGATGCTTGAAGGCAGCACAAAGCAGATAGAAAAGTTATGCAGACAAGCGAAGGAGAAACTTAGAATTTCAAGTGGGAGATGATGTATTTCTGAAAGTATCTCCATGGAAAGGCCTAATCAGATTCGGGAAGAAAGGGAAAATGAGCGCAAGATACATTGGCCCTTACGAGATCACAGAGAGAATTGGAAGTGTGGCCTATCGTCTTCGACTTCCATCTGAACTAGCAAGGATACATGATGTCTTTCATGTCTCCACACTTCGGAAGTTTATTCCAGATCCAACCCATAGGATACAACCCCAAGATATTCAATTGAAGGAAGATCTATTCTATGAGAAGGTTCCTGTGGAAATTCTAGATTATAAAGTACAAGAGCTTCGTACAAAGAAGATTCCCTTAATTAAAGTTTTATGAAGGAGTCACGCAATAGAAGAAGCCACGTGGGAACGAGAGGAAGAAATGAGATCTCGATATCCCCACTTATTTTCAAGCTAGCAAAGGTACATAAATTTCGAGGACGAAATTTATTGCAAGTAGGGGAGAATTGTAATGCGCGTTTTGTACACTATGCTTTTGAAAGTTATCAAGTGTTATTTCAAGGAAATATTGAATTGATAGTGTTTGACACAGTTAATAGATTCGCTTTGATGCAAAAATTTCGTTGAAACTTGTTTTGTAAAAATCAGAGAACATCTTGAATAATTATGACTTTTAAAGGGTTCTTTGGATTGTGTAGCACATCAAAACAGAGTACCACATCTAATAATCTGGAATTTTGGTAGTACCTTATAAGTAGTAGAAGCCACTACTAGCATAGGGCCCATAATGCTATAGATTTATGCTCACATCATTAAGATTAATTAAGCGCGATTAGTACTGATTACACGTCATTAGTGATAATTAAGTGTCATTAGCAAAAGTAGGACACATGGAGAGGAAATCATAGGACACGTGTCATTATATATTCTGGACAAGTGTTAAAAACCCATTAGTAACATGTGTCATCATTCTAAGACTAACCCGCGTCATGGCGTTGCCACTTGCTTGGGCAGTAAGTTTTCTCATGAATAAGACATGTGCCATGGTTATGAATGGCATGTGCCTGCCATGTGTCTTCATAACATGGAAGAGAGGCTTACATGTTGACACATGTCACACATGTAAAGGGGTTGGGGGCCTATAAATACCCATGACCCCCCATACTCCTCCTAACTTAATCCCACGCCCATCTCTTGTGAAACCCCCGAAACCCGAACAGGGACTAAAACGCAAATCTTGACTGAGTCTGGACTTAATTGCAAAATCTGTACTTGCCCAGTGATCAAAAAATTCGAGTAAGGAGTCCATTGCATAGGGCTCGTCGATAGCTTTCCAACGAGTCCAAGAACGTTAAAATCCGACTTTTGGGAGCTCAAGTTATGGTCATTTTAGCAAGGAGGGGTACAAGTCACTTTCAGATCCGAACCCGGATCCGAATCCGGGTCGGACCCGTATATTCCACCCTCCCTCCCTTCGTCAACCTCGCCCAGATCGCCCAACATCTTTTCCTTCGATCTCCAGCCCTCCCCTCCTCCATTCCTCCCCCCTCTCCTTCACCAAGGGCCGCCGGAGCGCCTTGGATCGACGACCCAAAGCCAGAAGGTACGACATCCCCTTCCTCTTGCTGCGGATTCCACACAAATTTTGTTCAACTATCTTACTCACTTCAACCTTAGTTACAACAGAAAAGAGGAAATTTTTGGGGGAGAAGTTTCTTTTATTTAGGTCAGGTATTCACTGTTGAAAATGTAGACCCGTGAGAATGTGCATTGTAGTCCTTAAAGGGTTTGTCCCTTCCCTGAGAATCTGCATACAAATCGAGCTTCTAGCAATGTGGGAGGACACCATTAGTGTGGCTAATCCTGGAATCCAGTTCCTTACGAAGTACATTGCACAGTAGTAGCTGACATTACCTGTCTAACATTGTCATTGTTTGAACATTTTTTAGCATCCTATTTCCCGATCCACTGCCTAGTGGATTTCTAAGAGATGTTGTCTGAATATACTTACCCGGTTTAACTTGTAGCCTAAATAGATAATTTCATATGGCAACCTGCTGAAGTTCTGTGTTGAATCAACAAGTGAATAGCCTTAAAAACAAACTCAACATCTTTATCTGATGATCGTGATGCCATTTTAGCCACATTGAATATTAAAAAAAAAGTCATTTGTATCTAACTTGGAACCACATCCTCCTCATTTGTGAGAAAGTGGAAAGGTTGCAAACGTAAAGATAAATGCAATGTTACAAACATGAGAGAGCAGCCAATAACGACTTTTGATGTTGTTGTTAGAAAGAAGTATAGCCACCCAAGGCTCTTGCTTATTTTTCACCTCGAGCAAATATTTCTGGTGAAAAAAAAACTTGATTCGTTTTGGATAAAAGACCTAATATGTAAATTGTTACATTACCCTTTTTTTGTTGTCAGGCCTCATAAGCAGCATGCTGCCGACACAAAATTACAGTTGATCTTGACTTCGAAATTGATAGTTTTCACGGATAGTATACAAATCATCTCTTAGTAAAGATTATTCTTTATTACATTATCATATGCCACTGTTCAGATGATATTCTCTTTATATACATATGAGTGTGGATTTAGATCCGAACACTGTCATCAGAACTCGATATTCAGTTGCAATGGGTTTATGTGTTTTCTTCCTACACACTGGAATTAATCTTCATAGTTGGTAAGTGTTGAAATCTATGGTACGGATGGTTGCCCCTCATTATCTTGCAAAGATAATTATCTTGCCTTCATCTTTTAGTCTTGACCCTATTCCTCATGTTGTTGAAGCCTGATATTATAAATCCCCTTGGGAGGTGCTTGTTAATTCACGATCTTGTGCATACTTAAAATTATATCCGTTGAAAAGAAAGATATAAGGCAATGAGCACTCTCTCCTTACAACATCAGAAATCTGATCTGAATCCCATACTTACGAAGTTTACTTGTGCCTTCTGTGTTTGTTTAGTGCATTGTTTCCAACATGAACAACATCAGAAATCTGTTCATTTACCTTGGTCGATTGTTGAGGTTTATATATCCACGTCCATTTATAGATCGGGGGTGTTCTAAAGCATTGCAATTATATTTCTTAATCAATACAAGGTGAACATGGTCTAGAAAACAGATGAGATTTTCATGGTACGTGAGCGGAGTAGTGTCACCAAGGGAGGAGCATGCACCCTTGGGGCCCCGGGTAGAAGCCTAGGAGACCACGATCCCAACTGCTATTGTAGCTGCGATGGTTGGGGGACATGTTGCTTGGCACATCGAGGTGCTAATCTGATGGTGTTGGCCTCGGTACTTGCGTGCTTTAGCCCAGTGCTCGAGCGCGGGCCAAGTAGTCGTGGTTGGTCGGCTAGTGTTTCACTTGTCACTTAGAGTTAACACTCGTGTACGAGCCAATGTACCACATTGGCCAGTATTCCGAGTAGGAGCACTAAGAGGGGAGTTCCGGAAAATGTGGTTAATGAAGTTGGTGATGGGACGTGAATCTCCTGTATATAAGGAGGATCGAATTCTCGCGATGATTTGCGGGTTGGAATCTAATTTGTGAATCGGAAGTATCAGTGGGAAGTGGAGCTAAGTGGACGTGTTGGGAACTTAGTTAGGATGCATTATACCCCACCGCATGCCTACGGAGGCACCCCAACCCTAAGGTATTTTATTTAAAATCATGTGTGGCATAATTCAATGCATGTGATTTAAGCTAGATCTAGAGGCATATACAATCACTTTTTCAGTTTGCATCAAGACACATCCATGCCCTTGACGTGATGAAATATACACCATAAATCCACTCGCCAGATGGAAGGCTACAATTGGTGTTGAGGTTAGGCGATTCTTGAGTTCTTGAAAGCTCTTTTCTCATTCATCATCCCAAACAAACTTCACCTCCTTCCTAGTCAATCTTGTTAATGGCAGCAATTTTAAAGAAGTTCTCTACAAGTCTTCTATAATATCCTAATAAATCAAGGAAACTTCGGATCTTTGTTACACTAGTTTGTTGCTTCCAGTTTAGAATTGCCTCAATTTTGCTTGGATCTATAGAAATACCCTTTCCTGAAATAACATGCCCAAGGAATGCATCCTTTTTCAGCCAAAACTCGCATTTATCAAACTTTGCAAATAACCGTTGGTCCTTCAGAGTTTACAGTACAATCCTCAAATGTTCTTTATGCTCTTCCTCTAATCGAGAGTATACTATCATCAACAAACACAATTATGAATTAATCCAACAAACGATGAAATACTCGATAAAATAAATCCATAAAGACGGGCAAGGGCATTTGTTAATCCGAAAGTCATCACCAAGAATTCATATCGTCCATATCGAGTTTAGAAGCCAGTCTTGGGGACATCTTCAACTTAATATCCTTATCTTTATTCTATCTTGGAAAATACTAAAGCCCCTTGTAGTTGATCAAACAAATCATCTACTCGAGAGAGAGTATAGTTATTGCGTACTACTGTCACCCTACTCAACCTCTAATAATCTATATATACAAAGCCCCAAGAAACCATCTTTCTTCTTGACAGTGAACTGGAGCCCCCCATGGAGAAATACTAGATTGAATAAACCCCCTATTAGTTAGTTCTTGCAATTGAATCTTAAGCTCCCTAACCTCAGCTGGAGCCATTCAATAGGGTGCTAAAGCAATTGGAGTGGTATCCCATACTTGGTCAATAGCAAATTCAATATCTCTATCTGGTAGAAGTCCCGATAGCTCCTTTGGAAGTACTTTGGAAAAAAATTTCACTATAAGAATGCTATCTAGACTAACAATTTGTGCTTTTGTGTTACATACAATAGCTACATAAGATAAACATATCTTTCTTAGTAATTTTTGTGTTACCATGGTAGAAATGATACGAATCGGGTATACTCTCCTTTCACCATAGAAAATAAACTCAGTCTCATCAGGTCTTGGAAATATGACCTCCTTTCTATAGAAATCTAGTAGGCATGATAAGTAGATAAGCAGTCCATTCCTATAATTGTATCGATTTAATGTCCATAGGAATTACATTCACCATAATCTAAAGACATTGCAGACAATTTTGGGCTCCCCTTTTAGTAAGGAGATGGATAAGGCATGCTCAAGTGTACCCATTTCTATATCAGCATGTATAGAAAAACCTTCTAGAAATAAAAGAAAGGCTAGCTCCAAAATCAATAAGTGTATTTGCATTTCTACCAAAAATAACGGTGGTACCTGACACTACATCTACAGAGATGGCTTCTTGAAGTGTCATGGAAAAGACTTTACCCGCATTTTCTCCTTATTTCGCCCTCCCTTCATATTGTTCCTTTTGTCTGCTTTATGGTTGGGATTTTATGAGCTATGGCATTGCCCTAAGTATTATTCTGGGTTGGCGTGCATTTCCATGATTTGAATTTAGGATAGGGCAATTTCGCTGCATATGGCACAATAATAACATCTAGAAGTCCATCTTCAATAATCCCCTGGATGATGTTTCCCACTTGTACCACACTGCGAATAAGAAGGCCATGAGTTTCTCTCAGTCGAGACAGAAGCTCATCATATCATTGATCCGATGTGAGTGGAACTCCATAATGTTGAGTCTGTTCAGCTATGCTGGTGGACATTGAGTAGCCATGCTTGGAGTAGCATGTTTTTTCTATATGATCAGCTCAATGGCAATAGGTACAAGGTGGTCCATGACCACGTCCACCCCTACCACGTGGTCCCCGTCCACAGAACTGATATGGACCACCTCTTCCCCGAGAGGATAACATAGCAGAGGAATTTGGCTCTGGAGTAAGGCTTGAGATATTGATCCGACTCAATCTTCAGAAGGCCTCCTCCATGGGAGGAATGGTAGCATCTGCCAGAATCTGAGAAGAAGCGGCCTCATACTGTGAATCGAGAGAGGCCAGAAAAACACTAATTATCGTGGCTTTCCAATATGTCTTCAATTGTTCTGGAGTAGCCATGAGGGGCATGAAGCTGTGAAGCTTCTCAAACATTCCCCGCAAAGGCAATGTAGTAAGCATGCAAGGGTCGATCATTCTGCTTTATGGTGAAGATGCCATGTTGAAGCTGTGGAATTTTTGTATCATTCTTGGCATGTGAGTACGTGGAAGCAATAATGTCCCACATGGCTTTGACATTGGGTTGATGCAATACATCTTTTGCAGTCTCTAGTATCAAGGTACCAGGCAACCAGACCTGAGCATATGCATCGTCAACCTCCCATGAGGTGTATAGCCATTTCTTCTCCGTCGGCTCTTCCTCGGTAAGAATATGCTTCTTACCCATTGAATTCATTAGGCTCATGAATGGCATGACTCACAATTCGTAGTTCGATCCATCCATCTTCACTATACATGCATGACCTCTGAAGGAACATATAGTGGAGATATCTACCTTGCTTTCTGACATAATAGCTAGAGAAAACTAGGGTTGGAGATTAAACAAGCTTTTATCTGCACTGACACAAAGAGATTTGTTTGTATGTGTAGATTCAAGCAACCAATCCCATCAAGCAGGAGTCGAAAACTGTGGAGGCCCATAGAGAAAGAGGGGTGGTGACGAATGGCCCCCCTTTAAAGAATGGGGCAATGGTGGTACCCCTAGAGGAGGTGCGACGACACCCCTAGGAAGAGAGATAGGACAACAACATCCTCTGGAGAGAGGAGGGGCAGTGCCATCCCCTAATGACGGTGACGGGAAGGTGCGGTGGTGGGAGAGCCGAGAACGAGAGAGAGAGGGGGGGAGGAGGAGGGGCAATGGCGGTGGGACTAGGGTTAGGGTTAGTGGGGGTATGAGAACTCCGGTCTAGGACCACCACTCTTATACCATGTTGGGAAAATGAGAAAACTTATTTATTCCTTGAGCCCTAGTCTCTCTTATATAGGGAGAGATCTATGGAAAAATTACATAAAGTAGACAAAGGGAAAAGGAAATAGATAAGAATATACATAAAAATAAAATATATCTCTACAGAGTTCAACATATTTACAATAAATACCACTCTTTCTCTTCCCTCTTCCTTGACCTCTCACCCCTACCTTGCCATGGATATTCTTGACTACTCCCCCTCCCTACCTCCAGAATGTTTCGTATCATGGGGAAAGCAGAGGGAGGGGAAGGGGAGCAACGGTAGGTGCTCGTGCGAGGGGAGGGGAAGGCGGAGAGGGGGGAGCTGCTGCTGCTCGCGCGAGGAGTGTGGAAGGTGGAGGGAGAGGAGCAAAAGCAGCAGCTGTTGTTGTTGCTGTTGCTCGTGCGAGGGGAGGGGAAGGTGAAGGAGCACTGTTGCTCATGCGAGGGGAGGGAAAGGCAGAGGGAGGGGAAGGGGAGCTGTTGTTGCTGCTCGCATGAGCAGAAGGAGAGGTGGTCGGGGGGTGGGGGGGACTGGAGGAGGAATGGGAAGAAGAGGAGGTAGTTGACTCTGCAGGAGGTGGGAGGAAAGGGAAGGGGTAATGTATTTTTTCTTTTTGGTTAACTTCAGTTGTTAGATCGTAGATTGGTTAGATTAACTCAATCGTTTGATTGAGTTAATGGAGGATTTTTGACATAAAATGGTGCATTTATTCGTAATCCTAAATATAATTATGAATTATGGGGAGTTCACAGTGTAATTATGAAATTACTCTCGCTATTATAGATATCATTTTTTATCCCATATTAATTACCGGCGCCATGAATAGTATTGATCCGTCCCATCCTGGTTCCCTTTCTTCACTTCCGTACCTGTGCTCTCTCTCCGTTCCACCGTCACTCTACGCTCTCTCTCTACCTCTTCCCGCGTGGCAACCGAAGATCGGAGCTCCCCCCCCGGCTCGAGATTCTATCCCATCTCAAGATGGTCTGTTGAGAGCAGCAACTTGTTTCTTCCTGATTGAGGTCTTGCCGGCTTGTTACTTTCTGTGGTGTTGTTTTGACAGGCGAAGAGAGGAGGTGGGCATCGGCAGCCGAGGCAGTTGGGATCGGCAGGAGTGCGGGGCCTCACAGAGAGGTTGTCGATTGCGATCCTCGTGCTCGTTGTCTGTACCGTTTCCTTCTTCTCCAAGATCGGTGTCAATTACTAGTCCTCATACCTCGTCGAGGTGAGATCCCTTTTCGTGAATCACGCAGTTCTGTGCTGAATATAGGGCTTCTAGTTGTAACTCCAAACATGCAGTTGCTCTGCTCTAGTTTGTCGATTCCTTGACATCCTTATTGATTTTATAATCTGATTGGTGCCAAAAGTCCAAGACACATGGTCACTACTATGTGTCAGAAATGCTTGAAAGAAAACCACAAAAGCCTATTGAGGACCGTTAAATCAAAATCGAATTTGCTGCAGGAGTTCTTTCAGGCAGAAGCCAAAGTATGACCCCTAATGGTCAGTAGTCGTCCAGAATTTATTAAAATGCTAGACCAACTTGTTAATAGCCACTCGTATCACCCGGTTACACTTTCCCATCTTATACAAGTTCGCAAGTAAGACAAAAAAACATGCTAAGAACAACCTTCTCCACCCAACCCATGTCACGACGGTTCATTTGTAGAAAAAAATCTGTCCGATTACCTGGAGTTTGTTGGGGAGACCTGGTACAGTCAAATTCACCGACTACATTCTAGAAAGGTATCCCTTTCTATGGCATCTATGTGAACCTGTCGGGGCTTCTCCATGAACTGACTCTTCCGACTCACTGCAAAGGAGATATCGAGTCTAGTAATAGTAATATAGAGGAGGTTTCCCACCATCTCTATATCTCCTTTTGTCGACCTCATCTGTATTATCATCACATAACTTCATACTGGGGGTCCAAAGGAGTAGTAGATAGTCGACATTCAATCATGCATGTCTCAACAAGCATGTCTGTAACATACTTCCTTTGGATCATCACCAGACCCTGTGAAATTTAAATCCTAAGAACTACCTTAGTCTACCAAGGTCTTTGGTAATAAACTGACAGCCTAGAAATTCCTTTACATCTTGACCCCCGCACATCATCTCCTGTAACAAGTATATCATCCACATAGACCGTAATGATAAATGTACCTCTAGAATTCTCTGCATAAAGAGTGATTGGTCTGCATTTGGCCTCTTGAAACCTTGACTTTCAATCAGATCCGAGAGATTCTGAAACCACGCCCTTGGACTTTGTTTAAGGTCATATGTTGCTTTATAGAGTCTACAAACATGTTGACACTTCCCCTCAGCAGCAAAACCCGGAGGTTACTGCATGTAAACTTCTGCCTGTAGATCTCCACACAAAAATACATTTTTAACATCCAACTAAAACAAAGGCCAATCTAGTACCACTGCTACTGAAAGTAGGACACGTAGAGTAGAGTGACGAGCCGTTGGAGAAAATGTGTCCAAGTAATCTACATTGTAGGTCTGAGTAAATCCTCGTACCACTAATCTTGCCTTGGAGCGATCAAGGCTCCCATCTTTATGATGTTTAACGGTAAAAACACATTTGCAGCTGACAACAGACACCAAACTCCAGGTACCACGTGATTGCAATGCATCCATTTCTTCCTCCATAGTCAAGCACCATCGACTATCCTTCAAGGCCTTCTAATAATTATGTGGAATGCCCACGACAGATAGAGCTACTGTGAATATTTGAAATTCCCCTGTCAGACGATGAAAGGAGACATGAGAAGCAAGAGTGTAGGATGCACAAGACTGCTTCTGCTTCCGAACTACAATAGTTACATCCAAATTATTGGGATCCTCCTCCTTCTTTGGGCTATTCTCCTGGAATGATTCCTGCACAGATATATCTCCAGTCCCATCGTTAGAAACCATGTTATCAGAGCGAACCTGGGCATACTGAATGACGGGTGATGATCATGAGCAGAAGCAGTTTGACGGGTATAAAATTACGGCAATGGTAGGACAATGTGCACATGCAACTGGGGTAGGAGAGGATGAAGGAGGTGGTTGTGGAGGATGTGGTGGAACCACAAGCACAAGCGGAGGAGGTGACTGACTCGTAAGAGGGGGTTGCATGTAAACCTCATCATCCGAGTCTGATGAAGCCAACCTGTCACTTGTAGGAGAGAAATACACCACAGACTCAAAAAATGTGACATCAATATTAATATAGTATTTCATCCGCAATGGATCATAACATCGGTATCCCTTCTGGGTCTTGAAGTACCCAACAAACACACATTTGACAATTGTAGGAGAGAGCTTTTCAAGACCTTTAATCAATTGGTGAATAAAAGCAACAGAACCAAATACACGAGGAGTAAGTGAAAACATCTCCTCAGGGAAAGCTATAGAGAGGAATTTTCTCACCCAAGACAGACGATGGAATGCGATTGACCAAGTAGCATGTTGTTAGAACATCATCACCCCAAAACGAATGTGCGGCGTGACTTTGAATGAGAAGAAACAACAAGTAGATGGCGATGCTTTCTCTCTGAAATAGCGTTCTATTGGATGAAAGAAAATGGGATAGAGCACGAGTACATAATTCCAAAGCATTATCAGTTCGCACAAATTTCACAAAGGTAGAGAAAACATTCTGCTCTTCATTGATAAAAGTTTTGATCACATCTCCTGCTTCAGATTTATTTTTCAAAAGAAACACCCATGACAAACAAGAAAAATATCTGTAGCAACAAGATAAAACCGACATCCCTAGTGATCAGGAGCACGACTTCGGTCAAAAATAGCTTTACAGTGCAAATCCTTTGTGATATGACTAATGGATAACAAATTCATTGAGAAATCAGGAGCATGTAACACATTCTGCAGATGCATCGAATTCGTCAAACAAATCTCCCTTTGTCCGGTGATCAGGGAATGTGCCCCATCTGCAATCACAACAGTTCTCCCTGGTGGAACCTGTCTATATGCTATAAGCTAATCTCTGCCCCCGCATAAATGGTGCGTTGCCCCATAATCCATAAATCATTTCGTAATCTCATATCTGTGAAAAGATGTAAAAGCAAAAGTACTACCTGAGGTTCTTGCCATAACAGATGTACTGGCAGATGCGAAGGCTGCTATATATGAATGACCTTTTGAGATGGTGAAGGAGGCATGATATCTTGCAGTCTATTTACGAAGTCATCTGATCAGAAGTAGGAGCAGCTAGAGACTCAACCTGCTCTGCTACACGGGCTGAAGTCGGAAAGCCATGCTTGGAGTAGCGTGCATCCTCGGTATATCCTAGACGGTAATAGTACGTGCATGGCCGACGAATGCGACCTCTACCATGAGGTCCACATCCACAGAAAGAAGAAGAGCCTCCTCTTTCTTGAAAGGTTGCGATAGTTGAAAAAGCCTGGCTTGGATGGAATAGTAATCCTGCTGAGCCTATGAAACGCTTCCTCCATGGGAGGAATAGTGACATCCACTAGAATCTGGGAGCGAGCAGCATCATATTCTGAGTGAAGGTCTGTTAGGAATACACAAACCATGGTAACATTCTTATATGTCTTCTGTTGCTCTAGAGTCGTCGTTAGAGGCATGAAGTTGTGGAGCCTCTCAAACATCCCGTGCAATGATGTATAAAGTGAATGAAGGGGGCGTCCATTCTGCTTGATAGTGAATATGTCATGTTGGATTTGGTGGATCTTCATCTCGTTCCTCGCTTGAGAATATGTTGCTGCGAGGATATCCCACATTGCCTTAGCAGTAGACTGATGTAACACGTCATTGACGATCTAAATCGTCAATGTACTAGAAAGCCAAACTTTGGCATATGCATCGTCTGCCTCCCACGAGGCGTTCACCACAATTTTCTCCACCGACTCCTCATTTGTAAGAATGTGCTTCTGACATTCGACTTCATAAGGCTCATGAACTGCATAGCCCAGAGCTCGTAGTTTGTCCCGTCTATTTTGACAATAGGCGCGAGACCTCTGAAAGCGCCTGTGCAGGGTATATTGACTTCATTCTCAGATATATTGCCGGATGTAGAAAACTAGGGTTTTATAAACGAAAGAGTGGATGTCTACACAAACATATGTGGATTTGAATGCATATGTAGACTTATGCACCCAAATCCATCAAACAAATGAAGGATCTGACTCCGAGGACAGAGACCGTACCACACAGTGGCAGTGGAAAGACAACCGCGGGAGAAGGTTGTCGATGGCCAGAGGGTGAGCTGCGTGTGGAGGCGCTGCATGCGAAGTGGCCGCACATGGAGTTGGCGGCGCGTGGAAGGGGCGCCGCATGGGGGCGGTGACAAACGAGGGCGACGGTGCACGAAGGTGAGCAACAGCGCACGGAGGTGAGTGCGGAAGGTCGGGATAGTGTTAGGGTTTCGGTACGAGAGCTCTAATCTAGGACCGTTGTTCGGATACCATGTTGGGAAAAATAAGAGAGTTATTTATTCCTGGGAACCCTGTGCTATCTTATACAGAGGAGATACCTATGGATAAATTAAATAAGATAGGCATAAAGAAATAAAATAACAGAAAAGATATATAGGAACATTGAAATATCTCTACAGACCCATGGCAAACGAGAAAAATCATCAACATCAATAATATAAAATTGATGTCTCTGGTGATCAGGAACACGACTCGGATCCCAAATGTCAACATGAAATAACTCAAAAAAGGAGCTACTGCTCTGGCTCTAATGACTAGGAAAAGCAGACCGATGATGCTTTCCTAACTGACATGCCTCACACTGGAAGGAAGAATCCGATGAAATCTACGGCAAAATATAACACATCTTCTGGAGAGGGAGGTGACCAAAGTGTAGGTGCTAGATATATGAAAAAACTGGACCTGTTGCATGGGAAGATACACCGGCATATGGTGTTCAGACTAGGCGATAAAGATTAGGATTGACTATTGAGTCATGGCTCGATGAGCGAAGCACGGGCTCGGCTCGATAAGGGCTCGTGAGCTTGGCTCATTAGACTATTGAGCCGAGTCTGAGCCAGATTTTTGGGGTCGATAGCTTAATGAGCCCAGCCTTGCTCAGCTCGATAACTCAATAAGGGGCTCGATAAGGAATATATTTATATATATTCTATTTGTGAAATTGTAATGATGTTTATTTTTATTTGTATTGTTTTGCAACATTGTGAATGGTGGACTATGTGTCTATATGTGGTTTATGTAATGACAATATTGGGTGGATTATATTGTAGACTTGGACTTTCTACACTTTATCTATGTTTATCTAAGTTATATATAGATAATTAGTATTTTTCATTCTTATTAGAAAATAGAATGTTATAATGTATATTATAATTTAACTTTTGTAACATCCGGATCTATACAAACCCGAACCCGATCTGACTAGAGTCCGTAAAACTCAATAAAGTCATCAATCAGTGTTAAATAACATAAATCGATCAATTGATCGTGGATCAAAAGTCGTTCGGGCGAAATCGATCAAAAAAATCGATTGCATCGTAATGCGTGCCCAAAAAAAAGCCACGACGCAAATTCGGAAACCGCAAAACAAACCGAGACCACCCAAAAATCCGATTCGACAAAATAAGACCAACGAAATCAACCGTTCATCGATTGGAGGTCGTTTGATATTTTAAATTTGTAAAACTTAATAACCAATCAAGACTGTATGTCGGAAATTTCGGGGATTCATCTTCGACCCGAAGTATATGAATATTATACTCATTTTGATCGTCATTCAGAGACGATCAAAACAAGTTATTATATGTCGAAATCAGGTACTCGATGCATGAATATGGGCGACTTTGGTATCAAAAAAAAAGAGAAATAAATGTTTAAAAAAATATAATAATATTTTTTTAGCTGTACAGAACAGCTACTGCTCCCAGCCATGTGGCACCCCTTTTCCCCTCCATTTGGCCCTAAAGCCTTTCCATGTGGCAAACAAATAATGCCCTCTCCCCCTTATATATATCACCCAAAGCCCTCTTCCGATTTCTCCCAACTTCCCAGCCGAGTTTCAACCTCTCGTTTTTTTTCATGATCATCTACTGCTCCAGAAAGCAGATCTCGACTGCTATAATTTTGCTGCCAATTGCTGCTTGATTTGGAGCCCTTCTACAATCTCTTGGTGCTGTTGGAACCACCAAGTATATGGTTGTTACTGCTGCCCATCCAGCAACCTTACTGCGGTTGAAGGGACCCCAGGAGCCCAGTTTTGAGCAGTGGAAACTGCTCCTCTTCACTTGGAAGTTGTTGCAAGTGCAGTTCCCTGATGCATGCATTTGAATCTTCAAATCTTGGAGATATCAAGGTACAATCTAACCCCAATTTTGTTGCCGTCATCCATGTGATTTAGAACTAAAAGACCTCTCCTAATTCCAGCCGAGAAACCCATTGGAGTTCTGCTACTGTTTAAACAACAACTCCATGTTGCAGTAATCAGCAGCTACTGTTGTTCAAGGCAAAGAAATTGATGTCATGGGTAGCTGCTACTGCTCCAGGGAACAACCCCTCTCCTGCAACATCTTTCCAAAGCTGTAGCAGCCCTTATAACCACTTTTTCTTCCAAAATAGAGACCTTACTTCTGCTGTCCAGCAACAGTTCAAGCACTGCATGCAGACTTAGTTTCAAGTTCTAAAGAAATTAAGGTACAATCTATCCCTCTTTTACTGCCATCCATGTTCTTTCGTAAGTTTCAAATCCTTTATATAACTATTGATTCTATGCCTTCAAAATAAAATATTAAGGGTTAATGCATGCATGTTAAATCCAATTTCAGTCCATGGTTATACTTGGATTGTTATTTACATTATATATTTTGATGTCAATGTTGGGGAGAACTGTTTTCCTAAAGATCTATATTTGCATAATGACATCACGTTCTTCACTAATAGATGACGATCTAGCAATAATAATATAAGATTCTCCGTGAATCTGATAGTTGTGAGAAAATTCAGGTTTTTTTTCTTTCTACAAAAGAACTATATATTAGCTAGGTCCTTGAACCTACAACAGTGCTTGAACAAACTTTGGGATTCATGTTAATACCTTTGTGTACATATCTTGTGTATCCTTTGAGTACCTTTATGCAAAACCTCGAAAGTACAATTGATTCAACCTTCTTCCTTAGAATACTCTGAGTAGGATTGGGGCTAATGGACTAAATATTGAAGGGTTCTGTGCTGGGAGATGAAACTTTGAGATTGTACTATATTTACACAGCTTGCAAGTGAAACGTCCAGCCAAAATATTCAGCTCTTAAGTGTGAAGTCAAGCGAAGCACAATGCTACTTCATGGCTCATGTGTTTATTAGAATGATGCTTCCTCCTTGAATAACTATAGAACATCTTTGGATAGAAATACTCATCGAGTTCACAATACCATTAATCAACCGATATACAAGAAAGAAGTCATAATTCTCCATATGAAGCAACCTTTCCTATCATCAATAACCTTTAGGTTCGATTCTCCCATCAGGTTAGCAAAATCCAATGGAGATCTGCTCTGGACTACCCCTTCCATTAGGTCAGTCATATGTATAAGGAGTTACATTGAAATCACCTCTAATAATCAAGGGGGACTCCAAGAAGTTCATTTCCAATTTGTTGAATCTCCTAAGAACATTATCCGCTAGACTATAATTATTCAATACTATTATATCATTGTGATTAGTGGCATTTCAAAGGCAGCCCAAGAGAATATGATGATTTTCCAATACTTGTTGCAAGGTCCATTGATTACCAACCCATCCAATGAGTGACCCTCCCTGAGCTACCATCTGAGTCAATGGCCCAAAAATATCGATCCTTTTATGGAGTCTCGAGAATTGCTCATCCCATATCTTGATTTTAGTTTTTGGTATCATCATTACCGATCTACTGTCTATAAGAAAGTCACAATAGCCCTCCTCTTGTCTGGCAAGTTGAGATCATTTGGGCATTTTCATACAAGGTGACTTGCAATATCTAGATCAATATCGCCAATTTAAGAGATAATCTATGATCAATGATCGGAAATTTCGTGATCAATCATTTAAGAATGAATCACAATTATAGATTTCTATTCAATAATATTGTTTATAAGATGCCTAGATCTGTAAAGATAATCACAATAGAGAATAAGAAACGATGAGAAATTCAATGATGACTAATGATTAAGAGTGCCAGTCATGGTGACCTTTACGCCTGACTGTGCGAGGGTGCGGTGACCCTCAGCTGGGCGGGAGATTAGGAAGCCCGGTTAGGGCAGCGGCCGCTTTGTGCGCGGGTCTCGGATCTCAGTCTTTTCTCGGTTTTTTTCGCGAGCGCTCGCAGTTTTTACGCCTCTCTGGGATCCACAGGTTTTCTTTTAAAGACCAGTTCCGCTGACCCTTGTTCTTTAGGGTACCTAGGCTGGAGGACCCTTGGTTGCAGTTTTTCGAGCTCGTGAGCCCGTACCGGTCGGGGCGGTTTTTCCTTTTAGAGCGACTTTTCTAGAGAGTCTCTTGTTGGAAATGCGAGCCCACGGCGAGCCATTATGCAATAAATGTTGTTGCAATTCACTCCTTGATCTGAAATGAAGAATACATAATTTGCATAATAGGTCCCTTAGTACAATTAGGGTTATGTACCATGGCCATCTTAATGATCATACAGCTGTTGATTCAATTATTGAATCATAGAGGCTGGTGCTTAGATGAATATCTAATGAGTTAGATTGAGGACTCATCAAGCACCGTCAAATGATTATTAAGAGATGATCTCCAGCCTGAGTAGGAGATGGCAATCCTATCTCATTTAGGTTGATATCTGACCGACCTCTTGATGCAGGTCCTCTGCATAGGAATAGAGATTCGGAGGTATCGGATAAGTTAGGTCAAAGAGTTGACTTAACGAGATCGAGATAACCAAAGCCCTATATCATATGCTGTCATGATATAGGCACACATCCTCTGACCGGAGACAGATGTGTTACTATATGTCTGAGTATGTACATTTGGCAGACCAATAGGTTGATGACCTAATCAAGGTCTATACACCGGCGCGCTGGTGTGCATATGAGGGCATATGAGTAATACGATCTCTCAAAGGGATCATACAGGTTCACTACTGAACCGGAAGACATGAGCTCACTCATGAGATGTTGGGAAGAATCAAATTCCGTGCGCACGGTCGTCTCGCTTTGGAAGCTTGACAGAATTTGTAGGTTTGATATATACTTTTGGAAAGTATATGATCAAGGCCTAGGTATGATATATGCTTTTGGAAAGTATATGATCGATACCAACTCCCAATGATCGAATGAGAAACTTACTGATGTAACCCTGAAGTAGACAGTGTAAAGTTGATCTAACACTTCGGGTTTATTCTGAGTCTTCCAGTATGCAGGATGTACAGGTATTAGGAATACCTGAGGGTGATGTGATCATAAACGATTGTATAACCATGACGCTTCCATTCCTAGGGAGTGATGAAACGGGTCTGGATTTTAGTGACTCCTCTCAGTAGAGAAGTAATCTGATCTTAGTCCAAATGTTGGACATTGATCTGAATGTGATTCAGATTCAATGAGAAGATTAGATTTACGGTCTTGATTTAATCAAGCATCTATGGGAGGCCCGAGATCTGGATTTGAGATGTGATCTCAATATCCATGTCACTATACGTGGAACAATACAATCGCCCTGTCCTTATCTCCAAGTATTCGCGGAGAAAGCGCATTGTCCTTGAAAGAGTTCATGGATAATTCTATTGTTGATATATGTATCCGAGCATTGAGAAAATGGATAATTAAATGTGATTTAATTATCATGAATAATATGAATTTGATTCATATTATAAGGAGAGTTATCTTAGATAATTAAATGTGATTTAATTATCAAAGATGTAAATAATGTGAATGTGATTCATATTATTTGAACACATGAGATAAAGAGATCCAAGATGATTAAATATGATTTAATTATCAAGGATAAGAATAATGTGGATAGTAATATCCAATTATTCATAATATATTATAAATGTGATTTATAATGTATTAGAGAGAGTTAAATATAATTTATATTAGTAGATTAATTATTAATGTGTATTGGATACACATTGTTTAATTAATTGAAAATGTAAATTACATTTTGTTTTGGGTTGTGAATGTGATTCACAATATTCCAATGTCAAGATTGCAATATTCCCAAAATTAATTGAGAATTATTTTTTGGAGAATAATTGTTGGAAAATAAGTTGAGAGAAAAAACAAGGAGATATGCAATCCCATGGGAATCCATGGGATTGCCCTCCCCATATGGGAAGAGGGGGGCGGCACCAATTCCTTTATGGAATTGGTGGCCGTCCACTCCTCCCAATAGGGAAGGAGGCTCTCATTTGTTTTTTCACTCCTTATTTAGTTGGTTTAATTTGGTATTAATATATATTTGATTTATCAAATATATTTAATCAAAATTAAATCACAAGTTGTTGGCTTTTACCAACAACAACCTTGACCATTGGATTGTCATAAATCAATCTCAACCATTGATTTTATATGACACATGGATTGAGATCCATGGATCCCAAAACCCTATAAATAGAGAGGCATACCCATGCTCTCTCTTTACACATAATGCTTGAGAAGCATCTCTCTCTCTCTCTCTTTCTCTCTAGAGGTCAGCCCTCTCTCTCCCTCTCATGGCCGTCCACCATGGATGCCATGAAGAGGATCTCCATCGCCGCGGCATCGTCGTTATGCTGCCCGTTCTTCTGCTCGTGGATCTCCGTCCCCTTCGGTGCGCCTCGCTCGTGAAGAAGACGTCGGATCTCGTGTGTCGAGATCAGGAGATCCGCCGCTTGGATCATCAACATGGATTGCGAGAAGCACGCGGTTCATCCCCGCGCTCGCAAGCGTCTCCTCCGTCGGATCGGACTTGAGACAGGAGGTCTCTTCGTTTAGAGACTCGATCGCAACCACGCTTCAAGAGGTAATCCTATTACTTGTTTGTGGTTTAGACGAAACGATCCGAGAAGTGTTCTTGGATCATGTGGTTTCGTCGTATGAAAAAATTTTAAATTCCGCTGCATCGAGCAACTAGTGCGACTAGTCGCTCCTCGTCGTATTCGATGCGACGCTCACGCTTCCGTGATGCGCTTGAGGATCTAACCATATCCTTCAAGTGGTATCAGAGCCAGGTTGACGGTTTCGAATAGTGATTCGTTAACCAAGGACGATTTGGGTTCGTTAAGGTCGCGAAAGTTTTCATCGCATTTGATTTCGCAGATCTGTTTAGTAAATAAATTCGGCACTGTTTAAATTGTTTAAACACGATTTTTATACTTGGATTATGTTCCCCATTAAATAAGGAAACCATAGGATCTGAGTTTGCGTAAATCGGATTTCGTATGCTCGAGATATGGTCGTTTTAATGGACATGTATGCACTGTTGCGAGAACTGTGAATCTGAACGTGATTAAAATGTTAATTACTGTTTAGACTTGCCTCGAAATGCGTGAAACATCACTTAGGTTCTGTCCTAAATCAAATTAGCAAACTTTAGAAATTGACTTTGCTTAATTTGGATTTAATATGATTGAGATATGCCAATTTTAGTAAGTAGGGGTCACTGCTGAAATTGCTTTCCTAATCTAGAACCAAGTGATTGTCAATTAGTGAAATTAATTGTTAATTTCGTGAAATAATCTTGAAAAATATTTGTGAAATATTGAAACATGATTATTTGCCTAATTGACTTGGCCCCAACCAATTAGTTGATTAGATTTGATCTAAACCATAATTGGAATTACAATCATCAAACTTCTTGCTTGAATAGGACTTGGGAATTTGTCTAGCAAATTTCCTTAAAATCAAAATTGTTTTGATTACTATATGGTATAATTTCGGTTGAAGAACCGATGATCATCTCAAGTACAAAATAATCAATTTGGCATTATCCTTTCCCGAGGTGGATATGGTGTCTAGTCGGGGATCGCTGGTCAGCGGGTTGCAACGTATGTGGTCCGCCCCACTCCCGTCGGTACTGGCCATGACAGCGGGTAGGGCCGGGATAATGTCCGAGGGATTATGATGTATTTTTCTAATTATTAAAATTCGAATTAATACGTACTTTGGGAATAATATCATATATGTATATTCAAGCATAAAATTAAGTTTGATTGATTAAATTGGATTGATAATTAAATTAATATGATTAAGTTAATTATATCCAATTGAGAATACTCTAATATGATTAGAGTTAATAATTCCCTTGGAAGAATTAATTATATGAATGTGATTCATAGTAATTAATTAAATTTGAATAAGAGGTGGAGGATCACATAAGTGACATCCATGGTCTCCCGTCAAGGCGAAGGGTTTCCGTCGCCAGGGATTGTATATAGGAGACGCCTGTACGTAGTGACAGCTCCTATATACAAGCGCATCTGGATCGGACTCTTTGCTTCTCGAAAGAGTAAGGCCGTATGCGTAGTGACCCCAATATCGGATCCTCATATTATTGGGGCGATATTGGATTGCGCATAGCGAGTTCTATTCCTGTTGACGGTTGGTTCAATTAACGACGGGTCAACATCACCTTAGGGGTGGTGGGCCCGGGTGTTAAAGACCGAATTGGGAAATGCAAGTTGGACTTGCAAGGCGGAATGTGTTCCCGCTTCTCTTTATTGGAGTTGCAGTTTCTCATATTATTGGGATGTAACAAAGATAAAGAGGAGATCCCAGATCTTGCTGAGATATAATGGTAAGTATATCTCTTACATTGAAAGTGATTAAGGGAATGAACTTTCATTGTTGACATGGCAAGACAACTTTGATATAAAAACTCCTAAATCAAAGTATAATATGTGTATATATATAAATATATACCCTTATGCAAATTACTTATTTCAGATAATCCTTCATTAAACCCACTCAATGTTATACTCATTAATAACCAGTAGAATATCATGGATTGGACCCTATAATCCAGATATTGTACTTGCAATTGGACACACAATGTATGTGGTTGCAATGTGCAAGTTTCCTCATAACAATGAGAAGTGATAATTAAATAAGACAATAGGACTAAAACCCTAGGGTTTGTATGTCTCTATAAGTCTTGATCTTATCGAATGTACTTTTGAAGTGACATGTCGATGATGATCGTAATTATCAAATTAATCCTTATAAAATCAATAAAGATATTCTGGCATATATATGTGCTCTTGACATTTAATCATGAATGACATGGTTCTCTACATCATGTAGAATGGTAGCTCTATTAGAGATAATGTATTCAAATTGTTTGAATACCTACCTGAACCGATGCTTCAAAGAGTTTAGATGGATGTAGATGATGAGTGTCATCATTCTACTGTCTATACTCTAGTCATTCATGAAGCCTCATAATATTCATATTATATGAACTTAAATGAAGCTTGTATAAATGTTGAAATACTCTTATATTGAAATTTTTGATTTTAACATAAGAGATCCTTAGTCTTGAGTAATGGTTGCTTATAGATAAAGGGAGCGCAGTGGAAGCATGGGTTGGACCCAAGTAAGAAATATAGTCAAAAGGTTGACTGTATTTCTGTAACTTCCATATGACATTCAAAGAGTTGGATGAATGCCAATACTGCAATAAGTTGATGTGTTGATAGTATGACTATCAAGTCTGTCTAGAACCCTCAGAAAAGGACTCGGATGGAGCATCAGTATAATCTACATATAATCATTGATATTGACTTACTTATTTGATAAGATAAAGTCTAATAATTGTATCTCAAATTTTCTAATGACACTTGCAATTGGTTGCATATGTATTAGAAATTTGATCTTAAGGTTTATTGGTCATCCATGTTGAAAGTGATGCAAGTGTTGCAACAATTTCCATGAGATCAATAGACTTCATATTTTCAGTGGGAGCCCTTAGTCTTAGAGAATGTCTCTGTGACCTAGATATTAGAATACACTCATTGTTTATTTCTAATTGTTGGATATGAACATGAATTCTGTAATAAATCTATCATAAAGAGTTATGATGGAAATATTTCAGATAGTAATCTAAAATCTAGAGGACTCTATTAAATTAGAAAATTATTGAATGGTTCATTAAGATTTCTAATACTGAAAATTAAACCTTTAAAAGATCAATAGGAGGATAAAGATCATTTGACAATGATCTGGCATCAAATTTTGGACATATGTCTGTTGATGAAATCAATGGACTGGTAAGACATGAAACTTTAGATTGTCTAAAGATTCAAATCTCACATACCTGTGAATATTGTATTCAAAGTAAAAATGTCCAATACACCCTTCCTTGGGAAAGGTGTAAGGTGTCAAGGTATTAAGGATCTCATACATATTGATGTATGCAGATCATCTATATCATAGTAAACATTATGGATATGTGATATCTGTTAATGATTATGTATGATATGAGATTTCTTCTCTTCACCTAAGAAACCTTTGAAATGTTCAAAGATTTCGTAATTTTGGTTTAGAACCAAAGTTTGAAGGAAGATGAAATGAATTTGATCTAACCAAGGTAGCCTGTACCTATTAGATGAATTCAAGAAATATCTTATGGAGATATGAATATCATTCCTATCTCAATCCTCCTAATGAACCTTAACTCAATGGAGTTGTAGGGAGATACAATTGATCATGTGTGATATGATTTAATCAATGATTAATCCTAGCATAATTATCTCTTAAGTTTCCAAGGTATATATGTAGTAGAGACTACATTATATACTTAATAAGGTTCCATGCATGTAAGCTGGAATCTAGCACTAGAGAGTGCTACTTCATTAGGGAAATAAAGGATGGTATTGTATACCTACTTTATGACCTTGAGATTCTTAAAAGATCTCATCTTTGAGAATATGATTCTTATAGGATGACTCTCTTAAGAATCAAGATGAAAATGAAGAAAAGGAACTCATTTAATCTTGAGAAGATAATGAGGCTCCTGAAATCGGAAACTAAATAGACAACTAAAGATGAAACATTAATACCTCTTCAAATAAGTTTGAGGATGGATTCCATGTGTCAGTTAAATCTGAAAAATGATCGGACTTCATGTGATGAAGCTCCTGAGGATCATGTCATGGAAAGATGGATGTTAGCAATAAAAGTCTATTGTAGACTTCATATACAAGTGTTGCATATGGACCCTCGAGGATCCACCTATATGGGTCAGACCCATTAAGGTGTAAATGGATCTTCAATAGAAAGAGGGAACCTGATGAGAAGGTAGAGACCTTCAAAGCACGGTTCGTAGCCATGAGCTACACACCGAAGAGAAGACATCGCTTCCGATGAGACTTGCTCTCCAGTGGCCTTGCTTTAACCCATCAGAATCTTGCTAACTATAGCTACACAACTTGTCTTTGACATCTTCATGATGCGAGTCAAGATTGCATTCCTCTATGAATACCTCTCTAAGGATATTCATATGAAGTAGCCCCAAGGCTTCATGGTTGAGGAAAGCAAGGTGTGCTAGCTGAAGAACTCCATCTTTGGACTCAAATAAGTTTCTTGTAGTTGGAACATAAGATTTAATGAAATTATAAATGTTATGATTTCAGATAGAATCTTGATGAACCATGTGAAGCTTAGTGGGAGTGCCATTGTGTTCATCGTGCTAAATGTAGATATTATTCTAATCATTTGGAATGATATAAGGATAATAATAAGTGTTTTAAAATTTGGTTGTTTCATACCTTGAGATACGATTTCAAGGATACCTCTTAGATCTTAATTCTGAAGTCGTTCAGAAGCAAAGAGAAGAGGGTATTGGGACTGTCGCATTAGTAGTACACCTTGGACTTATTCCATTTTCTGGACAATTCCAAGAAAAGCTTCCTTCCCTTAAGATGTGGTAGTGACCTGTCTAAAGGGATAGCACCTCAAAGAGTTGAGGAAGTGAATGCTAGAACTGCTTGCACTTGTGCATCAGTTATGAGAAGCTGGGTATATGCTAGATGTGTACAAGAGCCAGATGTCTGCCATGCAGTGGGAGTAGTAAACTGTTACTAATCCTACTCTGGAAATAAAATACTTAGTTGCAGTAATAACAATATCTTCAAAGATGATGAAACTTAGAGATAGTGATCTCAAAGTCTTATCTGCAAAGGTTTAAGACCTTATAGATAGTGATCTATAAGGGTCTTAACTGTAGATACCTTAGGAGATAGAGATCTCTAGGAATGAAGGTATTCTAATAAGGATTATGGGAATACTGGTTATGATAATTAATAAGATGTAGTGTCAAGGACACTATAACCAACAAAATTGAGTATCGGTTGCATGAGATGCAACATTCGCATTGGATGCGAGCACTGTTACTAGGAGATATGCAATTGCCGTAAAAGGACTTGGCATAGTCTCTTGGGAACGGAGTGACTGATCAGCTTACCTAGCTATTTTCTAAATAGCCTATGATTGTCACATGAGTGTGGGTTTAAATGATTAGCCCATTAATGGCTCTTTGGGCTAGTGGGAGATTGTTGGAAATGCGAGCCCACGGCGAGCCATTATGCAATAAATGTTGTTGCAATTCACTCCTTGATCTGAAATGAAGAATACATAATTTGCATAATAGGTCCCTTAGTACAATTAGGGTTATGTACCATGGCCATCTTAATGATCATACAGCTGTTGATTCAATTATTGAATCATAGAGGCTGGTGCTTAGATGAATATCTAATGAGTTAGATTGAGGACTCATCAAGCACCGTCAAATGATTATTAAGAGATGATCTCCAGCCTGAGTAGGAGATGGCAATCCTATCTCATTTAGGTTGATATCTGACCGACCTCTTGATGCAGGTCCTCTGCATAGGAATAGAGATTCGGAGGTATCGGATAAGTTAGGTCAAAGAGTTGACTTAACGAGATCGAGATAACCAAAGCCCTATATCATATGCTGTCATGATATAGGCACACATCCTCTGACCGGAGACAGATGTGTTACTATATGTCTGAGTATGTACATTTGGCAGACCAATAGGTTGATGACCTAATCAAGGTCTATACACCGGCGCGCTGGTGTGCATATGAGGGCATATGAGTAATACGATCTCTCAAAGGGATCATACAGGTTCACTACTGAACCGGAAGACATGAGCTCACTCATGAGATGTTGGGAAGAATCAAATTCCGTGCGCACGGTCGTCTCGCTTTGGAAGCTTGACAGAATTTGTAGGTTTGATATATACTTTTGGAAAGTATATGATCAAGGCCTAGGTATGATATATGCTTTTGGAAAGTATATGATCGATACCAACTCCCAATGATCGAATGAGAAACTTACTGATGTAACCCTGAAGTAGACAGTGTAAAGTTGATCTAACACTTCGGGTTTATTCTGAGTCTTCCAGTATGCAGGATGTACAGGTATTAGGAATACCTGAGGGTGATGTGATCATAAACGATTGTATAACCATGACGCTTCCATTCCTAGGGAGTGATGAAACGGGTCTGGATTTTAGTGACTCCTCTCAGTAGAGAAGTAATCTGATCTTAGTCCAAATGTTGGACATTGATCTGAATGTGATTCAGATTCAATGAGAAGATTAGATTTACGGTCTTGATTTAATCAAGCATCTATGGGAGGCCCGAGATCTGGATTTGAGATGTGATCTCAATATCCATGTCACTATACGTGGAACAATACAATCGCCATGTCCTTATCTCCAAGTATTCGCGGAGAAAGCGCATTGTCCTTGAAAGAGTTCATGGATAATTCTATTGTTGATATATGTATCCGAGCATTGAGAAAATGGATAATTAAATGTGATTTAATTATCATGAATAATATGAATTTGATTCATATTATAAGGAGAGTTATCTTAGATAATTAAATGTGATTTAATTATCAAAGATGTAAATAATGTGAATGTGATTCATATTATTTGAACACATGAGATAAAGAGATCCAAGATGATTAAATATGATTTAATTATCAAGGATAAGAATAATGTGGATAGTAATATCCAATTATTCATAATATATTATAAATGTGATTTATAATGTATTAGAGAGAGTTAAATATAATTTATATTAGTAGATTAATTATTAATGTGTATTGGATACACATTGTTTAATTAATTGAAAATGTAAATTACATTTTGTTTTGGGTTGTGAATGTGATTCACAATATTCCAATGTCAAGATTGCAATATTCCCAAAATTAATTGAGAATTATTTTTTGGAGAATAATTGTTGGAAAATAAGTTGAGAGAAAAAACAAGGAGATATGCAATCCCATGGGAATCCATGGGATTGCCCTCCCCATATGGGAAGAGGGGGGCGGCACCAATTCCTTTATGGAATTGGTGGCCGTCCACTCCTCCCAATAGGGAAGGAGGCTCTCATTTGTTTTTTCACTCCTTATTTAGTTGGTTTAATTTGGTATTAATATATATTTGATTTATCAAATATATTTAATCAAAATTAAATCACAAGTTGTTGGCTTTTACCAACAACAACCTTGACCATTGGATTGTCATAAATCAATCTCAACCATTGATTTTATATGACACATGGATTGAGATCCATGGATCCCAAAACCCTATAAATAGAGAGGCATACCCATGCTCTCTCTTTACACATAATGCTTGAGAAGCATCTCTCTCTCTCTCTCTTTCTCTCTAGAGGTCAGCCCTCTCTCTCCCTCTCATGGCCGTCCACCATGGATGCCATGAAGAGGATCTCCATCGCCGCGGCATCGTCGTTATGCTGCCCGTTCTTCTGCTCGTGGATCTCCGTCCCCTTCGGTGCGCCTCGCTCGTGAAGAAGACGTCGGATCTCGTGTGTCGAGATCAGGAGATCCGCCGCTTGGATCATCAACATGGATTGCGAGAAGCACGCGGTTCATCCCCGCGCTCGCAAGCGTCTCCTCCGTCGGATCGGACTTGAGACAGGAGGTCTCTTCGTTTAGAGACTCGATCGCAACCACGCTTCAAGAGGTAATCCTATTACTTGTTTGTGGTTTAGACGAAACGATCCGAGAAGTGTTCTTGGATCATGTGGTTTCGTCGTATGAAAAAATTTTAAATTCCGCTGCATCGAGCAACTAGTGCGACTAGTCGCTCCTCGTCGTATTCGATGCGACGCTCACGCTTCCGTGATGCGCTTGAGGATCTAACCATATCCTTCATCTCTCTCACCCGTATCAGTGGCGTAGTTTTGGAGTAGACCTATCCCTCTATTGGACCGCCTTCCAATTAGAGGGCGAGACAGAAGAGCCTTTTGTAGGCTTCCTCGCCGCTTGAATTTTGTTTATTTTTCGTCAGCAGACTTGGCGATGCTACATCCGAATCATCCATGTATACATCTGAATCCTTTATGGCTACATCTGAATCAATTACAATTGAATTTGGAAAAGTTACAAATGAGATTGGATTGAGTTACAATTAAGTTTGGCTAAAGTTGAATTACAGTTGAATTGGTTACATAAAAGCTTGGTTACAGTTGAGTTGGTTTCCGATGAACTAGTTACTTTTCTGCCAATAATTCCTGACAAAGAGAAAAGACCATATCATGACAATTATCCTTATCAGACTTCGAACTACTACCATAGTTGTAAGATATAGCTAGTGGACGTGTTGGGAACTTAGTTAGGATGCATTTTACTCCACCGCATGCCTACGGAGGCACCCCAACCCTAAGGTTTCCTTACTGCCTTAGAGTCATAGTGTGAGGTCTTACCCAGACCAAGACCACAGACTATCTACCAAGCTTGAGCAATTAAACAAGAAAAGAATCAAAACACTAGACCCATCATGTACACTTACTATGATCCATTCACATTATTCGTAAACATCAGAGAGAGATCTGGATCACCTCGATCATAAAAAGTATATATGAATCATAGAACTTATCAATCCTTGAGGTACTTCTGTTCACTATTGATCATATGATAGTTGTATATCAATGATTAATGTGGGTAATTAGTGTAGAATGAGTAGAATGGGGTTTTACATACCAAACAACTTGAAAACCTGTTTCATTGCAAGTAGCTTTAAATTTTAATTGTCAAGGCCAAATTACTTGCTTTCTTTTGGAACCATTAAATTCCTGTTAATTTTAATAAATTAGATGTACTCAACGTTTGTTGATGTTCTTTTCTCCCTATTCCATGGATTGCAGGCAAAATACCTGCACCGTTGTATTGAGAGAGTTGAACATCAGCTTTTGCAGTTACAATTATCAGGTACGCATGCTATAGTTGTTCAAGATATTTATGCTTTTATTTCTCTTCTGATAAATTGGGATGCATGTACATAATGCAATTTCTGTTGTTACACTGATATGGAAAATTATGCAAAATAATAGTGACATAGTGTAGTCATGTGGCTTATCAATTAATTTATGAATGCCATTCAAAAAAAATCCCTTAGTTTTCAGTACTTTAATGTGATCTTGAACGAACATGATACTACGGGTGATATGTAAACGGGTATCCAGATCCGTTAAGGAGCGGGATCTACAGTTTGGTATCAGAGCAGTGGTACCCCGCTACATACATTCGTAGTATTATTGTTCTGATCACATTAAATCCTCAGATTGCGACAGTCCTTTGACTTGTCATGAGTCTGAAGGGGAAATATGACATTCAAAATCAATGACCACAGATGTCACCAATTGCAAATAATTTTCCATATGTATCCCAAGAAGAGAAAAAGCATAATAGAAATATCCGCGAACATCAACTATGGTAATTAAGGATATCGGTTCTCATACAGAAGCATGGCATCTAGGGCCGACCTTTCTATATTTTAATTTATTCTAGGAGCGATAAATGAACTTCGAGTTCTAGCTTTAGTAAGTAGAGTTGCAGAGGCCATAGATCCTCTCTGTCACATCCATATCATTATAAGACTTATAGTCAGATAGCTACTATTGTTGATTGGTGGTCATGAGACGATAGCAGACTGTCTGCTACTACAACTTGACAAGTGTGACCCAATTATGGGCATGGATTAGTTGTCAATTCATTATACCTAGTTTATTACTTCAGGAAGACGATTGTCTTCAGGATTCGGACTTACCTAAGTTACTATTAAGGGTACATTACATGACTCCAAAATGGAGTACATCTCAGTATTGAGAGCTCAAAGACTGGTTGATCAGGGATGTGATTCATATCTAACAGTTGTCTGAGAGACATCTGATGGAGAGCCGATGGCTCAGGACATCACGATAGTATCAGATTACCCTAGTGTGTTCTCTAATGATTTGTCAGGTTTATCGCCTAAGAAAGAGATTGAGTTCAAGACTATATTACCACTAGATACACAACCAATCTCGATGCACCTGTATCTCATGTCACTGGTTGAGTTGAGAAAGTTGGAGGTGCAGTTGCATGAGTCACTTGACTTATATTTCGTAACACCGAACACTTCACCTTGGGGTGCTCAAGTTCTTCCGTCAGAAAGGACAGATCGATGAGATTATTCATAGATTACAAACAACTGAAAAAAACGGTAAGAATCGTTATCGTCTGTCACACATTGATGACTTGTTCGATCAGCTAGGGATCTTCGGTATCCTCAAAATCAACATTCGATAGGGCTACCATCAAGTGAGGATTAAAGAGTCAGATAGTCCGAAGATAACATTCAAGACTCGATAGGGACCCGTCCATACTTGGATGAGTTTGTAATTGTATGCATTGATGATGTGTTGATATATTTCCGAAATAAATAGGAACCGCATCAATGATCTAAAGACAGTCATAGACATACTTCAAGAGCACAAGTTGCATGTCAAGCTAAGCAATTGTAAGTGTGAGTTCTTGTTATCCCATGCTTCATTTCTTTGGTATATCCTTTCTGGAGCAAGTATCACAGTTGACCCTATAAACATTGAGGAAATTATGTCTTGGGAACATCCTAAGACAGTTACTTGAATTTGAAGTTTTCTTGAACTCGCAAGTTATTACATACGGTTAGTCAGTGATTTTTCCAAGTTCTTCCCTTGACGCGATTGACATACATTTAGGATGATCCATGCAAGCAAGCCTTCATGACACTAAAGGAAAGATTGACGATTGCGAATATGAGTCCTTCACGCACTCAGGATTATGCAGTATATATAGATGCTGCAAGAAAAGGTTTAGGAACGGTTCTGATGCAACCAAGTCATGTGAGTGTTTATGCATCACATCAATTGAGGTCGCATGAGCGGAATTACTCCATCCATGACTTAGAGTTGGTGGCAGATGCGTTTAGCAGGAAAGCTCATGCACACACGACAAACTAGCTATATACATGAGATATGCTCGTAACTTTGACTAATTGACATCCTCATAAGAGTGTGTCAATATCTACTGTCATACCTCCGCGATTCGACAATCCTTGGGATTGCACAGTAGGACATAGGATATATCCTTGAATATGAGACAAATACATGCGTGCCAACAAGGACAAAAGTGATAATTTTGTGGAAACTAAGTCTACTTTACAAAAGGATGGCTACATTATTGTGTCCAACGATGAGCAATTGTATAGAGATTCTTGATGAGGCACACAATTCACAACCTTCTTTTCATTCTGGCAGTACGAAAATGTATCGTAATCTACGCCAACATTCTGGTGGATCGGGATGAAGCGCGATGCAGCACACCATGTTAGCAGATGCTTGACCTGTCAGATGATCAAGGTTGAGCATAGAAGACCACCATGATTATTACAGTATCTCCCCATTCCCAAGTAAAAGTGGGAGAGTACTTTAATGAAATTTGTTACTAGACTACCAAGGACACCATGGTGACCACAATGCTTTGGGTCGTTGACAAATTGACCAAGTCAACCCATTTATACATGTCAACATGATGTACACTCCATTTAGGTTGGCTAGATTGCATGTGCATACCATTATAAGGATTCATGGTATACCACATGAGGTAATGTTTGACAGATGCTCGAGGTTTACATCTTACTATTGGCACCAGTTCATGTCAACACTACAAACAGAGCTGAATATGTGTTCTGCATTCCATCCATAAACCGTCGGACAGAACAAACACATTATTCAGATACGAGGAATTAATTCATCAGCGTACCCTTGGGTGAAAAGGATCCTGGAAGGACCACCTGTCGATTGGTAGAATTCATGTACAACAGCAGTCATTACTCCATGATTGATATGGCACCATTCAAAGACCTTTACGGGCGGAGATATCTCACACCTCTCAGATAGCATGAGATAGGTAAACACACTCTTTACCCTGTAGATCTCTTAAAGAAAACTACTACAATTGTTGATATCGTGAGGTAAAGGCTTTTAACGACTTAGAGCCGTTAGGAAAGCTATACATATCGTCGGAAAAGAGATGTAGAGTTTCAAGTAATTTGAACATCTTCTCTTCATCCATTCAAAATATGACTTATGAATATTCAATTTAATTTCTCACACTGATGAAATATCTGTAGACATAGATAGGAGATTGTGTGTTACTACGTGTATCTCACGTGAAGTAAGTACAGAGATTTGATGGTCATGGAAAGTTGGCGCCATGATATATTAGACCATTTGAAATCATTACTCATATGAGTAAGTTGGTGTATCGAGTAGCCTTCATCTGCAGTTGTCGGTCAAATATGATGTCTTTCATATATCCAATCTAAGGAAGTACATACGTAATCCTCACCATGTCATCATTACAAGAACCATGACGTGGAGCCAGACTTGATATACAAGAAGAGGCCAGTACATATACTCAATAATACTGTAAAGAAGCTTCACGGAAATTTCCCTAATAAAGGTGCTAAGGCACCGACATACATTCAAAGAGGCGACATGGGATATCAAAACAGGCACACGGGTAAGATACCGTAGCTCTTACAGGTATTAGTCAAAACAAGCCCACTTATTATATATATTGAAAGAACATGGCTTGTTTTTCTTTTGAGGTTTTTATGGGTTCAAAACCCTTTGAGGTTTTTATGAACAGATGAGAAACAAACAAGACACAAAGTAACCTCGACTCGAGTCTCGAGGACGAGACTCCCTTTGAGGTTTTTATATTTGTAACATCCGGATCTATACAAACCCGAACCCGATCCGATTAGAGTCCGTAAAACTCAATAAAGTCATCAATAAGTGTTAAATAACATAAATCGATCAATTGATCGTGGATCAAAAGTCGTTCGGGCGAAATCGATCAAAAAAATCGATTGCATCGTAATGTGTGCCCGAAAAAAAAGCCACGACGCAAATTTAGAAACCGCAAAACAAACCGAGACCACCCAAAAATCCGATTCGACAAAATAAGACCAACGAAATCAACCGTTCATCGATTGGAGGTCGTTTGATATTTTAAATTTGTAAAACTTGATAACCAATCAAGACTGTATGTCGGAAATTTCGGGGATTCATCTTCGACCCGAAGTATATAAATATTATACTCATTTTGATCGTCATTCAGAGACGATCAAAACAAGTTATTATACGTCGAAATCAGGTACTCGATGCATGAATACGGGCGACTTTGGTGTCAAAAAAAAAGAGAAATAAATGTTTAAAAAAATATAATAATATTTTTTTAGCTGTACAGAACAGCTACTGCTCCCAGCCATGTGGCACCCCTTTTCCCCTCCATTTGGCCCTAAAGCCTTTCCATGTGGCAAACAAATAATGCTCTCTCCCCCTTATATATATCACCCAAAGCCCTCTTCCGATTTCTCCCAACTTCCCAGCCGAGTTCAACCTCTCGTTTTTTTTCATGATCATCTACTGCTCCAGAAAGCAGATCTCGACTGCTATAATTTTGCAGCCAATTGCTGCTTGATTTGGAGCCCTTCTACGATCTCTTGGTGCTGTTGGAACCACCAAGTATATGGTTGTTACTGCTGCCCATCCAGCAACCTTACTGCGGTTGAAGGGACCCCAGGAGCCCAATTTTGAGCAGTGGAAACTGCTCCTCTTCACTTGGAAGTTGTTGCAAGTGCAGTTCCCTGATGCATGCATTTGAATCTTCAAATCTTGGAGATATCAAGGTACAATCTAACCCCAATTTTGTTGCCGTCATCCATGTGATTTAGAACCAAAAGACCTCTCCTAATTCCAGCCGAGAAACCCATTGGAGTTCTGCTACAGTTTAAACAACAACTCCATGTTGCAGTAATCAGCAGCTACTGTTGTTCAAGGCAAAGAAATTGATGTCATGGGTAGCTGCTACTGCTCCAGGGAACAACCCCTCTCCTGCAACATCTTTCCAAAGCTGTAGGAGCCCTTATAACCACTTTTTCTTCCAAAATAGAGACCTTACTTCTGCTGTCCAGCAACAGTTCAAGCACTGCATGCAGACTTAGTTTCAAGTTCTAAAGAAATTAAGGTACAATCTATCCCTCTTTTGCTGCCATCCATGTTCTTTCATAAGTTTCAAATCCTTTATATAACTATTGATTCTATGCCTTCAAAATAAAATATTAAGGGTTAATGCATGCATGTTAAATCCAATTTCAGTCCATGGTTATACTTGGATTGTTATTTACATTATATATTTTGATGTCAATGTTGGGGAGAACTGTTTTCCTAAAGATCTATATTTGCATAATGACATCACGTTCTTCACTAATAGATGACGATCTAGCAATAATAATATAAGATTCTCCGTGAATCTTATAGTTGTGAGAAAATTCAGGTTTTTTTTCTTTCTACAAAAGAACTATATATTAGCTAGGTCCTTGTAACCTACAACAGTGCTTGAACAAACTTTGGGATTCATGTTAATACCTTTGTGTACATATCTTGTGTATCCTTTGAGTACCTTTATGCAAAACCTCGAAAGTACAATTGATTCAACCTTCTTCCTTAGAATACTCTGAGTAGGATTGGGGCTAATGGACTAAATATTGAAGGGTTCTGTGCTGGGAGATGAAACTTTGAGATTGTACTATATTTACACAGCTTGCAAGTGAAACGTCCAACCAAAATATTCAGCTCTTAAGTGTGAAGTCAAGCGAAGCACAATGCTACTTCATGGCTCATGTGTTTATTAGAATGATGCTTCCTCCTTGAATAACTATAGAACATCTTTGGATAGAAATACTCGTCGAGTTCACAATACCAAGAATCAACCGATATACAAGAAAGAAGTCATAATTCTCCATATGAAGCAACCTTTCCTATCATCAATAACCTTTAGGTTCGATTCTCCCATCAGGTTAGCAAAATCCAATGGAGATCTGCTCTGGACTACCCCTTCCATTAGGTCAGTCATATGTATAAGGAGTTACATTGAAATCACCTCTAATAATCAAGGGGGACTCCAAGAAGTTCATTTCCAATTTGTTGAATCTCCTAAGAACATTATCCGCTAGACTATAATTATTCAATACTATTATATCATTGTGATTAGTGGCATTTCAAAGGCAGCCCAAGAGAATATGATGATTTTCCAATACTTGTTGCAAGGTCCATTGATCACCAACCCATCCAATGAGTGACCCTCCCTGAGCTACCATCTGAGTCAATGGCCCAAAAATATTGATCCTTTTATGGAGTCTCGAGAATTGCTCATCCCATATCTTGATTTTAGTTTTTGGTATCATCATTACCGATCTACTGTCTATAAGAAAGTCACAATAGCCCTCCTCTTGTCTGGCAAGTTGAGATCATTTGGGCATTTTCATACAAAGTGACTTACAATATCTAGATCAATAAATATGCCGCCAATTTAAGAGATAATCTATGATCAATGATCGGAAATTTCGTGATCAATCATTTAAGAATGAATCACAATTATAGATTTCTATTCAATAATATTGTCTATAAGATGCCTAGATCTGTAAAGATAATCACAATAGAGAATAAGAAACGATGAGAAATTCAATGATGACTAATGATTAAGAGTGCCAGTCATGGTGACCTTTACGCCTGGCTGTGCGAGGGTGCGGTGACCCTCAGCTGGGCGGGAGATTAGGAAGCCCAGTTAGGGCAGCGGCCGCTTTGTGCGCGGGTCTCGGATCTCAGTCTTTTCTCGGTTTTTTTCGCGAGCGCTCGCAGTTTTTACGCCTCTCTGGGATCCACAGGTTTTCTTTTAAAGACCAGTTCCGCTAACCCTTGTTCTTTAGGGTACCTAGGCTGGAGGACCCTTGGTTGCAGTTTTTCGAGCTCGTGAGCCCGTACCGGTCGGTCCGGTTTTTCCTTTTAGAGCGACTTTTCTAGAGAGTCTCTCTCACCCGTCTCAGTGGCGTAGTTTTGGAGTAGACCTATCCCTCTATTGGACCGCCTTCCAATTAGAGGGCGAGACGGAAGAGCCTTTTGTAGGCTTCCTCACCGCTTGAATTTTGTTTATTTTTCGCCAGCAGACTTGGCGATGCTACATCCGAATCATCCATGTATACATCTGAATCCTCTATGGCTACATCTGAATCAGTTACAATTGAATTTGGAAAAGTTACAAATGAGATTGGATTGAGTTACAATTAAGTTTGGCTAAAGTTGAATTACAGTTGAATTGGTTACATAGAAGCTTGGTTACAGTTGAGTTGGTTTCCGATGAACTAGTTATTTTTCTGCCAATAATTCCTGACAAAGAGAAAAGACCATATCATGACAATTATCCTTATCAGACTTCGAACTACTACCATAGTTGTAAGATATAGCTAGTGGACGTGTTGGGAACTTAGTTAGGATGCATTTTACTCCACCGCATGGCTACGGAGGCACCCCAACCCTAAGGTTTCCTTACTGCCTTAGAGTCATAGTGTGAGGTCTTACCCAGACCAAGACCACAGACTATCCACTAAGCTTGAGCAATTAAACAAGAAAAGAATCAAAACACTAGACCCATCATGTACACTTACTATGATCCATTCACATTATTCGTAAACATCAGAGAGAGATCTGGATCACCTCGATCATAAAAAGTATATATGAATCATAGAACTTATCAATCCTTGAGGTACTTCTGTTCACTATTGAGCATATGATAGTTGTATATCAATGATTAATGTGGGTAATTAGTGTAGAATGAGTAGAATGGGGTTTTACATACCAAACAACTTGAAAACATGTTTCATTGAGTAGCTTTAAATTTTAATTGTCAAGACCAAATTACTTGCTTTCTTTTGGAACCATTAAATTCCTATTAATTTTAATAAATTAGATGTACTCAACGTTTGTTGATGTTCTTTTCTCCCTATTCCATGGATTGCAGGCAAAATACCTGCACCGTTGTATTGAGAGAGTTGAACATCAGCTTTTGCAGTTACAATTATCAGGTACGCATGCTATAGTTGTTCAAGATATTTATGCTTTTATTTCTCTTCTGATAAATTGGGATGCATGTACATAATGCAATTTCTGTTGTTACACTGATATGGAAAATTATGCAAAATAATAGTGACATAGTGTAGTCCTGTGGCTTATCAATTAATTTATGAATGCCATTAAAAAAATCCCTTAGTTTTCAGTACTTTAATGTGATCTTGAACGAACATGATACTACGGGTGATATGTAAACGGGTATCCAGATCCGTTAAGGAGCGGGATCCACAACTTTTATATACAACTTGGATAGTGACCTATTGGTGAGGAAGGTAGTCTTAAAGAGGTGGTTGCGAGTTCGAGCCTAGGTAACAACACTTTTCCACCAAAAAAATGCCTATTTTCCTTAACAAGCCTGACTAGGTACGTGCCCAAACCAGGCTCGATAAGAGGCTTAGGCTCGATAACGGGCTCGACTCGAGCCTTATCGTGCTCGAGCTGGCTCGATAAGAGGCTCGAGCTCGATGCCAACTCGGTTAGGCTTGAACGAGCTCGAGCCCGAGACAGAACTTGACTCGACTAGTTTAGCTTAATAACCATCCCTAATAAAGACCACCATGCTCACGACCACACCCAATCACTCTGCCTATAAGAATGTCCTGAAAAACAAGAGACGATGAGTCAAAGATAGCTATATAATGCAAATCCTTCATGATCTAACTAATGAATATAAATTCATAGAGAAATCTTGCGCATGTAACACATTCTGCAAATGCATCAAAGATGTCAAACAAATCTCCCTCTGTCCAGTGATCAGGATATAAGTCCCATTGTCTATCACAATCGTTCTTCCGTATATGATGTAAGCTGAACTCTGTCCCCGAATAAATGATGTGTTGCCCCAGAATCCATAATCCACTCAGTAATCTTAGATCTGTGCCGGGATGTAAAAGCAAAAGTACTACATGAGGCACTAGCCATAGTAAACGTACTGGCATATGCGGAGGCTGCTACATCTGAATGGCCTTCTGGAGATGATGAAGAAGCATGAGGCATGATATCTCGCAGTCTGTCTACGAAGTCATCAAACCTCTGACCTGAAGTAGGAGCAGCTGAAGACTCAATCTACTCCGCAGGATGAAGCTAGAAACCATTTTTGGAATAACATGTATCCTTGGTATATCCTGGACAGTGACAATACGCGCAGGACTGACGAATGCGACCTCCTCTACCATGAGGTTTGCGTCCACGAAAAGAAGAAGAGCTTCCACTTCCTCAGGAGGCTACCATCGTTGAAGAAGTCTGGTTAGTAACTGTGGACGGAACAATAATCTTGCTAAGCCTGCGAAAAACTTCCTCCATGGGAGGAATAGTGGCATCTGCTAGAATCTGCGAGCAAGCACCATCATATTTAGGGTCAAGGGATGTTAGGATTACACCCACCTTGGTAGCATTCCTATATGTCTTCTGCTGCTTTGGAGTTGCCGTTAGCGGCATGAAGCTATGGAGCTTCTTAAACATCCCACGCAAGGATGTATACAATGAATGAAGAGGTCGTTCGTTCTGCTTGATAGTAAATATGCCATGCTGGAGTTGGAGGATCTTCATCTCGTTCCTCGCTTGAGAATATGTTGCTGCGAGGATGTCCCACATCGCCTTTGCAGTGGGCCGATGTAACACATCATTGGCGATCTCTATCGTCAATTTACCAGAGAGACAACCTTTGGCATATGAATCATCTACCTCTCACGAGGTGTTAACCCCAGTTTTCTCCACTGACTCTGTTGGAAGAAATGAGTGCGTTATTATTTCTAAGAACCCTAGGCTCTCTTATATAGAGGAGAGACCTACAAGTAAATTACATAAGATGGAAACAGAGAAATAAAAATAAAGAAAAGATACATATATAATATAGAAATATGTAAATATCTCTACATTCCCCCTCAAGATGGAGCATAGATATCAATCATGCTCAGCTTGGACGAACACTTTTGGAATGGTCCTCTGATTAATGCCTTGGTAAATATGTCTTCTATTTGCTCTCTTGAACTGACATGAGAGGTAGAAATTAATCCCTTTTGAATCATATCTCTCGTGTAATGGCAATCTACCTCAATATGTTTTATCCTCTCATGGAACACAGGATTGTTTGCAATGAGTAGGGCAGCCTGATTATCACATTGTAACTGCATGGGTAGAGAAACATCTATATGCAAATTTGCTAATACTGCTCGAACCCACATCATCTCTGTAGTTATTTACGCCATAGCCCTATATTCAGATTCAACACTTGATCTCGCCACAACTGTTTGTTTCTTGCTTCTCCATGAAACAAGAGAGCTGCCGACAAACACTGCAAAGCCCGAAGTGGATTTTCTATCCTTAGGACACCCTGCATAGTCCGCATCAGCACACGCAGACATAGAGAGAGTATCTCCTTTCTTGAAAAGTAATCCTGCGCCTGGAGAAGATTTAAGATATCTCAATATCATGTATATAGCATCCCTATGTACTTGTCGATGCTACTCCATGAAATGACTCACTCGACTCACAGCAAATGAGATATCCGGCCTGGTAATAGTAACACAGATGAGCTTTCCCACCATCTCTCTGTATCTCCTTTTATCAACTTCATCTGTATCATCATCGTATAACTTCATGCTAGGATTCATAGGAGTAGTGGAAGGTTGACACCCAATCATGCTCGTCTCAACAAGTATATCTGTAACATACTTTCTTTGGGTCGTCACAAGACCCTGCACATTCCTAGCAAATTCCAACCCTAAGAAATACCTTAGGGTACCCAAATCCTTAGTCACAAACTGATTGCTGAGAAAATCTTTTGCCATCTTGATTCCCTGCTCATCATCTTGTTGGAAATGCGAGCCCACGGCAAGCCATTATGCAATAAATGTTATTGCAATTCACTCCTTAATCTGAAATGAAGAATACATAATTTGCATAATAGGTCCCTTAGTACAATTAGGGTTATGTACCATGGCCATCTTGATGATCATACAGCTGTTGATTCAACTATTGAATCATAGAGGCTGGTGCTTGAATGAATATCTAAAGAGTTAGATTGAGGACTCATCAAGCACCGTCAGATGATTGTTAAGAGATGATCTCCAGCCTGAGTAGGAGATGGCAATCCTTATCTCTGAAGGCTGATATCTGACCGACCTCTTGATGCAGGTCCTCTGCATAGGAATAGAGATTCGGAGGTGTCAGATTAGTTAGGTCAAAGAGTTTACTTAACGAGATCGAGATAACCAAAGTCCTATATCGTATGCTGTCAAGATATAGGCACGCATCCTCTGACCGGAGACAGATGTGTTGCTATATGTCTAAGTATGTACATTTGGCAGACCAATAGGTTGATGACCTAATCAAGGTCTACACACCGGCGCGCTGGTGTGCATATAAGGGCATATGAGTAATACGATCTCTCAAAGGGATCATACAGGTTCAGTTACTGAACCGGAAGACATGAACTCACTCATGAGATATTGGGAAGAATCAAATTCCGTGCGCACGGTCGTCTCGCTTTGGAAGCTTGACTGAATTTGTAGGTTTGATATATACTTTTGGAAAGTATATGATCAAGACCTAGGTATGATATATGCTTTTGGAAAGTATATGATCGATACCGACTCCCAATGATCGAATGAGAAACTTACTGATAAAACCATGAAGTAGACAGTATAAAGTTGATCGAATACTTCGGGTTTAGTCTGAGTCTTCCAGTATGCAGGATGTACAGGTATTGGGAATACCTGAGGGTGATGTGATCATAAACGATTGTATAACCATGACGCTTCCATTCCTAGGGAGTGATGAAACGGGTCTGGATTTTAGTGACTCCTCTCAGTAGAGAAGTGATCTGATCTTGGTCCAAGTATTGGACATTGATCTGAATGTGATTCAGATACAATGAGAAGATTAGATTTACGGTCTTGATTTAATCAAGCATCTATGGGAGGCCCGCGATCTGGATTTGAGATACGATCTCAATATCCATGTCACTATATGTGGAACGATACAATCGCCCTGTCCTTATCTCCAAGTATCTGCGGAGAAAGCGCATTATCCTTAAACGAGTTCATGGATAATTCTATTGTTGATATATGTATTCGAGCATTGAGAAAATGGATAATTAAATGTGATTTAATTATCATGAGTATATGAATTTGATTCATATTATAAAGAGAGTTATCTTAGATAATTAAATGAGATTTAATTATCAAAGATGTAAATAATGTGAATGTGATTCATATTATTTGGACACAAGAGAATAGAGATCCAAGATGATTAAATATGATTTAATTATCATGGATATGAATAATGTGGATAGCAATATCCATATTAGTCATATATATTATAAATGTGATTTATAATATATAAGAGAGAGCTATTTGTAATTTACATTTGTTAATTAAATGTTAATGTGAATTGGATTCACATTGGACGTCAAATTAAAAATGTAATTTACATTTTGTTTTGGGTTGTGAATGCGATTCACAATTTTTCAATGGCATGATTGCAATGTTCACAAAATAAATTGGATTTATTTTTTGTGAAATAATTTGCAACAAAAGTTGTTGCAAATAATGGAGATTACATAAAAGGTGAAATAGCCACCTTCCTAATGGAGGAGGGTGGACGGCCACCACTCCCATTAGGAAAGGGAGGCCGTCCCCCTCTCCACATGGAAGGAGGCTTTCTCTCCTTTCATTATCTCCATGTATTGATGATTTAATTTTGTAATTAAATTGTGTTGATTTATCAACATATATTTAATTTAAATTAAATTAATTGTTGTTGTGTTTTTAGCAACAAATCATGACCATTGAAAGAAACACAAATTGATGTGGACCATTGGATTTGTGTTGACACATGGATTGAGATCCATGGATCCCAAAACCCTATAAAAGGAGAGGCACCCCATTGCTCTTCTTGACACATAAGTTGAGGCAACAAATCTCTCTCTCTCTCTCATTCTCTCTACACGTTCTCTCTCCATCTCTCTCATGTGGCCGTCCACCATGGATGCCCTAGAGAGGTTCTCCATCGCCGCGGCATCGTCGTTATGCTGCCCGATGGTTTGCTCGTGGATCTCCGTCTCCTTCGGTGCGCCCCGCTCGTGAAGAAGACATCGGATCTCGTGTGTCGAGATCAGGAGATCCGCCGCTTGGATCATCAACATGGATTGCGAGAAGCACGCGGTTCATCCCCGCGCTCGCAAGCGTCTCCTCCGACGGATCGGACTTGAGACAGGAGGTCTCTTCGTTTAGAGACTTGATCGCAACCACGCTTCAAGAGGTAAACCTAATACTTGGTTGTGGTTTAGACGAAACGATCCGAGAAGTGTTCTTGGATCATGTAGTTTCGTCACATGAAATTTTTTTAATTTCCGCTGCATAGAACAACTAGTGCGACTAGTCGTTCTTCGTCGTATTCGATACGACGATCACGCTTCCGTGATGCGCTTGAGGATCTAACCATATCCTTCACATCTCTTGTAACAACTATGTCATCAACATAGACCATGATAACAACTGTACCTCTAGGTGTTCTCTGCACAAATAGAGAATGATTTGCATTTAATCTCTTGAACCCCGATCGTTCGATCAAATCTGATAGCTTTTGAAACCATGCCCTTGGACTTTGTTTAAGGCCATATATTGCCTTATGGAGTCTACAAACCTGTTGACACTCCCCCTCAGCAGCAAAATGTGTTATATGCTCCTGATTTCTCTATGAATTTATTATCCATTAGTCAGGACATTCTTACGGGCAGAGTGATTGTTTGTGGCCGTGAGCAGGGTGGTCTTTATCGTTTGGTACGTACTCCCTATGCATGCGCATCTCTTCATTCTACTGGACCAGTATCTCCATATACCTGGCATCTTCGCTTTAGCCACCTCCCTCTTCAGAAGTTGTCGTATTTTGCCGCAGATTTCTCCATGATCGTCCTTCCAGTGTGAAGCGTGTCAGTTGGGAAAGCATCAATGGTCCGCTTTTCCTAGTCGTCAGAGTCGGAGCAGTAGCTCCGTTTTGGAGTTAGTTCATATAGATATCTAGGGTCCAAGTCGTGTCCCGGATCACCAGGAACACCAGGGACACAGGTTTTATCTTGTTGCAGTAGATGATTTTTCTCGTTTGTCGTGGGTGATTCTATTGAAGAATAAATCTGAAGTGGGAGATGTGAGTCAAATGTTTATCAATGAAGTGCAGAATGTTTTCTCTTCCTATGTTAAAATTGTTAGGACTGACATGCTTTAGAATTTGTACTCGTGCACTTTCATTGTTCTTTTCTTCCCGTGGTATAATTCATCAAACATCGTGTGCCTACACTTCACAACAGAATGGTGTTGCAGAGAGGAAACATCGTCATCAACTTGATATCACTCAGACCCTACTTTTTTAGTCATTTTCCACATTTGTTTTAGGGTGACGCAGTTCTTACGGCCTGCTATTTGGTAAATCACATGCCGTCTGTCTTAGGTGAGAAAATTCCCTTCTCTTTAGCATTTCATGAGAATGAGTTGTTCTCTCTTTACTCCTCATGTCTTTGGCTCTGTCGCGTTTGTCCCCAATTGACTCCAGGTCTTGACAAGCTCTCTCCTAGGGCTGTCAAATGCGTGTTTGTGGGGTACTCCAGGACTCAGAAGGGATATCGAATGATCCATTACGCAGAAAATACTTTATCAGTGCCGATGTCACATTCCTTGAATCCGTGATGTTTTTCTCTCCTACAGATGACAGGTTGATTTCTTCAAAATCTGATACTTCTATTTACATGACACCTCCTCCTACGAGTAAGTTGTCTCCTCTGCCTGTCATACCACCACCTCCACCACTTCTACCACCTCCTCCTACATAGCCGTCGGTAACCGTTGTTCCACCATTACCAAAATTCTATACCCGTCGATCAAATTCTGCTCATAGCCATTGTCCATCATCCAGCACACCCCAGGTTTGTTCAGATAACATGATTTCTAAAGATGGGTCTTGAGATGTTTCTGTACAGGGATCGGTGCAGGATGAGGTTCCCGAGGACCTGGACTTACCCAATGCCATTAGGAAGCAAAAACGTACATGTGCATCCTACCCGCTTGCTTCCCAGGTCTCTTTCCATCGCCTGACGATAGATTTTCAGAGACTTGCAGTTGCTCTATCTGTCGTGGAAATTCCACGGACTTACCAGGAAGCCTTGAAAGATAGTCGTTGGCGTCTTGCTATAGAGGAAGAGATGGTTGCCTTGCAATCACGTGGTACATGGAGTTTGGTGGTTGCTCCTCCTGGCGCATCTATTGTTAGTTGCAAATGGGTGTTCACTGTTAAATATCATGCAGATGGGAGCCTTGATCGTTACAAGGCAAGATTGGTGGCTCGTGGTTATACGCAGACCTATGGTGTCGATTATATGGACACATTCTCTCATGTTGCTCGACACTCCACATTATGTGTTCTTCTTTCAGTTGTTGTGGTACGTGACTGGCCTTCATTTCAACTGGATGTTAAAAATGCATTCTTGTATGGAGATCTACAGGAGGAGGTCTACATGCAGCAACCTCCGAGGTTTGCTGCTGATTTCCCCTTTTCCTGTGATCGGGGAATGTGTCTCATCGGCTATCACCACAGTCCGCCCTGGAGGAACCTGTCTATATGCAATAAGCTGCTCTTTGTCTCTACATAGGTGATGTGTCGCTCTTGAGTCCATAATCCATTCTGTAATCGTAGACCCATCACACGAGGTAAGAGCATAAGGACTACCTGAGGTACTGGCTGTAGCGGATGTACTGGCAGAAGCAGAAGCTTCCACATCTGAATGACCTCCTGTAGCAGTGTTAGGAGACATGATGTTCCTCAGTCTGGCTACAAGATCATTGAATCTCTAATCCAAGGAAGAAGGTGAAGGAGACTCAACTTCCTCTGCTACCCGTGTTGATGCTAGCAAACCATGCTTAGAATAGCCTGTATCCTCGGAGTGATCAGGTCGGTGACAATAAGGTATTAGCGAGTTGGTTATTCACACATTTTGCGGAATTGTCAGAAGACGCAGAAGAGGTGGTCTTACAGAGGCATGCTCGTGCTTACATCTTACAGTTACTTGGTGGTATATTATTTACGGACAAGTTAGGATAATTGATTTCCCTTATTGCGCTATCACATCTGCACGATCTAAAATACTCTGGGACGTTGAGCTGGAGATCCGCCGTTCTTGCATATCTATATAGGCATCTCTATTTAGCGGCAGATATGGCGACCGAGGAGATTGGAGTCTCGATCATATTGCTTCAGCTCTGAGTATGGGAACATTCCCCTACATTGCTCCAGTAATCAGGGAAAGTAGACAGTGGTACGGGCGCCCGTTAGGGGTTCGTTGGGCAGCGTTGTTTGCGCATCGTCAACAACCAACACACATTTTGACACCATACCGCGACGCTTTCGACATGCGATCACCGGAGCAGGTAAATTTGCGTCTACACATTAATTCAATTTCTCCCAAAAAAACTACCAAACTAAATACAATTTTCCCGTACAGGTGTTATGGACGCCGTATAACGATGACATCCTTGCAAATCTACCTGCCAACTGTCTTGAAGGCGAAAGCATTTGGATGGCGCATGTACCATTGATATACTTTCACATTGTGGATTATTATTTCTTGGACCGATTTATGAGACAATTTGGCGGCTGTCAGGACATTCCACGTCCTTGCTTTACCTTCCAAGACCTCGACGCCATCGACTTGAGGGGAAAGATGCATGTGGATTGGAGGTCGAAACATTGGTTGCATATACGTCAGTGGGATGATCGAGAAAATAGAGTCGTCGCTCTAGACCAATCCAATGGGATCTTCACGACTCCAGCCTACAAACATTGGTATAGGATGATTACGAGAAGATTTGTTGGACGGTCAGGAGCAATTTTGGCAAGCAACGTAAGTACACTGACAAACTTTGTTGTAATTTGCTTCAAGAAGTATCCAATAAAATACACGATATGTATTTTTTTCTTGGATGCAGCTTGCCAAGTGGGGCCGGATATACGATATCGTACATGAGAAATGCCACGAGATTGCGGTACAAGCAAAAGCAGAAATGGAGCAATGGTTGGCTTTTCAATTTGCAGGTTTAGTCACCATACATGAGGACCATGCTGATGTGGCTCAAGCGGAGGCTAGACGAGGAAGGGCTAGAGGAAGAGGAAGAGGTCGGGGAAGAGCACGTGAACCGCCAGTGGTACCTGTGGACAATGACGAAGCTGCTTGGGCAGATGAAGATCTTGCATCTACGGAATTGGAGAGCGAGTTCGTCACATCGACTGTTGAGCGACCACGTGACGACATGCCAATGCCGCGGACACGATGAAGCAAGGCATGAACGCTAGAGAAACACAACCAACTTACTACATGCTGACACCGCCACCAATGCCTACCTTTGATGAAGACTGTGCAAGACCCTCGCAAATCAACATGATAGACGAGACGAGTTGTTTGTTACCCTTTCGTCTACGTGATATAACGAGGACATATCAACGAAGGAGAAGGCATTGAGTTTTAATTTGTGTGGTTATTCATGTGAGACAATTATGATAATGTATATCATTGTGGACAATTTAATATATGTAATTTGTGTGAATGTGTTTGTGCATCGATATATAACCAATGTGTCTGTGAATATCTGTGAATAAGTCTGTCATTTATGTGAATGTGGAGATTAGAATTCATGGGAATATTGTGTATACAAGTTAAAACGCAAATAGGTTGAAACTTCAAGGAAATATTGGGTTAAAAGTACATCGATATATTGTGTGTGTAGGTTAAAATTTCTGGATAAGATGGGTTATCCTCATATAGCGCATGTCCAACATGCATTATATGAGAAATTTCCTTGAATTGCTACTGGAATTGTTACAGGAAGATCCTCATATAGCGCGTGTCCAACATGCGTTATATGAGAAACTTCTTGGAATTGTTACAGGAAGATCATCATATAACACATGTCTAACATGCGTTATATAAGAAACTTCCTGGACAAACCCGAAACAATTCCAGGAAGATCCTCATGTAGCGCATGTCTAACATGCGTTATATGAGAAACTTCCTGGAACAATCCCGGAACTATTCTAGGAAGATCCCCATATAACGCATGTTTGACATGCGTTATACATGAGACTTACTAGAAATGCTGCGTTTCACATCTAGGCAAGGTTCGTACATATATCGCATACCCAAGATGCGTTACTCATCTAGTTCCTGGGTGAAAAATAATAATACAAGTGTCGCATGTTAAACATGCGACACCACTACAGCTCTCGTATAAAAAACTTTTCGTAGTACATGTGGATTTAATTAAATCCAAGGTGCTACTTAGGAATTTGATTCCAATAAGTAACATACAAATGCACTCTTATATGTAAGAGGGATGTGTATCTTGCTCCTAATCATTATATAATTTATATTACATTGCATACTATGTATGAACAAGTGGTTGAACGATGTCAGACATCAAATAAATAAGCAAATGTGCATAATATCATGTAGTTTTTTAATAACACCATTTACCATTTGTAATAATCATAAATTTGAATGAGAGAAGATGAATTAAAATAGATTAGAAACTAAACCTTTCTATCTAAAAATAAAGAAAATCAATACTAGTTAGAGTATGTCATAGATCTGTATCACTCGATTACTAACACTTAATATGTATCAACTATTAAATATTAATATAGTAATATGTACAAGATGTGTATGCAAACTTTTCTTGAACAAGTTTAGAATTATTTTACCTCAATCGCCCAATGGGGTGACGAAGCCTTGCCAAAAATGAGGGTCTTGCTGCCCGATCAACGTGCTTGGAGGAGGGAGGGGGGTCTCGGAGGAATAGTGTGTCCCCTACAAGGATTCTAGGATTAGCTATATAAACGAAATCGCGAATAAATTGACCTTTAGAAGTTAAAAAAATAAAAAATACCTTCTATACTTCTTCCCTTGTAAAAACAAACAACGAAATTAAACAACTTAAGTGATATTATAACATCGATATTACTGATATTGGTCGATTTAGGGGAAATTTTGCATTAAAATTCTCCAATTTTTAGTAATATGACATGATACACTGAAATCTAGTCGATATATCGTGAGATATCAATTGATACTCTGAAAAAGGATATATTAGGTGTTGAGATATTCGTATTTCATATTATTGTGTTTTCTCATTTCATTTTGTTTATGTACCTCTCATGTAATTAACCCAGGGCTTTTCTTCTATAAAAGAGAGCCCTAGGGTCTCATCTAATGGATGCTTTTCTTTTCTCCTAATATGGTATCGGAGTAACGGTCCTAGACCAGGATTCCCGTATCCCACCAACCCTAACCTAATCCTACAGACCCACCCCCCTTTCCAGGCTGCCAGCCGCATGCCCCCCTCCTTCCCCTCCGACGGCTAACCCCCTCTCCCTCTCTCGTGCGGCAACCTTCCGAACTGCTCCCTCCCTCCTCCAGGGTGGCCCGCCACCTCCCGTGCGGCAGCCAGCCCCACTACCTGTGGTTGTAGCAAGCTGCCAACCAGAACTTGCAGCCCAAGGGTTGCATAACGCAGACCACTACCCTGCAAGACCATGGTTGGTCAATCGGCTCTACTCAGCATCGATTAGCTTTTCTGTTCACAGGTTGGGTTCTGTTTGTCCTAGTAAACAAGGAGCGACGGTCTGATTTCGTGCATTTTTCATGATTTTCTTCATATAAAACATGTCTTCCAATCCTAGACTTCATCAGCAAATTTTGAGGATGGTTGTATGAGTCTACAGACACTACCAATCCTCCATATGATTGTACAGACTCACTCAGATCAGTTTACCCCCCAGTTTGATCCGAATAGAGGTGTTCGTTTTACCATGGCAAAGAACAAGGGTGATGTTTTTTTCCTCGTCCAATGTCTTTAAGGGTCTGGCTCCCATCGTAAAGATGGATGGGACCAACTACGAGTTGTGGTCCATGCAGTTACGTATCCTTATGTAGTGTCATAACAAGGAGCACATTCTGATAGTTTTAGAGTCGGCAGAAAATTCCTGGGCTATTGCTTCTTGGAAGTAAGATGATGCATATACTCGTATTTGGCTCTCCCGGGACTCTCACCACAGAGATTGCTAATGATATTGTCAATCAACCCACAACAAAGGCTATGTGGGATATCTTAGCAGATACATATGGGTAGACAAAGAATCAGAGCAAGATTCTTCAGTTGCAATATAATATTTTTTCGACCAAGCAGAATAGTCGACCTCTTCATGCACACTTCTCGCACCTTGGAGGCATGTTTGAGTGTCTGCATAGTTTCATGCCTATTACTATCAGCACTGTGCAACAACAGACATATCAGATTGCCACCATCACAAGAGTCTTTCTGTCATATCTTGATTCAAAGTACAATGCAGCACATGCTCAACTACTTACTAGAGAGACAATGCCTCCAATGGAGGAGGTTTATAAGAGGTTGAGTAAGATCACTACTTCATCTACTATTGTGGCTCAGACTCTGTGATGCATGCTCCTGCGGATTTGGAATACTCGTTTACATAATATTCATAGTATCATGTTTGCTAGGGATCTGGAAATTCGTGAAAATATTTTGCATTTATTTTTCGAATGACATTCATATTCCACCAATAAACCACAATAGACCACAGAACTACAATATGTCCCAATTATATTCCATAAATTTCCATAGCAAGTAACATGTAACAACAGAAATTGCATTATGTACATGCATCCCAATTGTTTTGCCTGCGGAAGTTGAGGTTCAATTCTCCCAATACCACGATGCAGGTGTTTTGCCTGCAATCCATGTAATAGGGAGAAAAGAACATCAACAAATGTTGAGTAAATCTTATTAATTAGAAATAATAAGAAATTTAGTAGCTCCAAAAGAAAGCAAGTAAAAAGGACTTGACAATTAAAAAATTTAGAGCTACTTGCATTGAAACAGGTTTTCAAGTTGCTTGGTATATGAATTACAGACTTACTCATCCTACCCCAATTACCCAACTTTAACACTTTTATATATAGATTGTATGATCCATAGTTAAGTTGTCATCATTTTTTTATAATTCATGTTTGATGGATCTTAATATTATGGATGACGAGTCTCTTTTCTAATTGTTATCTTTATTAAATGCTTATAATGATCGAGGTGATCCAGGTCTCTTTCCGATGTTTATGAATAATGTGGATGGAACATAATAAGTGTAGGTTTGGTGTTTTGATTCTTTTCTTGTTGAATTTCTCAAGCTTGGTGGATAGTTTGTGGTCTTGGTCTAAGTAAAACCTCACACCATGACTCCAAGGCTGTAAGAAAGCCTCAGGGTTGGGGTGCCTCCGTAGGCATGCGGTGGAGTAAAATGCATCCTAACTAAGTTCTCAACACGTCCGCTAGCTATATATAATAACTGTGGCAGTAACTCGTAGTCTGATAAGGATGATTTTCATAAACTGGTCTTTTCTCTTCGTCAGGAATTACCGACGGAATGGTAACTTGCTCAATGGAAATTATGGTCAACTACAACCAACTCAATTGTAACCAAGCTCCCATGTAACCAACTCAACTGTAATTCATCTCAACTTTAGCCAAACTCATTTGTGACTCAATCCAATTTCAAATGTAACTCCTCCAAATTCAACTGTAACTGATTCAGATGTAGTCATAGAGGATTCAGATGTATACGTAGATGATTCGCATGTAGCATCACCAAGTTTGCTGGCAAAAAATAAACAAAACTCAAGCGGTGAGGTAGCCTACAAAAGGCTCTTCCGTCTCGTCCTCTAATTGGAAGTGTGGTCCAATAGAGGGAAAGGTCTATCCAATCCAATAGAGGGAAAGGTCTACTCCAAAATTACGCCCCAAAGACGGGTGAGAGAGACTCTCCGGAAAAGTCATTGTAAAAGAAAAACCGGCTCGACCTGTACGGGTAAACGAGCTCGAAAAACTAAAATCAAGAGCCCTCCTACCTAGGTACCCTAAAGAACAAGGGTCAGCAGAACTGGTCTTTAAAAGAAACCTGTGGACTCCAGAGAGGCGTAAAAACTGCGAGGGCTCGCGAAAATCGAGAAAAAGACTGGGATCCTAGACACGCGCACTAAGCGGCCGCTGTCCTAACCGGGCTTCCTATTTCCCGCCAAGTTGAGGGTCACCGCACCCTCACACAGTCATGTGTAAAGGTCACCATGACTGGCACTCTTAATTATAATTCATCACTGAATCACCGTTGCTGACTTTATTCTTCTTCTTCTCTTGGTTTCTGATGTGGTTAATTTTACAGATCTAGGCATGTTGTCGACAATCTTAATGAACAACGATCCATAATTTATGATTCATTACTTCTGCTATAATAGCCAGTCAAATCTCATAAAAGATCACAAGAATGTATTGCATGTAAAAAAAAGAACCCAAATGCTAGGCATAGCGTTGGGCCTTCCTAATTAGTATTTAGCAGAGGATTCATTCATTTGGTGAGGGATTGAAGCACCTTCTGAGGCAAGTAGTATGATGGGCAGAAGGCATTGATGAAAGAACAACCTTTTCAGCAGTTTCAGTCAAAGGAACTTGAAGGTCTCGTAGTTCCCAACAATAGCAATTCAAAAGATGGTTCGGGCTACAATTGGTGAAAGCTATCAAGAAGATATTGAGAAACTGATGATAAAATAAGGTATAGTTACTAGATCAAGGAGCACAATTGTTCCAACTTTGAGGGTATACAATTGGAAACAAAATGTTTCTACTACGTGAGGTCTTTGGACTATTTGTAGCTCTTGATTATGAGGAAAATGGAATAAGATACACATTCTTGTTGATGTGGGCGATGTAGCATATTACTACACTTTAAATTTCCATAAAGGCAGGTAGGTGATTTGCTTTTGTAAAAGTTCCACAATAGAGATCCATGAAGCAACACAAACAATCCCTTTCATATATAAGGATCTAACATAATACCACAATACTCCTTTAGGTTATTGCCAAGGTCTAACAGTCTAGTTATCTTCACTAAAAGCCTTTTTAGGAAAGGCACCAAAGGACCTTTTTAGGGCTAACATTACAAATCATCTATTTTGTTAAGTTCTTATTGTATCAAATAATGGTAAAAAAATGTATATTCACTATTCTACCATGATTAGATAGCTTTGATGAATTCCTCGTAAAATGAGTAAATATGCTCTCTACTGGTATATGTTTTGCATTTTTTAGACAATTAAGGTTGCTTCAGGCATACATAGAACTGTAATCACGACGACTAGCAAGTCATCAAGATAAGCTAGGATACTAGCCACCTCTTGTTGTATTAAATCATTACTGGTCAGGGCTTGGCAGCCTGGATGAGTCAACGTGTCATCACAAGATACTTCTCAAGATTCGTAGATGGAGACTGCAAAGAGATTGATCAAATTTGCAGACAGATTTTATGCAATAATGTATACTTTCTTCATCTTTTCTCATTATGGCGGCAGATGCATAAATGAATTTGTCTCGAACAGTCAACCCCGGTGTTATATCAATGGAAAGGCAAACTAGAAGTATATCGGACAAGCAATAAATGACATATCAATAATAGAAATATTGCTTCGCATTATATACAGTAATCATCACATCAATGAGAACACCATGTTACACACAAAATTTTGCCGAAGAGACCAGTAATCCTAAAATAGAACATAGTTGCTCGGATTGTGGAAGATGACAAACACCACCAACAACTTTGAAGAGAATAACGAGACTCTCAATTGTTATATGTATGCCACAATCAAGTACCCAGTTGTAGGTGTAAAACTCCACATTCTCATCTGATTTCAGATCCAATTTAAGAGATTAAATCATGCATGGAAGGCAGCACGAGGAGGGGGAAAGATTTTTGGAGGATCAAAATGCATGCAACAACTGAAGAAGATGGCAACAATTGTTGGCTGGAGCTTCCAGTCCTTGCAGCAGCAGGAGATTCTTTTGTTCTTGGAAATGGCAACAACAAATGAGGACCTTCCAGCAGAGATTCCAACAAGGGGCCTCTTTTGAGCAAGAAGCAACTGCTGCTTGGAGTAGTTCCAGCAACAACAGGGACTGTTGGATGCTCCAGCAGTGTACCTTGGATGGAATGGGCAACAATAGTTGTTGCAATTAAGGCAACAACATCTGCAGATCAAGGAAAAGACGCCTGGGTTTTCCATCTGCAGTTGATAGAGGGCAGCATCTTCCATCTCTAGTTCCTTGGACAACAGTAGAACTGGGAAGAGGAAATGTCTAGAAAGAGCTCTTTCGGCTCTAAAAACTGGAGGAATTTGGGAATAAGAGAAGCCTTTGTAGTGCTATAAATAAGGAAAGGGAGACCTTCTCTTATTGCCAAGTGGAAAAAAGAAAGTGGCAAGTGGAAGGAGTTGTAGGACAACAACAGAGACTGTCCTGTACTTGGGATTTATATTTTTTACTTATTTTCCTACATTTCTCTCTCGTATTTAGAATACCGAAGTTGCTCGCATTCGTGCTTCAAGTCTCGGATTGTGATGTGCTATAGCTCATTTCGACCGTCCCTGAATGACGATCAAAATGAGTATAATATTCATATACTTTGGATCGACGATGAATCTCCAAAATTTCTGAGATACGGTTTTGGTTTAGGGTAAATTTTTGTGGTTTTAAAATATCAAACGACCTCCGATCGACGGATGGTTGATTCCGTTGATCTTATTTCATCGAGTCGGATTTTATGTGGTCTCAGCTTATTTCGCGGTTTCTGAATTTGCGTTACAGCTTTTTCGGGCACACATTACGATGCGATCGATTTTTGATCGATTTCGCCCGAACGACTTTTAATTCATGATCAATTGATCGATTTATGTTATTTAATATTGATTAATAACTTTATTGAGTTATACGAACCCTAATCGGGTCAGGTTCGGGTTTGTACAGATCCGGATGTTACAAATATAAAATCCTCAAAGGGAGTTTCATCCTTGAGACTCGAGTCAAGGTTATTTTGTGTCTTGTTTGGATCTCATCTGGCCATAAAAACGTCAAAGGATTTTGAACCCATAAAAACCTCAAAGGGAAAACAAGCCATGTTCTTTCAATATATATAATTAAGTGGGCTTGTTTTGACTATTACCTGAAAGAGTTGTGGTATCTTGCCTGTATGCCTGCTTCGATATCCCATGTCGCTTCTTTGTCACCATATCAGTGCCATAGCACTTTGACTAGGGATTTTTTTTGCCGTGAAGCTTCCTTACAGTATTATCAAGTATCTGTACCGGTCTCTCCTTGTATATCAAGTCTGGTTCCACGTCATGGTTCTCGTAGATGATGACGTGGAGAGGATCACGTACGTACTTCCTTAGATTGGATATAAGAATGGCATCGTATTTGACTGACAGTTGCAGTTGAAGGCTACTCGATATACCAACTTAGTCATATGAGTAATAATTTCAAATGGTCCAATAGATCATGGCGCCAACTTGCCATGACCATCAAATCTCTGTACTCCCTTCATGTGAGATACACGCAACAACACACAATCTCCTATCTGTGTTTTCAAGAATTTCCTTCAGTATAAAGGATTGAGTTGAATATTGATAAGTTTCAATTTGAATTGATTAAGAGAAGAGGATCAGATTACTTGGAACTCTAAATCTCTTTTCCGACGATATGTATAGCTTATCTAGCGGCTCTGAGCCGTCAGAATCCTTCGTCTCATGAGATTAACTGTCGTAGTAGTCTTCTCCAAGAGATCTATGGAGTAAGGAGCGTGTTTACCTATTTCACATTAACTGAAAAGTATCTAGCATCTCCACCCGTATAGGGCTTCGAATGTTGCCGTACCAATCCTAGAATAATGATTGTTGTTGTACGGGAATTTTATCAATCGACAGGTGGTCCTTCCAGGATCCTTTTCACCCAAGAGTGTGTGGATGAAGTAATTCCTTGTATCTAAATGTGTTTGCTCTGTTCGGCGGTCTATGGATGGAATGCAGAACTCATCTTTAGCTCTGTTTGTAGTGTTGACATGAACTGGTGTCAATAGTGAGATGTAAACCTCGAGCATCTGTCAAACATTACCTCATGTGGTATACCATGAATCCTTATAATGGTCTGCACATGCAACCTAGCCAACCTAAATGGAGTGTAGATCACGTTGACATGTATAAATGGGTTGAGTTAGTCAATTTGTCAACAACTGTAAAAACACTGAAAATTGAACAGGGACTAAAATGCAAAATCCAGCTGGATCTGGGTTTAATTGCAAATCTGCTTTTATTGTATGATCCAAAAAATTTATTTGATTGGTCCATTACGTAGGGCTCGTCGATAGCTTTCCAACGAGTCCAAGAATGCGAAAATCCGAGTTCGGAAGCCTGAGTTATGACCATTTTAGTGAGAAGGGGTACATGTCACATTCGGATCCGAACCCGGATCCGAATCCGGGTCGGACCCATATACCCATCCCTTTCCCCTTCGTGAACCACGCCTAAAACACCCCCAAATCCCCTTCCTTCGACCTCCAGCAGTTCCCTCCTCCCTTCCCCTCGCCAGAGTGCCTCCCATGCTCGTCGGAGTTCGTCGGATCAGTGATCCGAGGCTGTCCTCATTAGGAGAATGTTGAGGTCACTCCTGTGTGTGATTCTCAACGTCAACAGCGTGCCGAGCGTGTCATTTCTCTGCAGGTGGAGATTCCAAAGTTGCGAAATTTTGTTGAGGTACGATTCTCCTTCCTCTTGCTGCGAGCTCCACACGATCCCCCCCTCTCTTGTACGACATCTTAGTCCTCCTTGCTGTGGGATTCCACGCACCTTCTTAAACCTCTATTCTGTTGGACTCCATGCATGCTTGTTATTCAAGCCTTTTGTATTGGGAAATCGACTTTCCGCATGCCTCCTACCGATCCAGCACAGTTCTTTGTCACACTACAAAGTTACCTAAAACATCAGCGAGAAGATGAAATAGGTGAAATGACCAATCGATTCTTGCCGTCTTTGATGTAAAATGGAAGTGGTGTCTATTCAAGGGTTGAAATCATTGCTACTGTTTATAATTTATAACCAATTCAGTACATCATCACAACTTTGTGCAAACTTAAGCTGGAGAGTGATACTTTCCTAACAAAATATAGGATTCGAAGTCTGAAATCCGATGCACTTGTCCATTACCTACATTCACTCGAAATCAAAATCTGCTGTGAGTGGTTCGGTATTTAAAACACTTGATTCACAGATAAGTATCGTGGACCTTGCAGCATATGAACTTGTTGCCACATATGAGTTGTAAATGCTTGGGGTCTATACCTCAACCCTTATAGGTTATACATCGTAAGTTGTATTATGAATACATGAGTTGTATTACTCTTCATGCAGAGGAAAGTATGTCCATTCAAATGGCAAGATTTGTGTTTTCCTATGCATATGCATGATTGATATTCGCAAATCTGAGTTTCAAGTGAGTTCGAATTTACTGATTGGATAATTTTGACTTGCTATATGATATGCACATGATAGTCAACTACAGATCACAAATGTCCCTCCCTTGAATATTCTATGGAGTAATGAAACATGGCTGCTACGGTTGATACTACTACTAGGATATAAATCTTTTTTTTGGCATGCTCCTGCAGTAACACCTCTCTCTATAGATGTATTTCAAGGATATATAAATAACCAGTATTACAAACCTAGTATTAAAAGATTAGTGCCAGATACTATTTCATCTTCACGACCAAATTCCTGGAACCTTGCTCACATCCACAGAGATCTCTGTCGAAAGTCATACCTCGACTTAAATCCTTGCATCACAAAAATGGCAAAATGTCTGTAGATGTAACTGAATTGACCGAATTTGCTTATACACACTCGAACATGACTGTGGACTCGTCTATTTGGTAGGAATGCTTCACAAAGTCTCGGACGTCACCTTGATCCAATTCCCCACAATGTTCTTGGAGTTTGTGTTTCCAACTTGGTCTTGAAGGAACTAGGCAGTAGTAGCAATTTTATTTGAGTTATCAGTAGTTCTCTGACCATCATATCTTATGTATTGTGCGATACAAGAACAATAAGGTTGAACCTCCATATCTTGAGGGAAAACCGTACCCTTTGAATCTTCTATATATTAAAACCAAATGTTTTCTTTGTCGGTTTATATTGAAAAGGAGTATGTTTTGCCTTGACGGTATGGCAATAATTGTACAAAATATCCTTCAACTTGGGATACTGGTATTTTGGATCCTTTGATCAAATCATTAATTAGGTGGATTGTATGGACTAAGCTTACAACAATCATTTTCTTACTAGTCCACAGTTTTATGCATATATCTCTCTAGTGTTTCATCTTCCCAATATTATATCATTATCGGATCTTATTAAATTGAACCATTAGACTCTACCAATATCTATCCCTATATTTTGCAGTCTCTCTAGTATCTAGTAATGTCATGGATTATGACCTTTCTCATTTTATGTGAAAAGAGTAGAATAGAGGGAGTAGGTGCTTCAGGGGATTGGGCATGCACCCTTGGGGCCTCGGGTAGAAGCCTAGTTGACCGCGATCCCAACTGCTACTGTAGCTGCGATGGTTGGGGGACATGTTGCTTGGCACACCGAGGTGCTGATCTGACGGTGTTGGCCTCGGCACTTGCGTGCTTTAGCCCGGTGCTCGAGCGCGGGCCAAGTAGTCATGGTTGGTCGGCTAGTGCTTGCTTGTCACTTAGAGTTAACACTCGTGTACAGACCAATGTAGGCCACATTGGTCGGTATTCCGAGTGGGAGCGCTAAGAGGGGAGTTCCGGGAAATGTGGTTAATGAAGTTGGGGATGGGATGTTAATCTCCTGTGCATAAGGAGGATTGGGGTAGTCGCGAAAATTCGCGGGTTGGAATATATTTTGTGAATCAGAAGTGCAATAGTGAAGTGGAGCTAAGTGGACGTGTTGGGAACTTAGTTAGGATGCATTGTACCCCACCGCATGCCTACGGAGGCACCCCAACCCTAAGGTATCCTTTTTGCCTTAGAGTCATAGTGTGAGGTCTCATCCAGACCAAGACCACAGACTATCCACGAAGCTTAGTTACTTATATTCCTATCTAATAACCATAATAAAAAAATGTGTTTCTTGTGAGATTTGATTACCTAGTTTCGTTCTCTTTTGCACACATTTAAATTATATCATGTTTGCTGTTGTATAGTTTTATCTAATTCGTATTGGGCAACTTTGCTCATAACGTACCAACGTGTGGATCCGCAGGTCCTCACCAATGAGCAGTTTGGAGACATCACTTTTAGCGTAGCTTCACTACACTTCTTTTATCACAGTTGGTAGTAGTTTTTACGGTCTTCTTTACTTGTAGTTTCTTTTTGAGAGACATGGCATGTAATGTATAATGGTGGACATCTATATTTATGCTTACATGTCATTTTTGTGGACATGGAAATGGATAATAGATTGTAATGGAATTGATGAATGGAAATACACGTGCTTGTGAACAGGTTGAATGCAATGAGAAAAAATATTTCCTTTGCATGTTGCTTTTCTCCTGCTTTTGTGAATGTCAACTATTCGAATGTGGAATTATGTGCGTGGATTGGTTTGCCGAGTATCCGGATCCTCGGGGCGTCACAGAATGGTATCAGAGCAGTGGTACTCCATTCCATTTCACACATATCATTCCTCATTGGTATTCGAATACTATATAGTGTGAAAGTCTTCTGACCCAACACGAGTCCACTGGAGAATAGCATGTTTACATCCATGTTCATATGTCTCTTTAAAAATCAAGTAGCACATCTGGGGGCGAGAACCATTTAGGGTAGTGTAGGCTACCTCGCCTATGTAGTAGACTCAACAACACATGACCAGATGATAGATGATGTTAGACTTGTGCGGGAGTTTTCTGATGTGTTTTCAGATGAACTACCTGGATTACCACCAATACAGGAGATAGAGTTTGAGATCACGGTACTCAGCCTATATCCATCCCTCCATACCGATGGACATTAGTTGAGCTCAAGGAGCTCAAAGTACAGTTGCACGAGTTGGTGGAGAAGAGATTCATCCAACCCAGTACCTCTTCGTGAAGAAGGAGGATGGATCCTTGAGGCTATGCATAGACTATAAGTAACTGAACAAGAGAACAATTAAGAACAGTTACCCACTCCCACAGATTGATGATCCCTTTGGGAGCAACAGTGTTCTCTAAGATTGATATGCAGTCAGGACATCACCAGTTGAGTATCAAAGAGGCCGACATGATGATGTATGCATTTCACACTAGATATTGCCACTATGAGTTCTTGGTGATGCCTTTTAGACTCACGAATGCACCTGATGTATTCATGGATTTGATGAACCGAGTTTTCCTTATGCATGTGGAAACATTCGTGATCATATTCATTGATGATGTTCTAGTCTACTCCCATGATGAATAGGAGCACGAGTCCCATCTTTGCATCGTGCTAGAGACACCTCAAGAGCACCACTACCTATATGCCAAGTATAGCAAGTGCGAGTTTTGGCTTTCTGAGGTGGCATTTCCTAACCATGTGATTTCAGGGGCGGGGATGTCAGTTGACTCGCCCAAGATGGAGGCAGTGGTGTCTTGGGAGCGGCCCAAGACGTTTATAGAGATCCACAATTTCCTCGACGTCGTTGAGTACTATAGGAGATTTGTTAGAGGGTTCTCCCAGTTTGCCTACCCGTCACCCGGCTGTTGCAGAAGGAGATGCCATTTGTCTGGAGTGACAAATGTGAGTTGAGCTTCCATACGCTCAAGGAGCGATTATCTTCTGCACCTAGCCTTACCCTTCCTTCTGGTACGCTGGACTTCACTGTGTACACAGATGATTCCATGGAGGGGTTGGGTACAGTGTTGATGCAACGTGGGCATGTTGTGGCGTATGCGTCACGACAGCTGAAGAACCATGAACGCAGCTACCCCCACTCATGACTTGGAGTTGGCAGCCGTAGTATTTGCATTAAAGATGTGGCATCACTATTTGTATGGGGTGACAATTGAGATTTTCACAGACCACGATAGTCTCAAATACATTTTTGATCAGAATGAATTGAATATGAGGCAAAGGCAGTGGATGGAACTGTTGAAAGATTATGATTGTACCATCTCCTACCATCCTGTTAAGGGGAATGTGGTAGTATACGCCTTGAGAAGGCAACTATATACTAAAGGTTCGACAACATGGTTGCAGACTTGGGATGTACTCACTACACTTTGTGAATGGCATCGATTTGAGAGTACATATGATGTAGTGACTATGCCAACAAAGTATAGTAGCATGTGGGACCGGATTATCCAAGGGCAACATATAGATCAGAGGATCCAGAACTTGTACCATAGATGCTTGAAGGATAAATTCGACGGGTTTCGAGTCCGTGAATCCAGTGTATGGAATGGGGACCGTGTGTGTTCCAGATGATGAGGTGTTGACGAGAGATATCTTGGATGAGGCGCATATTTCAAGACTTTATATACATCCAGGAGTCACCAAGATGTACAGGGACCTCCGCCAACAGTTTTGGTGGGAAAGAATGAAGAAGGACATAGCCGAACATGTTAGCATATGTCTTACCTGCCAGATGGTGAAGGTCGAACACCAGAGGCCCCCTGGGTTACTGCAACCTCTTCCCATTCCGGTGTGGAAATGGGAGAGCATCTCCATAGATTTTGTCACATCATTGCCGCGCACCCCTAGAGGGCTTGATGCGATATGGGTCATCGTTGACCGATTGACCAAGTCAACCCATTTCATCCTGGTCAGTATGACATATACATCAGTACAGTTAGCCAAGTTATATATTCAACACGTCATTCGGTTGCATGGGATACCCAAGGAAGTAGTGTCAGACAGAGATTCCCGTTCACATCACAATACTGGGGAGAGTTCATGAGAGCCTTGAGGACAGAGCTACACATGAGTTCAGCCTACCATCCAAAGACAGATGGGCAGTCTGAGAGGACCATTCAGACCTTGGAGAATCTACTACGAGCCTGTGCGATTGAACAGAAGGGATCTTGGAAGGATCACCTCCCACTAGTTGAGTTCACATACAACAATAGCTAGCATGCCAGTATAGACATGGCACCTTTTGAGGCATTGTACGGGAGGAGGTGCACCACTCCTTTATGTTGGCAACAGGTGGGTGACAAAGCCATGTTCACCCCACGGATCATTGAGGAGACCTCTAAGGTGGTGGATACTGTTAGAAGAAAATTACTGACTGCGCAGAGCCGTCAGAAGAGTTACGCCGACCATCGATGTAGGGACCTTGAGTTTTAGGTATGTAGGGACCTAAATGTCAACATGAAACAGCTCAAACAGGGAGCAACTGCTCTCACTTTGACGACTACGGAAAGATGAATGATGATGCTTCCCCGACTGACACGCCTCGCACTGGAATGTAGATCCTGGAGAAATCTGTGGCAAAATATGACTCATCTTCTGGAGAGGGAGATGACCAAACGTAGATGCCAATTGAAAGGAGAGACTTGTCCTGATGAGATAGAAGATGCACCTGCATATGAAGTTTGGACCAGTAGATAGAGACCACCATGCTCATGGCCACAGACAATAACCCTGCCCGTAAGACTGTCCTAAAAAACAAGAGATGATGGGTCAAATATAGCTCGACAATGCAAATCCTTCGTACTCTGACTGATAGATAACAAATTCATAGAGAAATCAGGGGCATGTAAGACGTTCTGCAGATGTATTGAGGGTGTTAGGGTAATCTCCCCTTGACCTGCGATCGAGGATTGAGTCCTATCGGCTCTCACTACAGTTCTTTCTGGAGAAACCTGTCTGTAGGTTGTAAGTTGTCCTTTATCTCCACATAAGTGATTTGTCTCCCTAGAGTCCAGAATCCACTCTAGAATCTGAGATCCATAACATGATGTAAAGGCAAAGGTGCTACCTGAAGTGCTTGTCGTAGTAGAAGTACTGGCGGATGCGGAAGCTGCAACATCGAAATGGCCTCCAACAGATGATGAAGGCATGATGTCACGCAGTCTGGTCACTAGATCATCAAACCTCACATCTGAAGTAGATGTGACGGGTGACTCGACCTGCTCGACTACACAGGCTGATGATGTTGGGAAACCATGCTTAGAGTAGGATGTCTCCTCAATATGACCTAGGTGATGGCAAAACTTGCAGGACTAACGAATGCATCCTCCTCTACCAAGAGGTCCACGTCCACAAGAGAAAGAAAACCTCCTCTGCCACGGGAGGCTGCCATAGCTGAAGATGTATGACTGGTGACAGTAGATGAAACAATGATTCTGCTGAACCTGCGGAAAGCTTCCTCCATGGGAGGAATAGTAGCATCTGCAAGGATCTGTGAGCGAGCAGCATCATATTCGGAATTCAGAGCTGCTAGGAATACACTGACCATAGTAGCATTCGATATGTCTTCTGCTGCTCCAGAGTGGCTGTGAGTGGCATGAAGCGATGGAGCTTCTCTAACGTCCCACGCTAGGATGTTTATAGGGAATGGAGAGGGCGTCCATTATGCTTGATGGTGAAGATGTCATGCTAAAGCTGAAGAATCTTAGTTTCATTCCTCTCCTGAGAGTATGTAGTCACGAGGATATCCCACATAACCTTAGCAGTAGGCTGATGCAACACATCATTGGCAATCTCTGTGGTCAATGTCCCTGAAAGCCAAACTTTGGCATGTGCATCATTTGCCTCCCAAGAGGTGCTTACCCCAGTCTTCTCCACCGGTTCGTCCTCGATAAGAATATTTTTCTCACCACTCGACTTAAGAAAATCAATCTCGCAAAATATTCTTAATCAGATCCCTGCAAGCCAAATTAAAAGTTTCTCACGATAATTGTACAAATATATCGATAATTGAGCATGCATGTTTCAACAAAAATCAACAACTAATAATCATCAAGAAATTTCCTCAGATCTATCCACAAATTATGTAAAGTGAGAGCATGAAATAAGCTTCGAAACAACATATTGTGCATTAAAAACTAACTTCGCATAAGAAAGTTGTGCTCAAATGAAATTGTAGGGGCTAAAATAGAAATAAAGGATGAGTTTTTCTTTCAAAGTCTTCCTTAGAGGGGCTTATCTGTAAAATCAAAAGGTCAGAGGGGACCTTTTTAAAAAAATACCCACGGACGAGGGTATATGTATAGTTAATCAAATTCTTGAGGTCCTATTTGCAAATTTCCCTAAGTGTCACGTGCAAGGCACGTGACAATGACGTCAGCGCTAAGGGGGCTTTCTTGTGATTTGTTGAAACTCGGAGGGCTTGATTGCAAATATCCCTCCTACGCATGCCTTGCACGTGCCCAAGGAGACTTGGGCGGCGAGGCTGGGGTTCGGATGCCGGACCCAATGTGGCAGGCATTGGGCGCTCTGATCGACCCGAGCCTCATGGCTTGGATCGAGGCTTGGGGGAGGCGATGTGGTGCTTCTAATATGTTGGATCAAGGGGTGGACCTTGATCCAATGGTGGTTCAAGGTCGGGTAGCTGCGATGAGGAGCGAGGGTGGTGGCATATGGTAGAGTGCGGCGATGAGGCTGGCTGAGTCGACCCCTTCAGCTGACACACGACGTAAGGGTGATAGTCAGCGAAGGCGGTTAGCGAGATTCTCGAGGAGGAGCTAGAGTAGAGCAGCTGGGGGAAGAGTTCTCCCCCGAGGCTGGAGTGAGGGTTCGCTGCTCTGATGGCTCGTGAACGGAGGAGCGGCCAAGGCGCAAGGATGAGGATGGCATATAAACAAGCGATGCGTCGAGGTGGAGCTCGATAGAGAGCAACAATGAGGATGGCGGCGTCGACAGAGGCCCTATGTGGAGCAAGCTGCTAATCCTGCAAACAAAATAGGGGGAGGGACGAGAGATAGGGAGAAATGATCCGACAACAAGGGTGAAGGATAGCGAGCAGAGCTAGGCTCTGACCTTTGCAAGGTCGGAGGTGGGGGAGATCTGGAAGGAAGAGGGGAAATGGAGGGGAAGGTCGGTGAAGGTGATTCGTGTCAATTTTGATGGTTTCGAGCGAAGGAATCGAGGGAGAGGCAGAGAAGGTGAGCGTGCGACCGGCGATGTCGTGCAGAGAAGAGGTGATGTAGGTGGTGGGATGAGCTATCGAGTCGCCTGCAAGCAGAGGAGGTATCCTCCTTGGTCGTAGCTCTAAGGTTCCGGTGAAGAAGAAGCCTGAGCTCAACAGTTGTGTGGAGCTGCTATACTACCTAAGAAGGTCGTGGATCACACCACCCTTGGATCTCGTTGCTACCTGGTAGTAGATCTTCGCCGCCTGCTATCACTAGATGAGGAGATTTGTGTTGGAGATGAAGAATATAGTTTGGTGGATGGGGAAGAATGCAAGCGATGGGAGGGTTTTTATAGGAGGGGCGAGATGGGTAAGGGCAAGGGCGGCTATCGTGGCAATGGTTATAGAAGGGGGAGTGTAACAGTGAGGGTAATGCAATTGCCGGAGGAGGGTGTGGAGGCGACGCGGAACGACCGCAGGAGGCGCAGGTGGGTGACCGACGTTGCTGTGAAGGGGAGGGGATCTGAGGTCACATGCTCCGCATGTGATCATGGTGAGAGTGGGGAAGAGGTGTCAAGTCATGTGCTCTGCACGTGACCTGGCGGTGGAGAGAGAGTAAGAAGTGAAAGGAGAGAAAGAGGGAGTGGGGTGCCATGTGACATGCCCAAGGGTTGCCATGTGTAAAATTAAAAGAGGAAGAAAAATAGAAATGAAAAAGAAGGGGACCTTGGATCGAAAAAATTCCTTCACGAAAGTTGTTCTCTATACGAGACTACAACTTTCATGAAGAAATCGGGAGAAAAAAAGTCATCTGTACAAAATGGTATTTTTGGTGGTCTCCACGCGTATAGAAAATCGACTTTTTGACGTTTTGTAATTTTTGGTGGTTTTAAAAGAGGATAAAAATCTAGGGAAAATATGATAAAATACAAGAAATGTAATTACACATCAAATAAGAAAATCGGAAAATAAAATAAAAATATAAAATATGAGATTTTTGTACAGACTCACAGAGGACACTCGGACACAGTCAATTTTTTTATTCCAATCTTGATCTGAATTTGGGTTTTTATGTCGTCTGATAAAACTTTCATCAATGAATACAAATGAAGAATAAATAAAAATAAAATGGTTAATTATTTAAATAAAAACTCAAGTAAAAAACGCAAAAAGCTAAAATGCGCAAAAGAGACCCAAAACCCATCTTTCACATATGAGCTCCGAATTTTATGAAATTGATCTTATTTTGAAGGTATTTGAAAATAGAGTACTTTAAAAGTGAGTATACCAAAATCGGACACTGTTTGAGGAAGATATGCGCGTTTTAGTCCATCTTATGTGAAATTAAACTTTGGGTTTATTTGTCACTTACTTGTGTTAGCATTTTTGTATTTTTTATTTATTCTTATTAGTAATATCTACACAATGGAGGTGGTTTCAAGTCAATTGAAGTTAGGATAAATTAATGAAAAATAAGGGAAGTTAGCATCTTTTTAGGACAATTACACTTGGATTTTTGGGTACCTTAATTTATGCAATTATGCATTGATGAAATGCAAATATTATTAACACATGTACGGATGCTATTGAAGTTATATCAGTTATTAAACGTATATGAATTTTGGAGAATAGAGGCTAACTGACCAATTTTAGCATGATGAATATGAGATTCATCATACCCCTATACTTAAACCATGCTTGTCCCCGAGCATCAATGAATGAATGATTTAGTTGGATACATCCCTGACGGTGCATGTGAATTTTCAAGGCTCAATTCATAGAAGACTCTTAGTTTGAATGATCCTAAAATTCTGGGCTCAACCATGCTTTAATCAAAAGGAATCCAACTTCTCTATTTATCAGACTATCTATTTTTACATGAAATATAAGGATATGACTTTTAATGTACTGCAATCATGAGAGTCGAGTCAAGATGTCACCCAAGGTCCCAGTCCAAGAGACTCCTCTTGACCTAATCCTCAACACTAGAGAATAAGTCTATTCTTGCTTCAGTCAACCATCTCATTAGTTCGTCAGACTTGAAAGTTTAAATGGACAGCCAGATGATGGAGGGCATAGGATTGTGTATATTTTTCTCTCCCTCACATTGGAACGAGGGGCATCTCGAGTGCCTTACTACACAATACAATTATATTTTTATTTTTGTTGATCAACGTGTCCGTTAAGAGAATTCTGAGTTGTCTGCACTTATTTTTCTGGGAGTACATCGAGGTATGTTTCTTTTGAGTATCTAAGATACCTTCAACACCCAGACTTTTATCACTATACGATGCAGAGCCCTTTTATGGTGCTAGCCCGACTCCTTGGTCCTAAGAGCATTTGGTCCAAGTGGACACTTTGAAAAAGGTTGGGAGCGCTCGCCTTTGATGGAAGCTCTTTTGACTTTGACTTGTGTGGATAAAGCTTTTCTTGATATATTTTTTTCTTTTATTTTTGGCTAGCTCCACTGCTTTTACCAAAAGGTGGCACACTGATCAACAATTAAATTAGTTTAATCACACCCTGGCACATAGGTAAAAATATCAAAGATAACATGTGAACTTGTTCACATACTAGTTAGGGTTTGCTGACACTCAGGTTTCTTGAAGCCTTCATTAACTTTATTCCATTCTCGAGCATCATTAAATCGCATTTAGACTCAAATCTCCAGTACCAGTTCCTCGAGTGATAACTCAACTCATCTCACCAATCATGCAGTTGTGAAAGTGATGTGTTAATCATATTCCTTGGAAGGTAGAGATGAAGAAAGCAAGATAGTGCTCTAATCGTTCAAACAAGAGAAGTATGGATTATTAAGTTTCAAATCCTAATGACTAAGGCTGGCTAGCTCAGTCTTTCAACATCTCAGAGATCCAGTGTCTTCAAATCCTTAAGACTTGAGTGATAGTGACTGTGTCAGGAAAATACTAACCAAGGAATGCATGAGATGCTTGATGAAACGCAAGACCATAAGTGCAAAAAGTTTTTTTGTTTTCTTTTTTCTTTTTTCTTTCTTTTTTTTGAAAACCATGTGTTGTTTACAAAAAAAATCTAGTATAACCTATACTGCTTGTACCCATACTCGAATTTAGATGAAAACAATTATAGTACGAGCTATGGATAAAGTATGTAGAATATATACAAATACACCCCCTATACTTAGCTTGTGTTATGCCCTCATGGCACAATTATAGTACGAGCTATGGATAAAGTATGTAGAAATTTTGCTGCATCATCGACTAGTATGACTAGTCGACCTAGATCGGATATGTCACGACCCGTCCCGCTAACCGAAACGTGCCGCGACAAAGATCTTTCAACTTCATTATCCTCAAGTATACATGTGGCAATCTCATCAAACATAAGTATTTCAAGTTTACATTTCAAAGAAGTGTCTTAAACAATTTCTATCTATTACAACTCCTTACAAAAGAACAGACAATACAAAAAAACACAACGAAAACCAAAAGCCACCTCCTCCTAGCGCTCTTTTTCCCTACTAGTCGTGATTCTGCTGATCTGTACATAATATAATATAACGGGATGAGTCTAAACCCATTTATGAGCTTAGACCCAGTGAAAGGATCTCAAGCTTTTTACTTATAGCTAAAATCTGAAATATGAGCATCATGACAAGAATTTATGCTGAATATTGTGATATAGCGTGAAAGAGACTTTGTGAAAGAAATTACATATAACAACATGCTAGTTTTACAAATTAAATGTTGAAATCACTTCCAAAGCAGATAAACTGAAACATAATAATCACTATCAAGTTGTTTGTACTAATCACCACTGTGGCTAATTTATTGACTCATGAACGCTGAAACAAAGCTAAGTCATACGCGCAGACGGTCCCAAAGACCAAAAACACCCTGTATACGGCCCAAAGCCTATATGTATACAAAATGCGGACCCAAAGTCCTCTTGATACCATATCTAATGGTTTGCCATATCTAATGGCGGTTTCAGGGTCATATCTAATGACATCACCATATCTAATGGCTAGTTCATGATTTGTATAAAAGAGCTACTGTGGTACTTATCTTCTGATTCTGATTCTTTTCTTGTCACAAATAAACCGTACTTTTGCTAATTCAAGCTCATAACAGCTAAATCATGAACATAAAATAATCTTGACATAGCATGCATATTCTGACAACTAGAACTATTAAGAACTTGAAAATTGATCCATTTTGCATAGTAACTGCACAAAACCTATTTCTTATTTAAAATGCTCAAATCTAAGTAGTGAAACTTATGATTCACGTTCCACAAAGAACGAAATGCTTAAACAATATGCTATCATGATAAAACCCCTGAAACGACGTCTGAAATACGTTCTAAAGCCCTGATTTCATATCAATTGTAAAGTACTTGTAATTCATGCGTAAAAGCTTTAGAAAACACGATTTCATACCTGCTATTCAAAACCATGCATAAAACAAAAGACTAGTGCTTTAAAATAGCGCTTGAGAATCCCTCACCTGATCAATATCTAACTCGAGTAGAGATCGCCTTCTTTTGTGAATTCTCCCTCTATAGCCGTCCTAGATTTGAGTACTACGACTCGATGCGGACAGAACTTCGTTACGACTTTTAAAAACGCTCTCGATCACCTACAGGGCTTCGCCGTGGCTCCTCTCATGCTCCTCCCGCAACTTCGGCGGCCTTGCGGCTCTAAGGTGGAGAGATGGGCGTGGGATGATGTGAGGAGGAGTATGGGGGTCATGGGTATTTATAGGCCTCCACTCCCTTTACATGTGTGACATGTGTCAACATGTAGGGGAGGCTCCAAGACACATGTTGCCTCTCATCCATGTATGAAGACACATGGCATGGCACATGGCTTAATCATGAGAAAACTTGTTGCCCAAGCAAGTGGTTTGGCTTATCCACGAGATAACTTGTTTCCCAAGCAAGAGGCTACACCATGACACGTGTTAGTCTTAGGATGATGACACATGGCGCTATTGAGTTTTTGACACTTGTCCTGACTATATAACGACACGTGTCCCATGATTTCCTCTCCATGTGTCCTACTTTTGCTAATGACACTTAATTATCACTAATGACGGGTAATTAGCACTAATCATGCTTAATTAGTCTTAATGATGTGATTATGCCTAATGGGTATAAATCTATAACATTATGGGCCCTATGCTAGTAGTGGCTTCTACTACTTATAAGTTACTACCAAAATTCCAGATTTCTAGATGTGGTACTATGTTTTGATGTCTACATAATCCAAAGAATCTTTTGAAGTCCATTTTGATCAAACAACTGAAATTATGGGCTCATCTCATCTATAACGGATACAAAGTCCATTAGATAAGTCTCACACATACACAGTTATCCAATGAGCCATGTGCCCATTTGAGATGAAATGAGCCCTCTCATATTTTACCAATATTTTCTATCATTTTGAGTTCAATGCTTATTTATTTACATTTGTTATATCATATTCTTGTAGTAACTATTTTCATATAAAGAAAACATTCGATTCACAGGAAATTTACATTAGTAAGAATAAAAACGACACTAGTAATACAAATAATAATACAATCATTTTGTATGAATTTAGGGCTTTTTTCTCAGAAAATAGTTACTAATAGTAAGAATATGATATATCACTTGTAAACAAATAACTATGAAGCTCAAAATGATAAGAAATAATGGTAAAAAATGAGTGGGCCCATCTCATCTCAAATGGGCATAGGACTCATTGGATAATTTCTATATATACATACATATGCATACATACATATACATACATACATATATACACACACACACACACACACACACACACATATATATATATATATATGATCCTATGAGAGCAAAAAATTGTGAGAGCAGTAGAGGGATGATTTTGGACCACGTGATTCTGTTTTCTCTCTCCTAGTCTTCTCTCTCCTAGGTGAATCATGTGTTCCAGAATCATCCCTCATGCTCTCACAACTTTTTGCTCTCATAGTATCACTCATATATATAGAGGAGTGATCCTATGAGAGCAAAAAGTTGTGAGAGCATGAGAGGGATGATTCTGTTTTCTCTCTCCTGGTCTTCTCTCTCCTGGGTGAATCATGTGGTCCAAAATCATCCCTCTCATGCTCTCACAACTTTTTGCTCTCATAGGATCACTCCTCTCTATATATATGTGGGAAAAATAGGGTTGCCCCAATGGGGGAGCTAACTTAGCTCCCCCCGCCGTATTTTGCCCGATTTTTTTTATTTTTTTTAAATTTGTTCCGTAAATTTTCATTAATATATCCCTGTATTATGTCATTAAAATTTCGTGTGAAACAGAGACACCTACGGCCTCCATCTAGACGAGTCGTTTTTAGCAATTCTGTTACCGCTAAAAAATCACCGACTGGATGGAGGCCGTACGAGTCTCTGTTTCGCATGAAATTTTAATGACATAATATAGGGATATAGTGATGAAATTCCACTGAATAAATTTCAAAAAAAAAATAAAAACACCGGACAAAAATGGGGCAGGGAAGCTAAGTTAGCTCCCCCAAGAAGGTAGCCCCATTTAACCCTGTATATATATATATATATATATATATATATATATATATATATATGCTCCTAGGTTGTAGCCAACTTACATGCTCCCACCCCTTTTCCTCTGTATTTTTTTTTAATTTTTCTGAAATGAAACCTATTGGAATTTAGATCACAATATGTCGTCATGATATCATTCAAAATTCAACTTAATTCGAGACTTCGATCCCCTCCAATGCCAAATTTTAACAGTCTCAGAATTGCTGAAATTGATCCCCTTCATATGGAGGGTATATGAGTCTTTGTTTCTGATGAAATTGGAATGACATGTTAGGGGGATATAGTGATGAATATACATACTTTTTATTTTCAAAAAAATAAAAAATAGAGGAAAAATAGAGGTGTGAGTAGTCAATTGGCTACTCCCAGGGAGTAGCCTCATTTAGCCCTATATATATGTGCATACGTGTACATATACATAGACAGACATCCCTTTTCTTCCCTCAAAGGATGATCTGCGGCCACAGAAGAAAAGACAACGAGATGTGAGATTTCCTGCGGATTTTTGACTCTCCTCTAACTCCAATTCATCTCGAAAGCCAGTAAAACCCGAATATTTAGTCGACCATGTTTCTAAAAAATCTTAATTGTTTTTTCGATTGGTGTTGAAGGAGGGCTTCGATCAACAGATCACCGACGCCAGACGCAGAGGAGGATGTTGCAGCGAGAGAGCCGTCATCTCTACAAGAGGTCATCAATGTAAAGGTGTGAGTTTGGTGTTGTTTCAATTCCGTGGGTAAAAATACGAGTGTTTGGGGTCGTTCTTATTGTTTCAGTCAGTTAAGTATTTCTACTTGGGGAGATCAAATAGAGAAAGTTGTGAACTTTGTTGTGTGGAGATTGGTGAGTTGTTTATATGTGAGGTGTTGGGCTTAGTAATGTTTAATCTGAGAAGAAGAAAGGTGACCAGACAGAGGATGTATTTAAACGGTGTTGATGCTGATGAGTCTCTGTTGCTGTTTTGTTGGGTCAAAAATGTTTCTCTTTGTGGAACTCCCATAGGGAAAACTAATAATTATCCTTTGTTTGAATGATTTGTCGTGGTTTTAGCGTGGGAGGGGATTTAGTTGTTGACTGTTTGTTGTTGTTGTCATTTTGATTTGTTGATTATTTTCTATTGGTGGATTAAAGAGCAATTTTGGTTCTGGTTTGAGTTTAATGCTCCGTCACAGTAGGAATCAAGCTGTATTCATTCTAAATACTTAGTAGGAAAATTTTCAAACTTTGGAGAGGACTTGTATTAGGATGTTCCATAGATATTTTGGTTGCCAGTTTGGTATACAATTGTTTTGAGAGCAATCTTACCATTAGAGATGTTCTATCCATACATTTCAATGTTATATTTTATTTGTTTGGGGGTTGCGAGTAATCTGATCATGGGTCTCTTTGATATCCTTTGTTTGTGCAGTTGATCGAAAGCGGTGAGAAAGAAAAGCTGAAGGAACTTTTGAGAGAAAGAGTGATTGAATGTGGATGGAAGGATGAAATGAAGAGTCTCTGCAGGTTGTTGACTATCAAATACCGTCTCCTGCGATATTTTATAAAACAACTTGGTTTTAAACGTATTTATTGTATTTTTTGACAACAGTTTTTTCAAATAAATAAATAAATTCTGATAGTGGTAATGTGTTTTGAATTAATGAAACAAAGGGTATGCTCGAAATAATTTCAAATATATAGATGATATCCAATGTTAATGTATTTAAATCAGGTTATAAGGCCAGAAACCCCAGGGTCCGAACCCCATTTTCTCGAGGCTCTGCCTTTGGGTCCTTGATGCATCAATAAAACTCTAGAAGTTTTAAATGTAAACAAGATATGTGAATTCATTTGAATCTCATGCATGAAAACTGTGCTTGCATACCTTGGCCAAAGTTTGGCTTAAGCATGTTACAGATTATAATGTGTGCATGCCCCATTTTAGAATTTTCTGAATGATTGTGATTTCTTTGAGAGCAGCTTGACACCGATAGGATATAAATAATACCAATTGAATCACATATCCCATGCGCTTGTTAATGTATTGAAGTGTTTGCTGGTCATTTTTCTGCAGTCCTGTATGATCAGCATGAAATAATTTCGAACATTTTTCATCATATAATTTTCTTGGTAACCTTTGAAAATTAGGTGTTCTATCAATAATTAAATGTAACATTTTAAATTAATAAATAATAACTTAGAAACTGCTTGTAATAATTTGTTCAATGGATTTAGCCAGGCTTAGTAGTCGGTAGAAAATGGCTCTTCAAAATTTCATGACTTGTTGAATCCTGATTTAAACACAAGTTTCTTTATTTCCCCTGTGGCTTATTGTTCTATATAGCTTTGGGCTGGTTGTCGACTTCTATGTTATGTGCGGCAATTATCTATATTCTCTACTAATTATTGCTTGTTATATATAGATTATTTTCCCTGTTTCAGGGCTTATACAAGGAAGAAGGGAAGAAATAATCTAACTGTATATGACCTTGTACACGTAATCACACCGAAAGGCAGAGGTAACTATTTCAAATATTCTTATTTTCCGTGAACAATACTTGTAAATTAATATAAGCTCAGACTGGACTTTAATTTCTTGCAAAGATCCATGCATGCATGTTTGCTTTATTTGGGAGATTTCCTTCTCCCATCGTTCATCAAAATGCAGGCTGTCCTTTTGAATATTCGTGAATTTTTGATATTTGATGTTTGTTCATTGAGATTTTTCCAGGAGTATCTAGAATCTTTCTTAATTTGCCTATCGAATTTGTGATGCCACCTAGATTATCTGTCAGAGATTTTGATGGATGTTTAGTTTGCAACATTGACAAAACCAAGAAGTCCAGATTAGCAAAAAAGAAACAAATTCCGTTAATGGGAGAGTAAAGGATGCATCTTTATTGCTTGATTTCGAAGAGATCAAATGTTTTTGCAGTTATTGTTTGGTAATATTAATCGGAAAAAATCTCACGGCAACATTCCTATAGTTAACCACGGTTTATGTCATGTAGCATACCATACATTCTTAAACCTTTCCATAGACCAGCAGTTCTGTAATAGTGAATGCTAAACATGCTTAATACACAGTATACATTTTCATATATTTTGAGTCTTGACTTAGTTAAATCGATATTACTGCCATTATTGGAAACAAATTTCATAAACACTGTGATATATAGAAGGGCGTTGTGAGATCCAGTTCATCACCTTTTCAATCCGTGTCGTGCCTTGGTACCATCTTATGTTCTTTTATACTCTGTATTCTGCAATAATGAGTAGGAGAAATCTTGCAAAGCGTAAAGAGATTGTATTATAGATTCATGGAGCTCTATGGGATCTTGTTGTTGGGAGATTACTTTTTGTTTAACATAGCTGTGGTTTGAACCACTTTTAGTATCTCAAACTTTATATTTGATCGACATTTTTTTGCAGCTTCTGTTCCTAATTCTGTCAAGGCCGAACTGCTGCAGCGAATTCACACCTTCCTCGTATCAGCAGCACTTTGATATCCTCTGAAGTCTCCTATTCAACATGAAAGCTCTTACATCCTTATAACACGGTTGTGTACCGCATCAACCGTTCATCTCTTCCTCGTCTCTTCAAGGGCATAAATCAGAAGCACAATCCTTGGTATTTACTGAAAATGCTTCAGTAGATGTGAGAGTAAGATTTACGGGTTTGTGGAGTTCTCTAGCTGTTCATATGATGCCTGGGGTGCATAATGACGTTCTTTGGTGAATGTGTAACATAAGACTGGAATATTAACTGTCTGGTGATTTTTTACATGAAAATTCTGCATGTTGGTGCATGATCATGCTAATTATGTCATATTTTTCAGTAACATTGGTGTGTGCCCTTAGACATATACATCGTATTTGATTAAGCTTAATGATCTTTTCTATAATCTATAGACCACCTTTGAAAAATGGGGCCACCCTTCATGGGGCCAAGCTGCTATGCTGCAGCCGAGTAGCTTAAATTGTGACTTTATCTTCTCCATGAGAACTCACATGAAATGTACTTCTTTTAAAGGTGTTCTTTAATTTTTTTGTTCCCACACTAGCACTCTAGAAATTTTTATATTTAGACCATTATCATCAGCAAATGGTTGCTTTATTTACAAAAATGAGGGGTTTGTTGGCTAGGGTTGTTAAATATAGAGATTTTTACACCCATGCCCCTTTATGTAGTTGTATTTACGTGCTCACCCCTTCTTGTATTTACACACAAACCCCTGAATATTGACTAACCAATACAAGACATACCCTTGTGTTAACTTTCGTTCACCCTTGACGATTATTTTTGACGTCATCCAATAACAATTGACAAGTTTACCCTTGCAGTCCATCATATTTGCGAATTATGACCTTTTCCTCCACCATATGCAGCACGACCTGTCCCTTGACTTCACATTCGATGACAATGTTATGCATGTCATCCCCACCTGCACCTATGGATGCAACCTGACAAAGATATATCCTTATCCAACTGTCGTTGTATCCGTTTTTAAGCATATCTCTGTGTGTGTAATTTTAATTTTGGTGGATACAGACAAGGATATGAATTATATATTTTTTGTGGACTTGGAAATGGATACAAATAACATTTTTATTTTTTGGAGGATATGGATACATATATGGTTACATTTTTCCAGCGGATACATCCGTATTATTAAATCTGTGTGGATATATCATAGACATATATCGATGTGAATAAATAAATATATAAATATATTATAGGATTTCAATGATATAATGCATTTTAGAGTCACTTTCAAATGTGGGAGGGAAAATATATATGACAAATTACATAAAGGGTTCTAATTATACCGCAATTTTAATTAGGGCTCATTTTAAGTGTAATATAAAAGGTCTGATCTTTTTTTAATCTCCAATAGATGCTTGCGTCAGCTTTTGCGACCATTCTATGTTGATATTAAAGCCTTAAGTTGAAAGTTTAGTATCCTTTTTATAATATTTAAATGATGTCCTTAATTGGGAATTTAGGCATATTTGGAACCCTTTTTAAGAGTTTATCAAAGGTCTATCTTATGTTGTTTAACATTTTGTTATAAAAATTATTTAGTTTAGCAAATTACTTATTTTTTATTGTATTGGTAGCTAATTTACTTTTGATTTAATTAACTATCAATTTCAACTTTACAAAATATTTATATTAATGAAGTGTTAGGAAAAATTTACAGATAACTTTACAAAATATTTATATTAATGAAGTGTTAGGAAAAATATACTATCTGTAAGATAATCCGTATCTGTTTGTAAAATTTTTGTATTTGAATTATGATTATCCATTTTTATATCAGCATCCCAAATTAAAGATATGGTTTACGAATGCCAATATCCGTAAGATATCTGTTTCCTTGTCCACATCTAAATTTTTAAAAGGATAAGTATATGGTTACATATATCCATATTTGTATCCACCTGTTTGCATACATCCCTATTTGCAGTAGCTACAAATCTAGGGATTTTTATGCAAACTTTCATATTTACATGCTTATTGCTTCATCGTTTGTATCTACACCCAAACCCATGAATATTAACTAAGCATTACAAGGCATGTTCATTTGTTAGCTTCCACTCACCCTTGATTAGGGATGAAAATGGATATGGATACATTCGAATATCCATTTACCATATTCAAAAAATACCCAATATGGAAATCTGTATTTGAATATCAATTGAATATGGATCGAATACATATATCAATTGTAAAAAACATGGATATGGTAGAAAAAAATGACCCGATTCAGGAATATCCGAATACAACAAAATACATAGATAATATAATTTTGTATTTAGTAAGCAACTAAGCCAAACCCAAGTCCAACATCCACATGATCTTCGTCAACTATTATATGTCTTTGCATCAACAACTTCATGTGAATCGTAATAGAAGTATCAAGTAGGATTCAACCCTTGGACGACTATATTTGTAGAGAAATCCCTATGCAACTATAACTTTTATTGTTTGACTAAATATTTTTATTATGGTGTGTATTGTAGCGGTATCTTTTTTAAATCACTTTCTACTCAGTACTTATTTGATTCAAATTCGTAATTTATCCTTATTCTATTGCATTTATATTAGTCGATATTCATATTTGCTCTTTAGTCCAGCTGGATTTGTATTCGTGAATATGTGATCCAAATTCGTATCTGATTATGTTAGGACTAGCCATGTGAGCCCCTAGTGAACCATCTCTACAATAAATGTTATTGTGAATTATTTATTAATAAAAGTTATTGATTTACTTACTCCATTTCTGAGATTATAATATGCATGCACTTATTGGATCCCTCTTTAAGAGTAATGTCCCTTGACTGTCTCGAGATCATACAACTATTGATCCAATTGTTGGATCATATAGGCTGGTGCTATATTGAATATCTAAAAGTGTTAGATTGAAGACTCAACCACACTGTCAAGTGATTATCAAGAAGAGATCTCCGGCCTGAGAAGGAGATAACAATCCTTACTCTTAAGACTGACATCCAACCAACCTCTTGATGCATGTCCTCTACATTGTAATAGAGATTTATAGGTGTTGGGAGATTTAAGTCAAAGAGTTGACTTAACAATATCAAGATAACAAAGACCTATGTTGTATGTTGTTACGATATGGGCATGCATCCTCTCTGACAAGAGATAGATGTATCACACTATACGTTTGAGTATGTATACTTGGCAGACCATCGGGTAGATAACCTATTCAATATCTATACATTGACGCACTAGTGTGCATACGAAGGCATATGAGTGATATGATCTCTTAAAGGGATTATATAGATTTAATACTGAACCATAAGACATGAGATCACTTATGAGATATTGAGATAAATCCAATTCCATCTATGGTCGTCTTATTTTGAAAATAAGATAGGATTTGTAAGTGTGATATATGCTTTTGGAAATTACATGATCGATGCCAACTCCCAATGACCAAACGAGAAACTTAATGGTAGAACTCTGAAGAAGACAATTCAAATGAGATTAGAACTTCAGCTTTAGTCATGGTCTTTAAATATGCAGGATGTACAGGTATTAGGAATACTCGAGGATGATGCGATCTTAGCTTAATTGTATACCGACACTTCTATTTTGTGGGAGTGATGAAACATGTTTGGATTTTAGTACTCTGCTCAGTGAACTAATTATACAATCTTAGTATCCAAGTACAGTGAGAAGTTTTGATGCTTTGTCTGATGTGACCAACAACACTGAGAATTCTTTTGGATCTGGATATCAGATTGAATCTCAATATGCAAGTTACTATACATGGATAATACAATTACCCTGACCTTATCCTCAAGTATTCACGGAGAAGGCATACTATCCACGAAATAGTTCATGGGTTGTTCCCAAAGAAACAAAATATAATCATTGAGACAAGAGTGAAAATTCAGATAATTACATTGAGTTGAATTATTCATGATAATATTAATGTTGATAGTGATATCCAAAATAATTTTTAGAAAAATATGGATATGATTCACATTATTATTTGGGACTTATTTGTGAATAGGATTCATAAATTATATTGTTTATGTGAATTGGATTCACATTCCAATACAAATGTAAATACAATTTACATTTTATTATGGACCAATGAATTTGATTTATTTTAATTATTGGTCTAGTTTATAAATATTTGAAATTATTTAATTAAATAAGTAAATGGATAACTTTTTGGAGCTAATTAAACAACATCAATATAAATAAAAAAAGGGAATTATCTCACTCTTTATTTTATCAATTATCTATTTTATAAATTAGTTGTTTTAGATAATAAGATTATTTAAATAAATAATTAATTATCATTCCTAATCATGTTAGAAGTTGGTTGCCTCCTCTAATCGTATCCCTAGAATAATTAATATGGATTACAATCCAAACGGTCCATTTTTGTATAAACGTAGGGTCTGCACATGCCTTTCTGTACAATAGTTGGAAACACAAAATAGTCTCTCTCTCTCTCTCTCTCTATATATATATATATATATATGAGTTTAATGGGGCTGCCCTCTTGGGGCAGCCAACAATGGTTGCCCCCGTGCCGTTTTCAACGTTTTTTTATTTTTTCTGAAAAATATTGCCATGTATATCCATCCCTATATCCCTCCTATATGCCATTCGAATATCGTCACAAACAGAGACTCTACAGCCTCCATCGAGATGGTGTCGATTTAAAAAATCCTGTTACTATTAAAAAATGACTGTCTGGATGGAGGTTGTAGGAGTCTCTGTTTCTGATGAAATTCGAATGGCATATAGGAGGGATATAGGGATGAACATACATGGCAATATTTTAAAAAAAAATAAAAAATGCCGAAAATGACGTGGGGGCAGCCTTGGGGCAGCCCCATTAAACTCCCCCCCCCTCTCTCTCTCTCTCTCTATATATATATATATATATATAGGATTTTTATCCAATGCGCACATGGCGCATTAGCGTTTCGGTGCGCACCATTTATTGGCCATACACGTGTATTCCCATTTGAGTGGTTACCTATTTCGAAGGATGTTGTTTTTGGAAGGAGATTAATATGCAAAGCGATTTAACAATAAGTGTTATTCCAATTATATCTCGTCCTATAAAATAGGAAGATCGTTTTGGAAAGAAAACAATCGAATAGATGATTTCTTACAGAAAATCGAGATCCAAATGCTCATGTCATATATATAATAGTCAAGTAAATGGTTGTTGCGAGATCAGTAACATCCAAAACAACGGTCAATAATTTACATTCATTGTATTACATGTTGCAGAATTCAGTAATATATACACAATGGACAAGTAAGTGCTTGTTGTGATGTCAGTAAAACCATAACCAATGGTCAGTAATTTCTATATGTATTACTACTTTGAATAGAAGTCAGTAATTTCGATACAATACTCACGTAAATGGTTGTTGTGAGATCAGTAATATCCAAACAACGGTCAGTAATTTACATAACCAATGGTCAGTAATAGCTACTATGAGATCAGTAATAACAAAGTTATGGTCAGTAAGTCATGTGCATTGCTCAAGTAAGTCATGGGCATATCCAATGGTCAGTAATAGCTACTATGAGATCAGTAATAACAAAGTTATGGTCAGTAAGTTATGGGCATTGCTCAAGTAAGTGCTTGTTGTGATGTCAGTAAAACCATAACCAATTGTCAGTAATAGCTAATATGAGATCAGTAATATCAAAAAAATGATCAGTAATTTACATTTATTACTATCATAGTGTTTGGATCCTTAATCATCCGCGTGGAATCATTTATTTGAATTGTTTCTTTCCAAAACCGTCTTCCAATTTTTAAGGACGTTGTATAATAGGAAATATAGGATTTTTTTAAACTCGTCGTAGCCTATAATTAGAAATATAGTTATTGTTAATACACGTGTAAGGCTAAAATGAGTGCTCATTGAAACGCTAATGAGACCTGTGCGCAGTGGATAAGCCCTCTCTCTATATATATATATATGTATATGTCGTCCCCCTCTTGATGAATCCACGATTCGTCGCCTTTATTCTTTCATTTTGGCTAAAATCCTTAGTAAAATACATGTAAATAATCACTAATTCCATCTAATTAATATTCTCACCACAAATATTAATATTATATAATTAACACTTAAATTATTCAAAATAATAGAATAAAGATAAAAGGAAAAATAAAAGAAAAGAAGGCTGGAGATATGTAATATATAGAGATTGATCCTAACCCCGAGACCAGGTCAATATTGACTGGGTCAACAAAAGAAATGAGTAGAGGGAGATAAGATTCCTAATTTATAAAAAAATATTCAGAAAATCAAGACCAAAAATATAAATTACCCATTTTCACCAAGTAAATACTTCACCTATTTTATTTGTCATCAAAACAATCTCAAATCAAAATACTTCTTTTATAAAAATTGTTTATAAAAATATATATTATTTTATAAAAATATCAGAAAAATAATTCGGCATAAAATAAAATAACCGAAATGAACCGTAAAAGCCGCAAAAGCCAACTTCAAATGTTCATAACTATTTATAGAAAACTCGAAAATGACGAAACTCACTTTTAAAATCCGTTTGTACATAATACTATTTATTAAAAATATCAGAAAAATAATCAGATAAAACCGGTGAGTTTCAGCTTTTTAGACCCGTTGTATATTTGTACTATATGTAGAAACTTCCCCGATTTTCCATTAAATAACCGTAAACCCGATTAACTTAATTCTTTTTCTAAAATCATCTAAAATTATATATAAAAATATAATAATAAAAGTAACTTAAAATACCAATAAAATCTAGAGGCCCGAAGCCGCTACTTATTCCGTTCGGGACTCACTCGGTCGTATGAACTCCGAATTAAGCAAACTTAGACTTTAACATTATATTTTTAAATTGTCTAGAAAATGACACTAGTTTCGCTAAAATCAGATTTAATGCGAAAAATGCGATTTTCAGATCCGTATTGGTATATTGTGCAATGAATCGTGAGCTATATTATTTATTCAATCATCCAATTTTTTCATTTCTTTATTTAATTTATTAATTAATTAATAATTAATTAATAATTAAATACTTATCTACAATGTACGTTACCTTAATTATTAATTTAAGTAATAAATGATATACCTATTTTAGTATTTATACTTGTATATGACTCTTTGTCTTTCTCTCTCTTTTGTCTTTTTCTTTTCTTGCCGCCACGTGGCGGTCTCTCATTGGTTTTTTCTCTCTCTTTCTCTCTGCTTCCCTTCTCCTTCCCCGAGCCTTCTTCTTCCCCAAGCAACCAACACCATCTTCTTCCTCCTCAAACCCATCTCCTCCGCCGCCCAACTCCCTCAACGGCTCGACCGTTGGCCGACCGTTGCTCAACCACCCCCGCTCCCATCACCGCGGTCGGTGACCGCACCTATCCTCTCCTATTTAAGGGGCGTCCCTCCACCTCCGAGCACCATCCGCCATTTTTCTCCCTTCGACTCCATCTTCGAGCTCTGTGAGGTGACAGCTCCGTTGAGCGCCGGTGTGCAGCGAGGAGGAAGGAGTACGGCGTGATCGTCGGTATTGAGATCTTCATCCGCCGGCGTCTAGCCTCCGCGTGCGCTGACGCGTCGAGGCCGAGACCTCCAGCGTTCCCAGGCGATTCATCCATTCCCTCCGCTTATCTCCTGGGTTAGAACATCTACTACTTCCCCTTATTTCCTCCTCTCTAATCCCCTTCCCGTTTTTCTTCTCATTTTTTCCCCAATCTCTTATTGATCTACAATCTCCAATTCCTTTCAATCTCTGTAATCGTCCATTCCGATTAGTTCCACATTTACATTCTCCCACTTCTCATGGCTTTTCCGTTCACAATTGTTTTCCTTCTATATTCTAATGTTCGGCCGAGGTTCAATCACTTCGGGCCTTAGTATTCACATGTAGGTGATCTGTTTTCGTGCAACGGAGATTCACGTGAGAGGATCGACTTGAAGGCCGAACTGCATCTTAAGAAAAAAAAATGTCGCCCATCGACTAATGATCCGTGATTGAAGACCATCCATGAGATCATGCACTCACTAGTGATTGCAGAGCACCTGGAGATCCGCCATCTCGAGAACCACGAGATCGAGCATCAACCTCGTCTGGAGGAAGCGTATTCGAGCATCCATCGAGGGTCTCCGTTCAAAACACGTTGAGAACCCTTCGATTGGATTAGGAATCCGGAGTAATTAGTGAAGATCTATGCAACAACCGCTTAAGGTCTTCGAACCGCATCATTTTTGCCACTCTTCGATCTGTTTGGAGATGAGATTAACCTGAGAATTCAAAGCCGAAGCTTCGATATACCATCAGGATCATCATCTGATCTGGAGTTGGAGATAAATGCCATAGAACATATGAAATTGAAGCCTAATCAGCAATAGAAACTGTAGCCATCGTAAACCTGCAGATTCAACATCTCATAACAGGGCAAATACTTGAGCATAATGCATCAGAAGCATTAAACTTGCTGCTCCACCGCTTGAATCAACTATTGAACGAAGGTCGTTGTAACCTCCGTGTTCACCGAGAGATGCTTCGAAGATCGTTTCTACACCGCTGAACGAAGCCTTCCATCTGAACTTCGATTTGACGGACCCAATCGAATCTCGGATTCAACACACGTCGGCTTGCAGCATGACGCACCGCCCACCGCTACAGGCGCACAAGCACTGACCCATACAGCGAAGTCGTTGCACGTAAAGACCACATGATCTTCCGCACCCCTGAAATTTCTGCATATTTCTGCGCGATCTTTCATTCCCATTCAATTGCATTACCAAAAACATATAACAAACTTTCAAAACACATAAAAAATATAAAATCACTTTTAAAAATCCTATAAAAAGTAGATACTGTATATTTTACCATATTTTTTATATAAATCAAAAACAAAAATAAAAAATTAAATAATAAAAACCATAAAAATATAAAAAAACACAAAAACTTTGAAAAATCATAACTAATTCAAGAAAACTCACCTAAAAGCGTACAACATATCATTTTAAAGATAATTTCATCTACTTTCTAATAAAAATAAAATTTTTTTTATTGTTTTCTATATTAAAAATTCAAAATACGTCATAGTTTTCAATAAAAAATAGTCTTTCACCTTAAAAATTAACCAAAACTTATAAAAACCTTCTAAAAATCCATAAAACCAGTACATATAATACAAATAAAAAATAACAAAATAAAAATTAAATAAAAATTACAACACATTTAATAATAAAAAATCACAAAATACATAAAATTCACAAAAACAATATAAAATTCATAAAATTTAAATAAAAATTCAGAAAATTCTTAAAAATAAAATAAAAAATTAGGAAAACCCCTTACCTAAGCTTTTCTACCGATTTTTCCTAGTTCCAACAGTTTGCCTCGCTGAGTTCGACACTCACGTACATTCACTATGCATCAAAGTTTTTTTGAAGAAACACTATGCATCAAAGTTTAGGAGTATAAATAAAAAAAGAAGATTAACTCATCTTAATATTTTCTGTAAAAACTCACCTGGTCGATACAACGGCCATATTATTATTTTCTTTCTAATTCTTTTATAGGTTCAGAAGACAAGTGATCAGGTGGTTTTTCACCTCTCACTCTCCCCTTTCTTGAGGTCGTCCCCTGCTCTAAGGTTGACAAGAAAGGAAGAAGGATCGTTCCTCCGAATTGTGGGAGCAATGCGATTCATCCTCGTGCCCACAAATGTTGTTTCTATCGGATCAAACTTCAGACAAGAGGTTTCTTCCTTTAGAGGCTAGAGGATCACAAACATGCTTCAAGAAATAATTCTATGCTCGTAAGAACTTGATAAAATGAATTGGATAAGGTTCCCACTTCACGTGATTTCATCTTTTAGAAAATTTAAAATTCTGCTGCTATCTGGATTCGTATGACGAATCTCTTTGTTAAATTGGATGTTATTCGATCTTCACGATTCCATGATATATGTGGCAAAAAAACTCCCTTCAAGGATATGATTCGCTTAATTCATATATGACTCATATCCATACATGTATTCATATTCAATATGGATGAAGCGAATATGGATGTGGAAATAATTATATCTAATCAGTTTCTGATCGGTTTTCATCCCTACCCTTGATTGTTATCTTCGACAATGTCCATAAAGAATTGACAAGTTAGCTCGTTATATTTGTGAGCTGTTCTTTTCGTCCCTCATACTCAACATGGCCCCAACCATGGCATTGTATCTGATGGTACTGCCATGCATACTATTCACACCTGCAGTAGTGTTGTAACATCTCCTCCTCTACCACCTTCCTCGTGTTATGCCCACCGACACGTCGCCTCCGCGGACACCATCTCTCATATCCCCACCAACATCATCTCTCCCCCACCTGTTCTATCCCCATCCCTACCAACAATCACATATATCCCATCCTCATCTATATCGCCTCCACCTCCATCCCCATATGCAGTTGACAATGGCCACAGTCTCATCTCTAATCGCCATCCCCCGTCGCTTCCTCTCCCATCCCCACTTACAATATCCCACACCAACCACCTTCTCTCCCAACCATGACTAAGATATGCACTTAGCTTAGCAATGAAGAAGCACTCCTTATGATAATCAATCTTCACACCATTATAATCGTGCTCGAAACAAATAAATATGATCTTGAGATATTGTAGAATCTGATTTAGACAAAAATAGCCTAAGGTAGAATGATGTTAAGATTGACATTGTCTGAAGTTTGCTAAGTTAATAGATTGCTTGTCGCCACATGAATATGCAAGGATCTCTTTTAAGAACATAATTAGCTTGACATCCTTGATGGATTGGGGCGCGGGGGAGGGGGGGTTGAACAAAAATAAACAAGTAAATATCAACACTAGATCTTAGTTATCCTATGTTCATACTAGGGTCATTGAACCAAGATTGCTGAGTTATTTGGCAAGGAGCATCATGAGCATACATTTCTATGCCAATCCACAACTCTACCATGAGGCCATGTTTCTATGTCAATCCATAAGTGTGACGCCCCGCCCCGCGGGGAGGGTGTCATAGCTATCTCCCTAGGATCCAGATACTCAGCAATAGCCACATTCATACATCATGATTAACATTCAGAATGTAAAGCAGGAAAAGTAAAGAATAAAAATGCACCAATGACATTTACATATTCATGGTTCCCAAAAAATTTAGAAAATTTACAATAGAGTCCACAAAATATATTTTCATGGCTAACAACTTAAACTGTAGAAGCTACAAAAGCATAACAACAACTAGTATATCTCTACAAGTGAAACTGTACCCTGGGTCTTGTACAAAGTGCGGAAGATCAAGTCACTGCTGTTGATCAACAACCTGTAAACCTGGATGGGTTTCCAAAGAAGTACGTATGAGCTAAAATGCTCAGTACAGCTAAAACAGGCTAACACTACACTAAGCAGAAAGTGTAAAAGAGTAAAGAGATGGATGTTCATATTCCTTTATTAATCTTGTCATTATTATTCACTATCCCAAACGTGTATAAAGCGATTATTCTAAATTGCACACAAACTAATACTTGTTGTAAGCTCATCAATTTTAAATTTACTTACCTGAACCGTTGGGGTTAATCATACAAGAATCTGTAAATAGGTATATTAATTATTAGTTCAAGACATATTTCCATCATAAAAAAATCAGAGATCTTGCCATCATTTAGTTATAGAGTTCAAACATTGATAAACAAACTCAACAGTCACAACGTATGCACTGGAGCAACGAACTCAAGCCAACAAACTCAACAACCAACCCCAACTTCAACTTCAACCCATTTCCCCAGCTTACCCATCACAAGGGGAATACCCGGGAACGAGTACACCGCGGCCAAACGGGACCGCACGGATACACCCTTGTGATGAAGTACGAGTCTTCGACGAGTGCCGTTACTAGGGACGCGGACACACCGACTGTACCCGTAGCACTACGTTCAACCGACAGAGTAGCGGAACACACCGACAAACTCGCGGAACTAGAACTAACACTCCATCTAGGACTCACCGGGACCACGAGAGCTGCGCCACACTCTCGGGTATGCTAACTTCTCTAACCATAACAGATACATCCAAACGTCGATAAAGTGGTAATTCAGTCTTACTTTTATTTATTAATTCAATATTGACTTAACACGATTTCTACGGTTCGGTAGAGTTAACAATGATGTAAGAAGTGATTAGAGACATCCGATCATGCATTATTTTCTCACAAATAAGCATACGCTCCCCTGCCACATGCCTATTCTGTCGAGCGACTCCAGATACAACCAGGCTGCTAGGTGCAACACGTCACCCAACTCGTCCGTTGGGGTCGCGACCTTCAAGATATGTACATGGACACCAAGCATGCATGACACATCCTTTGCGGCAACTATATCCGTGTATTCGTTTATCGTGACTTCTCACGTATGGGAACGATTAACATTTTGCAAGATCAATGCTAATGACGTTTCCAATGTTGAGGTGCTTGGAGTGGAAATCATCACACATTATCTAGTCTTAATCAGATCTTCCTCATAATAGTACACATGCTATTATATCCATTAAGTCCAGTTTTACTTTATAACTACTCTACAAACCATCAAAAAATAATCTAACAATATTCATTAACAATAACAAGGGTATTTCGTAAGTCTTTAAGTCATAACATTTTAAATATTTATTACTATTTTTATCGACTTAAAGTAATTGCAATCAACGAGAAGTACAAGAAAAGTCAATATCTAAAAAATTCATTTCTCCAGGCCATTATTTATCTTAAATGCACCTCCTCAACGCATATATTTGAAATTAATTTACTCGGCTAATACATAGTATCTCGATGCCCATACGATGAAATTTCTTTTAATTTTGTTTGTGTATATATCCACACGTGTATTGTCTTGTCCTAGTCATCACATTGTATGACGTATCATTGCTTTACTCCATACATCATCAAAGAAAAATAATTACAATTAACCATTAATGTGGAAAATACTAGGTTATTTTTGTGTGAAAACTTTTAAGTTGTTGTACAGTGAAATAAGGTATACGTTATCTCAACTCCAGATTTTCTTATACCTGGCTCATTAAATTACACTTAAATTGAATGTATAGTGCTCATTAATCATATTTCATAAAACTACACTAAATTGAGTGAATGTGCTCGTTCAAGAGTGTGAATGTTACTTTCTTGTGAGATACCTCTTTCACGTTATTAATTAACACTGAAGATGTTGTTTTCTAATATCCATACAGACGTTACAAGAGCACGCCAGAGAATGAAAACTCTCACTAATGTCTACTCCACAATGATAAGGTTGTATCAGAGATCAGTTTCATTTTAGTGAATATGGCTTCCATACTAATCTTGACTAAGCCATGTCCATATAGAGAAATTCTTCTACATATGGATCCAAGCGTCGTAGTACAAAACACATTCACATTGTCCAAAAAGAACATACATTCGACTTATGGTTGAAAATTTCAAAGATTTGGTAAAGAATAGTGTCCATAGATTTTGTTTGACAAATTTTCATAATTAGCTCAAGACAGTTGATGTAAAGGCTTCTGAATATTAATCGTTGGTCAGACTTGAAGTGATATCCGTTATTTCTATTTCAAACGTTTCTATAAATTCATATTATATACATTAATGCATGATACTGAGATTTCGTATTTTTTTAACATCTGAAATTTAAGACCATAAACTTAAGGCCGTTTATGTACATGTCTTAAATAATAGTGCCTTATATTTCCTATGGCTATTATAAACGTAAGTTGTCTTCTGGTTTTCCATATAAACACAATAGACGAGGGGTTTAAGATTTTAAAACATATAATAATAGACGTTACTTTTTACATCTCACGAATTCAACTAGAATCTCAGGTTTCTCTTCTTTTGCTTTTAGCTTAACGTCAAGGCAACAAAATAGAATCCATACACAAGAAATGTGATCATGTTTTATGGAATAATAGATCTATGATCTGTATAATAAACAAGGATTACCATCTCCAAAACATACTTCAAGAACACTTAAGGTTACAGTGGGATAATGAAATACAAACCAAATCATGTGGAACTATTAAGATTGTACGGATCTAACAATGAGAGAGATGGGAACACTTTACACATATACATCTGCATACAAGTATCCGTGAGTATTTTTTTGTCATAACCCGAACATAATCCAAGTTTAACCATATTATATCCATTCCATTTTTTTACTATTTTTACTTAATACATAAAATGATTAAGCAATTTTTCTCATTACATTTCTTTTATTCAACAGGAACATGAACAATCCAAAACACCACATGAAGGGAGGAAACCATCCAGCAAAAGGGACACGAAGGTCCGTGGGATACAAGCACAACAAGAAAATCATCAACAAAGGGAGGGGGGACCGTACCTATATGTTGTTTGTGCATCAACGTCATATGTCCATTCGAAGTAGTTCCACGCTTCATCATGATCACGAAAATCCTCTAAATCAAAATAATCCCTTGCTTAGATCTAACCCACAACAAAATCTTGAAATACAAGGAACGAGAGAGATGATCTTACATTTCTAGTGCTAGATCCGTGTAGAGGATGTCGAGGGAAAACTTCCCCACAAAAATAGTAGAGAACAACCAACTCCGCCAACGCTCCGTCGGATCTCCAACGGTCTTGAGAGGTGGGAGATGGTGAGTGGTGGCTAGGGTTTGCAAGTGAGAGGAGAGAGCAGCCCATGTGTCCTTTTATATCTCAAAAATCATACTTGGGCGGATCTCTTAGATGGATCTTGCTCAATCCCGTATAACCATTTCATATTTGACCCATCCTCACTAAAATGATCATATTTCACTCATCCGATATCCGATTTACAAAATTTCAGATGCGTTGGAATCCTGACGACGATACGCATCCAACAAGTCATAATATGCTACAATCAGATCGAAATTGGATTTTTCATAAATTTCTTATTGAACCACAACTATGTGATTATCCTCAACTTGACCAAGTTGTGGGGCTAAAACCAGGGGTTTCACATAAGTCAACCACATGATTTAATTTCCATAAGAAAATTATCATATACAAGGGTTACTCTACAAAATATAATTATTACAGGTTGTAAGCCACAAAATGTAGGTCAATTTCCATTGTAACACATAAACAAGAGTAAGAGCTTTACTGCATTGTTAGTAGCTTAACATTCCGAGAATTGTGTGCCTCTTAAAGTACACTTTGATTCCTTTAATACCCATCTTAGTTGATTTCCTTTAAGTCAAGTCTCATTGGCTTCCTTCTTCAAATTGAATTTGTATGAGTCATACTTTGGGTCAATAGGAATAAGCCTATCCTCGACGTAATAGGATTTGAGTCTTATGATGAGATAATGCAATATAACAATCTTAAAGGAAGCTCAACTTTGATGTTTAGGAAGAAACGACCTCCCTTATAAAGCAATCTTACATACACACAAGCAACTATTTGAAGGACAACAACTTTAAAGAAAAATAACTCATTATTTCAAAAGTTACCACAAAATATCTCTAGGTATTTCCCAAGTATATGGCTCTCAGGCTTCCATGTAGACTCACTATACTGACTATAGTAGAGGGCCTTTTTGAAACCCCATGTCTTTGATCTAAAAAAATCAACTTTTGTAGCGTTGACTAACTGTAGAAATTACACTAAAAAATCATGTAAAATTCAGTTTAGTTCCAAATATATCTTAATGAATGCTTATCGTTATAATTAGGAATCTTATGCACTAGTATTTTATCAAATCGGATATTGGATGTAAACGTTATGTCAATTTTAGTATAAGGATGCCATGCTAAGATATGGATGCAACTTTAGGTGGGATCCACTTAAGGATCCCCAAAATCAACATGGAGCATATAAAAGTATTTTGTGCCTACCCTCTCTTCTTTCATATCCAACTTAGCTTCCCCTTCCTTTACCCACATCCAAGCTCGTTAGAGACGACCAAAGGTCGATAGAGTTGTGGATCTTCATTAGATTCATGTTGAAACTCCACAAGGATATTCACGTAACTCCATCTCAAAAAAGTAATCCAAACCCTCTTTAATTTTGTGATAGTTGGAAGGCTAATCATGATTTTATTATGTCGTAAAGGTTACCTTGTGCATGGTGGCATAATGAATGACTAGGAGGAACAAAGTTCACACATGGGTCCCTCCTATATAGTGGCTTCATGGATTTTGCGTGAGCATGTGTTCGGAGATGTTAGTTTCGTCGTATTTTCTTATGGATGGTGATGAACCGCAAATTCAGCCCTTTAAGAGTGTTGAATTAGCATTTAAGATCGTCGCACTCGGGCATGTGATGTGCTGATCATATTCTTATGGTCTGAGACTAAGCATGATATATAGCATGCAAATCTAGAGATCTAGGGGAATGTGAATGATTAAGTCTAAGACCCTGATGGCCAAGGTTGGTTAACCTAAAATCTCAAGTCCTCATAATCCAAGTTTCCTTGAACTTTTCAGATCCTGGGTGGAAGTGAAAATGTAGAGGATTAATCCAACTCCTTCATTTAGAAACACTTTTTTTACTTCAAGAGGTATTATGACTGTCTAAACTCAATTAAGTAGATGCATCTGCATTCAGCCAGTATGGGTGTAAGTACAGGCTGGAGCCCGTTGCTTGAGGACGGGGCCTTACGCGATGTCCTCAAACCACCCACTCTGCTAAGGGTGAACCCTCACTGAACACGGCTACTTATTTGGGATTAGTAGTCACTAATGATTCTTGAAGGATTTTGAATTTTTTTATTTTTATGGTTTTTTTTATAAGAGGTTAGAACACAAGTTATACTCAACTTTCCTTTGAAAAGAGTTTTCAATACCAAGTCACATAAATAGAGATTTTCAAAACATTTTCAAAAGAATTTTAAAAATATGATACTCATTTTTCAAATCATTTTCAAAAATATTTTTATCAAGATAGTGTAACATAATATAGAAAGCCATGAAAACCACCGAGTCCACTTAGTTCAAAGGATTTTACTTTAGCCAAAAGGTTTTAATTTTTTCAAATTTTTCAGATTGTAGCTAAAGTATGTATACTGTATACTCGGTATACCCCCTATACTTAGACTTTGCTATGTCCTCATAGCACTAGATGATACAAGTTCATAGGTCCATTTAAATATAGAGAAATATACGAGAACTAAGGAAGGCTCCCCCTATATTTAGATTAGAAATAACCTAAGTATAAAGGCACGGAAAGATGAGTAAAGAAATCACAGGGACTCGGGTCCCCCCTATACTTAGGATGAGAGTAGCCTAAGTATAAAGATGGAGATTCGATGTTGGAAGAGGCCCGAGGTGAATGAAGAAGATGGATGGATATACAAATGAGTGGATGAATCTTCGGAGATCAATGGAGTATCTAAAGCTCAGGGGAGGGTGTCGGAGCAAACATGGCTCAATCAAAACATGCAAGACCCTTCAATTTTACCAACTCACACATGAAACCAACCGAAGTTGGTTTATTATCTTGTCGGTTTTATTGGTGATTAGAACATTCAATCTTTACGCGAAAGAGATGCTAATTAAAATCAACTGTGTAAACAAGGGTGTTGCTCTCCCAAAATAATATTTTACTCCATTTTAGGTTAACTTGCAATTAACAGTCCCAATTAATTTGCTTAAGGTTATCACTGAATTAAGGTGAGCACATAAATCAAGCATTCATCATCTACCGTTCATTCCCATTTTCCATTAACTCAGGTGATCAAGCTAGGCGGGGAAAATCGAGAAAAACCAAGCATTCGATAAAAAACAGGATCTAGGCTACTCGAGAAAACATGCAGTACCTTGGCGAAAATACGTGAAAACTTGGACTATTTTGAAAACCAAAATGATCTGTATGCAAGTCGATCAAAAATCCGCACCTAACATGCTTCTATTAGCGGGGAAGAACATCTTGAAATTTTGACTAAGTGAAGCGATGTTATGTGCGTCTTTGATTAATGTGTGTCCTGCCTACGAGCAAGCACATGAAAATCAAAATGATGAAAGAAGCTTGAAGAGTCGCGCGCCTGGTCCTAGGTCGACATTCAAGTGGGGACGAACCCCACACAACCACATATATTCGTTCATTTACAATCGCGAGTCTTCTATCGAAAACCGTTGTAAAGACGATTATTACATGATAAAATGATATGCAAAATGACATTTTTTTCTTTTCTTTTCGACTTGCTCCAAGCATGCTTCTGCGGCTCCTCACAGCGGGAAGCACCTGCTCCTCGCCTCCTTGAACACCAAGGGCCCTGTCATAAAAGCAAATGTTAGAGATCAATTGAAAAGAAAAATTTTGCAATGCAATATAGATGAACAAATTGATCTATATAAGAAACACTTAATTAAATAAATAAAAATTCCAATAATACAAGAAATGAGCCGTGTCCCCGGCAACGATGCCATTTGATAAATCGTAAATCCAACCCTTTAAGAGTGTTGAATTAGCACTTAAGATCGTCGCAGCCGGGCTGGATTCTGTTCATCAAAGACCATCTAATTTAGATATATCAATCAAATTAGATGGTCATAAATTTATATTTTACTTGGTAAGTAACCAAGGTCGAACTCAGGGACACGAGCCTCTCTCGTGATATTCAGTCTTTTATTCATTTAATTAAGTGTTGAGTTAGAGAATAATAGGCCAAACAATGCATGAAGACAAGACAATGCATTATACAAATATAATTTTTTTAATCACGCAATTAGATGCGATGAAATGCAACATAAAAAACTGCCCAAACTACACAAATACTTAAGCTATTAAAATAGAAGTCCAATCAGGGTCAAATAATAAATCTCTCTTCATTCATGTAAAAATCAGACATGAGAAAGAAATCAAGACACTTAGCCAATAAAATAATACATCAACTTTCGTAGTGTCAAATTGAAATAAAAGCATGTCATAAGGAAGACAATGAAAAGAGCTTCAAAACGCCACTGAAATCGACTCAATCGGAGCTAGGATGCTTAAGATATACACAAGTGAAGTCAGGGGCATAAACGCAAGAAAACATGAAAGATAACTAGCAAACAGGTCCCTGGGAGGGACTAAAATGTAAATACAAGAAAGTTCGGGACTTTCCCTGTAATTAACCCACACACACAGGGGCAATTTTGCAATTATGAAAACACGCGAGGGTATAAACACAAACCCACTATGCGAGAGGTCTGCACGTGATTCCAGGACCTATTTGCAATATGAGAAATTTGCGAGGGCACCGATGCAAAAAGCCCAAACCTCACATGCGTGAGGCACTTGAGTCCAGGCTCGGGTGGGGGCGAGGTTCGATGTAGGGTCGGATGGTCGTAGCAGGTGGCTCGGGCCACGTGGCGGCTCGAGGATGCCTCGATCGAGGCTCGGTCCCACCGAGCCTCCGCGCTCCGGGGAAACGTCATGGTTGCTCCTGGGCCGTTAGATCTCCGTCGGGGGGCGAGATCCAACGGCATCTGCACCTCCTTCTTCCTCGCAAGGTGGCGGCGCAATTGGAGCTCCAAGAGAGGCCTGGAGCTCCTCCGCATCCCTTCGTGCCCGGTGAAGGTCGAGGGAGGCCACTGATTGCTTGGTGATGAAGATCTTTGCTCGGAGAAGACACGAGGGAGCTTGGAGTTCACTGTAGATGCATGTTCGCCGGAGGCGGAGCTCTAGAACTTGGCTCCGCCCGAGGTCTGGCCATTGGAGTTTGTAAACCTGCAAAAGGGTTAGATGCATGTGTGCATGCGAACTGAGGTGAACGGAGGGCTAAGGGAGCTGAAAAAGTGGAGCCCTTAGTGGGTCCTCCTCCACCTCCGACGGAGGAGAAAGCTTGGGATTATGAGGATTTTGACGGAGGAAGAAGGTGCTCTAAGGGTCTGGCGAGGGTGACGGATGATAGGCGGAGCTCGTGGGGAGTTTAATGGAGCATGCGGTTGCATGTCGGAGCCTGATTAAATCAGCAAAAATAGAAGCAAATACAGAGGAGGTCGGAGAGAAGCTTACTTTACGAATGGCGGGTCGGAAGCCTGGGCTTGAGGTCCTTAGAGAACCCCGAGGTCGTTGCACATGCTGGTCGACCGATCCAGCGAGCTCGGGCAGGGCGGAGCCACCGCGATGCAGCTGAGCAGCTGCGGATCTCACCGGGCATCGTCGCTCGATCCTAACTCCTCCCCCTGTCACAGGGAGGAGGAGGATGGCTGGGCCTTCCCCTCGTGAAGGAGGACAACCCACCACGGACGGCGGGGAGGCGCGGGGCGACGCCGTTGGGAGAGGCACGACCGCGCGGTGGAGAGGGCGACGACGAGCGGGCGGTGATGGTGGTACACCGCTGTGAGCACGGCTTGAACGGCGGAGGGGGCTGCAGTGGGAGCTGCTGGCTGGCGGCGAGGACGCACGCAGGGGGTGTGGGTGGATGAAGAGGTGGCTGTTGTGGTGAGCGCGCGGCGGCCAATGCACACGGCTGCTGGCGACGCCCGACTGGTGGCCGCGCGCAGGCGCAGTGGAGAGTGAGGGATGGGGTTGCGGCGTTGGGGCTGCTGCTCCACCTCCGTTGCGTTTTTTTGTTTTTGTTTTTTTTGTTTTACTGATGGTGTTGTGCTATTTTTTAGATTTTTAATTTTTTATTTTTTTATCCCCTTATCCCTCTTTATCTCAGCCCTTCCGCTACAACAAAATGTATCTATTGCAACAGATAATTTAATCGCTATATCTTCCAATGTAAATGTAGAGATATATTTCATATCTATGTATCATTTCTATAATTTTACCTTTCTTATGTCCACTTTATGTAATTTTCCCATAGGCTTCTCCCTATATAAGAGAGCCTAGGACTCAAGGAATAAACAACTCGTTCTATTTTCCCAACATGGTATTAGAGCGACGGTCCTAGACCGGAGCCACTGTACCGAACCCTAACCCTAAACCCCACCTCAAGCCTCTCTCTCACGTGTGTCGCCTAGGGCTACTGCCGCCCAGCCCGCGCGGCCCTCCGCACCTCTCCACCCATTCCTCGCAACACCTCCGTCCGTCGCCCGTTACCAGGCCCCTACGAGCCCCTTCGCCTGTCGCTAGGCCCCCGTGGGCTCCTCCACTCGTTGCCAGGCCTCTGTGGGCCCCTCTGCCAGTCGCTAGGACCCCGCGGGCCACACACCTCCGCCACTCGGGCTCTATGCACCGTCGCCTGCCTAGGGCCTCACATCTCATTTCTTCGACCGACTGGCTGTATAACATCTCCCTTCGGCCCTTGCACTACTCTCTCCAAGGGGTGCCATCGCACCTTCCTTTTTAAAAGGGAACATTGCTGTCGAGCCTTCGCTCTTGATGAGGTTGGTTGCATAAGTTTACGTTTGCATCCAAATCTCTCTATGTTTGTCTAGTCTTTAATCCTAATCTTCAGTCATCATGTCAGAAAGCAAGGTAGATATCCTGTCCACATGCTTCTTCAGAGGCGTTGCGCCTATAGTAAAGATGAATGGGTCAAACTATGAACTGTTGGCCATGCAGTTCGTGAGCATGATAAAGTCTATAGGTAAGAAACATATTCTTACCGAGGAAGAGCCGGCTGAGAAGATTGGGGTTAACGCCTCATGGGCGGCGGATGATGCATATGCCAAGGTATGGCTTTCAACAACATTGGCAATAGAGATCGCCAATGATATACTCTATCAACCCACAACCACGGCGATGTGGGATATTCTCGCTGCTAATTATTCACACGCAACAAATGAGACAAAGATTCTACAACTCCAACATGATATCTTTATTATCAAGCAGAATGGACGCTCTCTTCACTCACTATATACATCCTTGCGTGGGATGTTTGAGAAGCTCTATAGCTTCTTGCCTCTCACATCTACTCCTGAGCAACAAAAGACTTATAGGAATGCCACCATGGTTGTGTATTCCTGGCAGCCCTTGGTCTGAGTATGAGGCGACCCGTTCTCAGATTTTGGCAGACTCTACTATTCCTCCCATGGAGGAAGCCTTCCGCAGGCTCAGTTGGATCTCTATTCCATCTATTACTGCCAGCCAGACTTCTTCAACGATGGCGGCCTCCCGAGATCGAGGAGGCTTGTAATACGCGTTTTGTACACTATGCCTTTGAATGTTATCAAGTGTTATTTCAAGGAAATATTGGATTGATAGTGTTCACACTTTACAGATACCATAGTCAATAGATTCGCCTTGATGCAATGATTTCATTGAAACTTGTTGTGTTTATATCAGAGACCATCTTGTATAAAAAATGGACTTCAAAAAGGTTCTATGAATTGTGTAGCACATTAAAACATAGTACCACATCTAGTAATCTGGATTTTTGGTAGTACCTCATAAGTAGTAGAAGCCACTACTAGCATAGTGCCCATAATGTAATAGATTTATACTCATTAGTCATAATCACATCATTAAGACTAATTAAGCATGATTAGTGCTAATTAACCGTCATTAGTGATAATTAAGCGTCATTAGCAAAAGTGGACACATGGAGAGGAAATCATGGGACACGTGTCGTTATATAGTCAGGACAAGTGTTAAAACCTCATTAGTGCCATGTGTCATCATACTAAGACTAACACATGTCATGGTGTAGTCTCTTGCTTGGGCAACAAGTTATCTCGTGTAGAAGCCAAACCACTTGCTTGGACAGCAAGTTATCTCATGGATAAACCAAACCTTGCTTGGACAACAAGTTATCTCATGGATAAACCAAACCTTGCTTGGGCAACAAGTCTTCTCATTATTTAGACATGTGGCATGCCATGTGTCGTCATACATGGAAGAGAGGCAATATGTGGCTTAGAGGCTCCCTTACATGTTGACACATGTCACACATGTAAAGGGGGTGGAGGCCTATAAATACCCAAGGCCTCCCCATTCCATTTCATTCATCCCACGCCCATCTCTCCACCTTAAAGCCGCAAGGCCGCCGAGGTTGCGGGAGGAGCACGAGAGGAACCGCGGCGAAGCCCTGTCAGTGATCGAGAGCGTTTTCGAAGCCGTAACGAAGTTCTGTCCGCACCAAGCCGTAATATTCAATCTAAGACGGCTATAGAGGAGGTTTTCACTAAAGAATCGTTTTCGACCCAAGTTAGACAACAATCAGGTGAGTGATTCTCAAGCGCTATTTTAAAAGCACTAGTCTTTAGCTTTTATGCATGTTTATGATAACAAGTATGCAATCGTGTTTCCTAGAGCTTTTACGAAGGAATTTAAAGTACCATACGGTTGAGATGAAATCTGGACTTCAGATTGTATTTCAGACGTCGTTTCACGAGTTTTATCATGATAACACGTTTTTAAGCATTTGGTTCTTGATGGAACACGAGACATAAGTTTCACTGCTTAGATATGAGTTTTATATGAAGAATTATGTTTTGCACGGTTACTATGCATGATGGATCGATTTTCGAGTTCTTAAATAAGTTCTACTTGTCAGAATATGAAGTATTTTATGTTCATGAATTAGCTGTTTTGAGCTTAAAATAGCAAGCTTACGGTTTATTAGTGACAAGAAAAGGATCAGAATCAGAAGATAAGCACCACAGTAGCTCTTTTATACAAATCATGAACTAGCCATTAGATATGGTGATGTCATTAGATATGACCCTGAAACCACCATTAGATATGGCAAACCATTAGATATGGTATCAAGAGGACTTTGGGTCCGCATTCTGTATACATATAGGCTTTGGGCCGTATGCAGGGTGTTTTTGGTCTTTGGGACCGTCTGCGCGTATGACTTAGCTTTGTTTCAGCGTTCATGATCCGATAACTTAGCCACAGTGGTGATTAGTACAAACAGCTTAATAGCGATAATTATGTTTCAGTTTATCTGCTTTTGAAGTGATTTCGGTGTTCGGTTGCAAATCTAGCATGTTGTTATATGTTTACTGTCATAAAGTCTCTTTTTCAAGCTATTTCAAAGTTATCAGCATAAGTTTGGCATACTGCTCATATTTCAACTTTTAGTTATATGTAAAAAGCTTGAGATCCTTTCACTGGGTCTAAGCTCATAAATGGGTTTAGACTCATCCCGTTATATTATATTATATACAGATCAGCAGAATCACGAATAGCAGGGGAAAGGACCACAGATACACTTGGAGGAGGTGTCTTTTGCTTTTCGTTGTTTTTGTACTATCGGTGTTATTTTGTAAGAAGTTGTAATAGATAGAACTTGTGTAATACACTTCTTGGTGTTGGGAACTTGAAATACAAAGGTTTTATGTTTTATGAGATTGCCACATGTTTACTTGAGGAAAAAGAAGCAGAAAGATCTCTGTCGCGGCACGTTCTGGTTAGCGGGACGGGTCGTGACAAGGCTCCTCTCAGTTTCGTGGACGCGGATCTCGTGGCAGAGGAGGTCGTGTTTGTCAACCCTGCACTTTTTGCCATCTTCTGGACATACTAAGGATACATGCTACTCTAAGCATGGATTTCCTGCCTCTGCTCGAGTGACTGATCAAATTGAGCCCCCAGCTTCTTTCTCTTTGGATTAACGATTTGATGATCTCGTCGTACGATTGAGGGACATTATACCTCTTGCCCCTCCCGTTATGTCTTCATCGGCCTTAGAGAGTCACTCTGATGTGGCTGCTTTAGCCTCCTTCAATACCTCAGGTAGTACTTATGCACTCACTAGCAGTAGTGGGTCTGATGCTATAGAATGGATTATGGACTCCGATGCCACACATCACTTGTGTGGAGACATGGATCAACTTATAGCATACAGTGAGCATAAGAGTATTCTAATAAGGATTATGGAAATACTGGTTCTAATAATTATTGAGCAATAGTGCCAAGGACACTATAACTGCTTTGACTAGATTGAGTATTGGTTGCATTAGATGCAACATTCACATTAGATGCAAGAACTGTTACTGGGGATATGCAAGTGCCGTAAAAGGACTTGCCATAGTCTTGCAGAAAGATGAAACATAAATCATGGATCAACCAAGCGTAACAGAGTGACTGATCAGCTTACCTAGCTATTTTATAAATAGCCTATGATTGTCACATGAGTGTGGGTTTATGTGATTAGCCCATTAATGGCTCTTTGGGCTAGTAGGAGATTGTTGGACATGCGAGCCCACGGCGAGACATTATGCAATAAATGTTATTGTACATATCATTCCCTGATCTAAAATAAAGAATAAATAATTTGCATAATAGGTCCCTCTGTACAATTAGGGTTATGTACCGTGGCCATCTTGATGATCATATAGCTGTTGATTCATTAAATGAATCATAGAGGTTGGTGTTTGGATGAATATCTAAAGGGTTAGATAGAGGACTCATCAAGCACCGTCAAATGACTATTAAGAGATGATCTCCAGCCTGAGTAGGAGATGGCAATCCTTTCTCACATAGGCTGATATCTGACGGACCTCTTGATGCAAGTCCTCTGCATAGGAATAGTGATTCGGAGGTGTCAGATTAGTTAGGTCAATGGGTTGCTTTAACGAGATCGAGATAACCTAAGTCCTACGTTGAATGCTATCACAACATAGGCACACATCCTCTGACCGGAGACAGATGTATTGCTATATGTCTGAGTATGTATATTTGGCAGACCGATAGGTTGATGGCCTAACCAAGGTCTATACACCAGACGAGCTGGTGTGCATATAAGGGCATATGAGCAATACGATCTCTCAAAGGGATTATACATATTCACTTATGAACCGGAAGTCATGAGCTCACTCATGAGGTATTGGGATCGATCAAATTCCATGCATGGTCGTCGTGCTTCGGAAGTATGACATGAATTTGAAGGTATGATATATGCTTTGGGAAAGCATATGATCGATACCGATTCCCCATGACCAAGATTGAGAAACTTAGTGATCAAACCCTGAAGAAGACAATGTAAAATTGATCTTGATCTTCAGGTTGACCATAGGTCTTCCAGTATGCAGGATGTACATGTATTGGGAATACCTGAGGGTGATGTGATCATAAACGATTGTATAACCATGACGCTTCGATTCCGAGGGAGTGATGAAACAGGTCTGGATTTTAGTGACTCCTCTCAGCAGAGAAGCAATCTGATCTTGGTCTAAGTGTTGGACATTAGTCTGAATGAGATTCAGATGAATGACAAGATTAGATTTGCGGTCTTTATTTAATCAAGCATCTGTGGAAGGTTCGTAGGATCTGGATTGAATTTAAGATCTCAATATCCAAGTCACTATACGTGGAACAATACAATCGTCCTGTCCTTATCTCCAAGTATCTGCGGAGAAAGGACATTATTCTTGAAGGGGTTCAAGAATAATTCGTTTGATGAACTACATATCCAAGCAAGAAGGACTTGATGATTAAATGAGATTTAATTATCAAGCATAATATGAATGAGATTCATATTGTGAGAATGATTATCCAAGATAATTAAATGGGATTTAATTATCCGGGATTAGAGAATGTGGATAATACTATCCATAATATTTTTGTACTATAAATATCATTTATAAATATACATATATTGAAGAGAGAGAGAATTTTTGTAAATAGCATTTGTTAATTATTAATGTGGACTGGATTCACATTAATTAATTAATTGGAAATACAATTTACAAATTAGTTTGGGTTGTGAATATGATTCACATATTTATCAATGGCATGATTGAAATATTCATAAATTAATTTTGAATTATTTTGGTGGATATTTTTAATAATGATTATTACAAATACATCGAGAAATAATAATATAAAATAAAAGGGAGATAAATAACCACCAAATGAGGTGGCGTCACCAATGACATAGTCAAAGGTGACACCCCCTCATTTTTAGGAGGTAATTTGTTATCTACCCTTTATTATATTTTTATCTCTTAATAATTAATTTATGTTAAATTAAATTATGTTGATAATGTTGCAACATATATTTAATTTAGATATAAATTAATGTTGTTGATTTTTTAACCAACAACAATCTTGGCCATTGATTAATACATAGACCAACTTGGTCGTTGGATCTATGTGTCCCATGGATTGAGATCCATTGGATCCTAAACTAATATAAAAGGAGGGCTAACCTAGCCTTTCAAGGTACATATTAAGAGTTGTAGAAGCCTACTACTCTCTCTCTCATTCTCGCCCTCTCTCTTTCTCTTCTTCGAAGGTGGCCGTCCACTTTGTATTGAGAAAGAGAGTCTCTCGCCTTCACCTTCGACGACTCGACGATCTCCTTCTTCTTTGGGGCTGCTTGCTCTAAAGGAAGACGACGGATTTCGTTGGACGAAATCAGGGGATTCATTGCTTGGATCTTCATCGAGGATTGCGGAGGATCGCGTCTCATCATCGCGCCCGCAAGTGCATTCTTCATGGATCGGACTTAAGACAGGAGGATCTCTTGTTTGGGATCTCACGATTATAACCACGCTCCAAGAGGTATTCCTTATACTTTGTGGTTTGATGAAACGATTCGAGAAATGTTCTCGTGATCATGTTCCGTGATGCGCTTAAGGATTCTCAATATCCTTCAAGTGGTATCAGAGACTTAGGTCGAATAAGTTTTTGGATATGATCCATGGACCTAGGACGACTTGGGTTTGAAAGGGTCGCGAAATTTTTGTCGCATTTCAATTTTCGCACCTCTGTCTAATTGAATTTTTCAATACTGTTTAAATTGTTTAAACACGAAATTTGCAATTGGATTTTGTTCCCCATTAATTAAGGAAACCAAAGGATCTGAGTTTACGAAATTTGAATTTCATTTGCTCAAGATATGGCTTTTTGAATATGCATATATTCACTGTTGCGGGAACTGCGGATCTAAATGTGATTAATGAGTTAATTATTGTTTTGATCCGCCTCGAAATGCATGAATTATTACTTTAGTTCTTTAATAAATCAAATTGGCAATCTTAGGAAACTGATTTTGCATTTTTTGGATTTAAATTGATCAAGATAAGTTAATTTTAGTGATTGGGGGTCACTGCTGGAAATTGACATCTTTTTGATCATGAACCTTGTGATAAGTCATTCAAAGTACATGATGATCTATCTTGGCATTATCCTTTCCTGAGGTGGATACAGTGCCTAGTCGGAGAGCATTGGGGTTGCGGGTTGCAACGTATGTGGTTCGTCCCACTCTCGTCAGTACTGGCCATGACAACGGGTAGGGACTCGATAATGCCAGAGAAGTCAAATTGTATTTTTCTAATTATTAAAATTCAAATAATATGTACTTTAAGATTATACCTACTATTCAAGTAATAATCAAGTTTGTTGATTGATGATTGGATTAATGATTAATTTAATTTGATTAAATTGATTATATCCAATAAACACTCTATTATGAATAGATGTGTATTTCCCTTGGATGAATTAATTATGTGAATTTGATTCACGATAATTAATTATTACAATTTGAATATGAGGTGGAGGATCACATAAGTGACATCCATGGTCTCCCGTCAAGACAAAGGATTCCGTCGCCAGATGTTGTGTATAGGAGACGCTTGTCCGAAGTGACATATCCTACATATGATTTATTTGGATTGGGTTCTTTGCTTCTCGAAAGAGTAAGGCCGTATACGTAGTGACCCCAATATCGAGTCCTCATATTATTGGGGCAATATTGGATTACGTATAGCGAGTATTATGCCTGTTGACGGTTGGTTCAATTAATGACGGGTCAACATCATCTTAGGGGTGGTGGGCCCGGGTGTTAAAGACCGAATTGGGAAATGTAAGTTGGACTTGCAAGGCGGAATGTGTTCCCGCTTCTTTTTATCGGAGTCGCAGGTTCTCATATTATTGGGATGTGATAAAGATATGAAAGGAGATCCCAGATCTTGCTAGAGATATAATGGTAAGAATATCTCTTACATTGAAAGTGATTAAGGGAATGAATTTTCAGTGTTGAGAAGGCAAGACAACTTTGATGTAAAAATTCCTAAATCAAAGTAAAATATGTATATATGTAAATATATACCCTTATGCTAATTTCTTATTTCAGATAATCCTTCATTAAACCCACTCAATGTTATACTCAATAATAACCAGTAAGATATCATGGATTGGACTCATGATCCAGATATTGTACTTGCAATTGGACAAATAATGTATGTGGTTGCAATGTGCAAGTTTCCTCAACATAATGAGGAATGACAATTAAATAAGACAATAAGACATCACCTTAGGGTATGAATATCTCTATAGTCTTGATCTTTCATCGAGTGTACTTTGGAAGTAACATGTCGATGATGATCACAATTGTCAAATAATCCTTATAAAATCTGAGAAGATATTCTGGCGTATATATGTGCTCTAGACATTTAATCATGAATGGCATGGTTCTCTGCATTATGCAGAATGGTGGCTCGAAAGAGATGATGTATTCAAAATGTTTGAATACCTATCCGAACCTAAATCTCTAAAAGTTACGATGTATGTAGTTATGATGAGTGTCATCATTCTACTATCTATACTCAAGTCATTCATGAAGCTTCACAATATTCATATTGTATGAATTTAATGAAGCATGTATAAATGTTGAAGTGCTCTTGTATTGAAATCTTTTGAATTCAACATAAGAGATTCTTTGTCTTGAACAATGGTTGTTTATAGATGAAAAGAGCACAGTGGAAGCGTGGGTCAGACCCTTGTGAGAAGGAATGTCAAAGAGTTGATTGTACTTCTGTGACTTCCATATGACATCCAAAGAGTTGGATGAATGCCAATACTGCAATAAGTTGATGTGTTGATAGTATGACTATCAAGTCTGTCTAAAATCTTTAGTGAAGGACTCAGATAGAGCATTAGAATAGTCTACATATAATCATTGACTTTGACTTACTTAATTCATAAGATAGAGTCTGATAATTGTATTCCAATCTTCTAATGACACTTGCAATTGGTTGCATATATATATTAGAAGATTAGAAATTTGATCTTAAGGTTTAATGGTCATCTACATGGATATTGATGTAATTGTTACAGCAATCTCTGTTGGATGGATAGACTTCATATTTTCAGTGGGAGAGCGCTTTGTCTTAGAGAATGTCTCTATGACCTAGATATAAGATTACACTCATTGTTTGTTTCTAAATGTTGGGAATAAACATGAATTCTGAGATAGAACTATCATAAAGAGTTATGATGGATATATTTCAGATAGTAATCTAACAGCTAGTGGACTCCACAATATTAGAAAATTAATGAATAGTTCATTAAGATTTCTAATATTGAAAATTAAAACCTTTATAAGATCAATAGGAGGATGAAGATCATTTGACAATGATCTGGAATCAAGTTTTGGACATATGTCTGCTGATGAGATCAATAGACTAGTAAGATATGAAACTTTAGAATGTCTAAAATTTCAAATCTTACATACTTGTGAATATCGTATTCGAAGAATGTCCAATACACCCTTCTCTTAGGAAAGGTGTAAGATGTCAAGGTATTCGGGATCTCATACATATTGATGTATGTGGATCATGTGTATCATAGTCAACATTATGGATATGTGATATCTATTGGTGATTATGTATGATATGAGATTTCTTCTCTTCACCTGAGAAACCTTTGAAATGTTTAAAGATTTCACAATTTTTGATTTAGAACCAAAGTTTGAAGGAAGATTAAATGAATTTGATCTAACCAAGGTAGCAAGTACCTATTAGATAAATTCAAAGAATACCTTATAAAGATATGAATATTATTTCTATCTCAATCCTCCTAACACACCTAAACTCATTGGAGTTGTAGGGAGATACAATTGTATCATGTGTGACATGATTTGATCAATGATGAGTTTTAACATAATTATCCCTTAGTTTCTAGGTACATATGTGTAGTAGAGACTACAATATATATCCTTAATAAGGTTCCATGCATGTAAGCTGGAATCTAGCACTTGAGAGTGCTGCTTCATTAGGAAAATAAAGGATGGTATTGGATACCTACTTTATAACCTTGAGATTCTTAAAAGATCTCATCTCTGAGAATGTGATTCTTAGAGGATGACTCTCTTGAGAATCAAGACAAAAATGAAGTGTAGGAACTCATTTGATCTTGAGAAGATAAAGAGGCTCTTGAAATCAGAAACTAAAAGGGATAATTAAAGATGAAATACTAATACTCTTCAAATGAGTTTGAGGATGTATTCCATGTATCAGTTAAGTCTGAAAATAATCGTACTTCATGTGATGAAGCTCCTGAGGATCATGACATGGAAAGATGGATATTAGCAATAAAGTCTAAAGTAGACTTCATATACAAATGTTGTAGTAGACTTCATATACAAATGTTGTATATGGACCCTCGAGGATCCACCTATAAGGGTAATACCCGTTAAGGTGTAAATGGATCTTCAAGAAAAGAGGGAACCTGATGAGAAGGTAGAAACCTTCAATGCATGGTTCATAGCCATGAGCTAACATCGGAAGAGAAGACATTGCTTGCAATAAGACTTGCTCTTCAGCGACAATGCTTAAAATCATCAGAATATTGCTAACCTTAGCTACACAACTTGACTATTGCATCTTCAAAATGTAAGTCTAGATTGCATTCCTCTAAGAATACCTCTCTGAGGATATTCACATAAAGTAGCCCTACGGATTCATGGTTGGGGAAAGTAAGGTGTGAAAGCTAAAGAAATCCATCTATGGATTCAAATAAGCTTCTTATTGTTGGAACATAAGATTTGATGAAATTATAAATGTTATGATTTAAAATAGAATCTTGATGTACCATGTGAAGCTTAGTTGGAGTGCCATTGTGTTCATCGTGCTAAATGTTGATAATATCCTAATCATTTGGAATGATATAAGGTTGATAATAAGTGTTTTATGATCTGGCTATTCCATACCTCGAGATATGATCTCAAAGATGCCTCTTGGATCTTAGTTCTGAAGGTATTCAGAAGCAAAGAAAAGAGGGTGTTGGGACTGTCACATTTGTAGTGCACCTTGGACATGTTCCATTTTCTGGAAATTCCAAGAAAGGCTTCCTTCCCTTAAGATTTGGTACTGACCTATCTAAAGGGATAACACATCAAAGAGTTGAGGAAGTGAATGCTAGAACTGCTTGCACTTGTGCATCAGTTACGCGAAGCTAAGTGTATGCTAGATGTGTACAAAAGTCAGATATCTATCATGCAGTGGGAGTAGTAAAGTGTTGCTAATCCTACTATGGAGAGAAAACACTTGATTGCAGTAATAACAAAATCTTCATAGATGACAAGATTTTTGAGATAGTGATCTCAAAGTCGTATCTTCAAAAACTTAAGACTTTATAGATAGAGATCTAAAAGGTTTTAACTGTGGATACCTTAAGAGGTAGCTATCTCTCGGCATAAGGGTATTCTAATAAGGATTATGGAAATACTGGTTCTAATAATTATTGAGCAATAGTGTCAAGGACACTATAACTGCTTTGACTAGATTGAGTATTGGTTGCATTAGATGCAACATTCACATTAGATGCGAGAACTGTTATCGGGGATATGCAAGTGTCGTAAAAGGACTTGCCATAGTCTCGCGGGAATAGAGTGACTGATAAGCTTACCTAGCTATTTTATAAATAGCCTATGATTGTCACATGAGTGTGGGTATAAATGATTAGCCTATTAATGGCTCTTTGCGCTAGTGGGAGATTGTTAGACATGCGAGCCCATGGAGAGCCATTATGTAATAAATGTTATTGTACATATCATTCCCTGATCTGAAATAAAGAATAAATAATTTGCATAATAGGTCCCTCTGTACAATTAGAATTATGTACCATGGCCATCTTGATGATCATATAGCTGTTGATTCATAAAATGAATCATAGAGGCTGGTGTTTGGATAAATATCTAAAGGGTTAGATAGAGGACTCATCAAGCACCACCAAATGATTATTAAGAGATGATCTCCAGCCTGAGTAGGAGATGGAAATCCTTTCTCACATAGGCTGATATCTGACCGACCTCTTGATGTAGGTCCTCTACATAGGAATAGTGATTCAGAGGTGTCAGATTAGTTAGGCCAATGGGGTGACTTAACGAGATCGAGATAACCTAAGTCCTATGTTGAATGCTGTCACAGCATAGGCACGCATCCTCTGACCGGTGACAGATGTATTGCTATATGTCCGAGTATATATATTTGTTAGACCGATAGGTTGATGGCCTATACCAAGATCTATACACCGGCGAGCTGGTGTGCATATAAGGGCATATGAGCAATACGATCTCTCAAAGGGATCATACAGGTTCATTTATGAACCGGAAGATATAAGCTCACTCATGAGGTATTGGGACCGATCAAATTCCATGCATGGTCGTCATGCTTTGGAAGCATGACATGAATTTGAAGGTATGATATATGCTTTGGGAAAGCATATGATCGATACCGATTCTAAATGACCAAGATTGAGAAACTTAGTGATCAAACCCTGAACAAGACAGTGTAAGATTAATCTTGATCTTCAGGTTGACCATGGGTCTTCCAGTATGCAGAATGTACAGGTATTGGGAATACCTGAGGGTGATGTGATCATAAACGATTATATAATCATGACGCTTCCATTCCGAGGGAATGATTAAACATGTCTGGATTTTAGTGACTCCTCTCAGTAGAGAAGCAATCTGATCTTGGTCCAAGTGTTGGACATTAGTCTGAATGAGATTCAGATGAATGAAAAGATAAGATTTGCGGTCTTGCCATCTGTGGGAGGTTCGTAAGATCTGGATTTAAGATAAGATCTCAATATCCAAGTCAGTATACGTGGAACAATACAATCGCCATGTCTTTATCTCCAAGTATCTGCGGAGAAAGCACATTATTCTTGAAGGGGTTCAAGAATAATTCATTTGATGAAGTACATATCCAAGCAAGAAGGACTTGATGATTAAATGAGATTTAATTATCAAGCATAATATGAATGAGATTCATATTGTGAGAATGATTATCCAAGATAATTAAATGGGATTTAATTATCAAGGATTAGAGAATGTGGATAATACTATCCATAATATTTGTGTATTATAAATATGATTTATAATATACATATATTGAAGAGAGAGAGAGAGAATTTTTGTAAATAGCATTTGTTAATTGTTAATGTAGAGTGGATTCACATTAATTAATTAATAGGAAATACAATTTACAAATTAGTTTGGGTTGTGAATATGATTCACATATTTATCAATGGCATGATTGAAATATTCACAAATTAATTTGGAAATAATTTGGTGGATATTTTTAATAATGATTATTACAAATACATTGAGAAATAATAATATAAAATAAAAGGGAGATAAATAACCACCAAATGAGGTGGTGTCACCAATGACATAGTCAATGGTGACACCCCCTCATTTTTAGGAGGTAATTTGTTATCTCCCCTTTATTATATTGTTATCTCATATATTTAATTTAGATATAAATTAATGTTGTTGGTTTTTTAACCAACAACAAGCTTGGCCATTGATTAATACATAGGCCAACTTGGCTGTTGGATCTATGTGTCCCATGGATTGAAATCCATTGGATCCTAAACTAATTTAAAAGGAGGGCTAACCTCACCTTTCAAGGTACATATTAAGAGTTGTAGAAGCCTACTACTCTCTCTCTCTCATTCTCGCCCTCTCTCTTTCTCTTCTTCAAAGGTGGCCGTCCACTTTGTATTGAGAAAGAGAGTCTCTCACCTTCGCCTTCGACGACTCGAGGATCTCCTTCTTCTTTGGGGTTGCTTGCTCTAAAGGAAGACGACGGATTTCGTTGGACGAAATCAGGAGATTCATTGCTTGGATCTTCATCGAGGATTGCGGGAGGATCGCGTCTCATCATTACTCCTGCAAGTGCATTCTTCGTGGATCGAACTTAAGACAGGAGGATCTCTTGTTTGGGATCTCACGATTACTACCACGCTCCAAGAAGTATTCCTTATACTTTGTGGTTTGATGAAACGATTCGAGAAATTTTCTCGTGATCATGTGGTTTCATCACTAGATTTAAAAATTTAATTTCCGTTGCATCTAGCGACTAGTGCGGGTAGTCGACCCGATCGCATACGATGCGATCAACACGCTTCCGTGATGCGCTTAAGGATTCTCAATATCCTTCACCCCTTATGCTGTAATTTCCTCTCTTTCTGCTGGACCAGTCTCACGCTTTATGTGGCACCTGCGCTTTGGTCATCTCCCACTCTAGAAAGTGTATCGTGTTCTGCCTCAGATCTCTCCTCACTTATCCTTTTAATGTGAGGCATGTCAGTTGGGAAATCATCATCGGTTTGCCTTCCCCAGACATCAAAGTCGGAGAAGTAGCTCCATTTTTGAGTTGTTTCATATAGATATTTAGGGTCCCAGTCGTGTTCCTGATCATCAAGGACACAAGATTTTATCTTGTTGCAGTTGATTTCTCTCATCTGTCTCGGGTGTTTTTATTAAAGAATAAATATGAAGCCGGAGATGTTATCAAAAATTTCCTAAGTGAAGTGACAAATGTGTTCACTACTTCTGTGAAATTTGTGAGAATTGATAATGCATTGAAATTCTGTATTCATACTCTTTCTAATTATTTTTTATCCCAAGGTATCAACCAAGACTCCATCAATTCTGAGCACTAATCGAGTGGCATGTATATTTTCAGAGTCAGATGCCGAACATTTAATGCCACTAAAGGGAAAGGGAACCATGTTAGAGAAGAGCGATATCAACAGTACCATGTTAGCCTCCATTCAGTCAATTCAAGCCCAGTTAACAAAGCAGGCTAATTTTCAGACTACACTGAGAGATATGATTCTTGAGATGAGATAAGAAAGAGAAGACGAGAGAGAGGGGATAACAAAAACCATGGAGGTGGGAATGGAGGAGAAGAACCTTACAAAAACCTGGGGCTAAGCCTACATTAAAAGATGTTTATAATCTAGGGGCATGATAGACAAATTCTTGGATACAAATCCCTACAAATTATGGGCATTTTGAGTTCAAACCTACTATTTTACCTCTTCTCCCAATATTCCATGGAAATATTAATGAAGAACCTTATATACACCTCCAACAGTTTGATCATATTTTTGGAATAGTGCACTACCCAAATGTCCCATTAGAGGTAGTGCAGATGACCGCCTTTCCATTCAGCTTGATGGGAAAAGCTTTGTATTGTTTAAATCACTTGGGAAAGGTTGTCACTACTTGGGAAGAACTGAGGTCCACATTTCTGAACAAGTATTATCCACTTGGACGACTCAACTAAATGGCATCCTTGATTGCTAATTTCTCCCAGATGCCCCTAAGAGCCTATCCATGAGGCATGGGAAAGGTACAAAAATCTGACGGAGAAATGCCCCTATCATGATATTCCAAGGATCAGCCTTGTACAAATTTTTTGGGGGTTTAAGCATTGAAAATCAGAAGTTGGTAGATGCCGCTTGTGGGGGGATCCACTTCAACATGGACGAGGATGTCCTTTATCATATTTTTAAGGAGATGGTGAAGAGTTCAGCAGCTCTTTCTTCTTCACATGTTTTTCAGAAGCACCCCGTCACCGCCCCTGCAGTACCCCACAAGGATGTCAACACGACAGCATCACAAGAAGTGGATAGGTTGGACAGTTCTGATTTGACCATTATTGGAAATCACCTATCCGAAGCGGACATTATTGAGAAATGATTTAAGGATCTTGATAAGCTTCAAGTGATCGAGCCAAGGACGACGAACCTAGATAAGATGGATGAGATAACAAAGCACCTGGAGCTTCTTGTGAGTAAGATCATTGCATCTTACAGTGTGAGTGCAACAGTCGATACCTCTACTAGGGAGCAGAATTCTTCCACCCAGTAGAGTAGCAAAGGAACATCCACAGCTCAACATTTCTACTACATGCAGACACCTGATCAGGTTCAGCAGTATGCACATCAGATATTTCCATACTAGCAGGAAGTAGCCTACATTCCTGAGTAGCAATCTCCACATCCACCTGTCACTCAGGAGGTGAACGGTATCTGATTCGACTGTGAGCAAAACCAGCCATGTCCGTCAGGGCAAGGCTAGTTGGGTTCACAACAGGGTCAGAGACTTGCCCACCAATTTCAAGGAGGCAGACAGCAGCAGTACTGGCACCAACAGTTCCAGCCTCACTTTCAGTCTCCACAACTATTCCAAAAATTGGAGAAAAGGCCAACCACAATAGCAATCTATGTATTTTTCTCATCCTAACCAGCAGCAGACTACATATTATGGACAATATCCTCCCCCTCCTCCTCTTCATTATCAGAATCTATATGGCTACCAACAACCTCTGTACTATCAGTCTCAGTGACAACCAGTCAATGAGCAACCCAAGACCCCTTTAGTTAACCCAGCACTGGACCAACTTGCATTGCTTATGAAGAACATGAATGAACTGACTTAGCAGATCGACGACCTGACCACAATCAAGACACTGATTCCATCACAGGTCGAAGCCAACCCCAACAATTTCAGACGCAAGGAGTAGGTATCTAATAGCCCACCCACCCCCGAGACAGGTATGTACCTTGATTTTACATGTTTATCAGACGCCATTCATCTCAGGAGCGGTATGAGTTTGCAGTCGCCTACACACCAGTTGGGGTTGGGAGATCGAACCACTGAGAGAGCATCATCTTCTACATCATCTCCTTCATCAGCATCAATATCCAAGTCTGGAGTTTCACCGCCTTCACCACCACCTTCACCAGGCAGATGGAGATCACCATCAGCAAGGGAGAATATACTAGTCGTAGATTCTTCCTCTTCGCTAGTAGCAGCATCTCGTTCTGTTTTAGATTCTGTTTTTCCTCTACCTAATTCAGATAACACTGTACAGACTGATTCTGGTTGTCCTTTTGTACCCGAAGATTCCACTTTGAATAATGGAAAATGAACATTTGCATGTTTATTCTGATTAAGTGCTATTTCCTTCTGCTCTTAAATCAAAGATAATTCAAAAATTAAAAACAAACCTATCTGATCCTAGAATGGTTGAGATCTTACAGAACATCTTTTTAAAGATGCCACTCCTTAAGGCCATGAAATACATACCTACAATAAAAAGGGAATGAAAGAGGCATGTACACAAAAGCATCAACCAAGGAAGAAGAAGTCCCGTTCTCTGAGCAAATGTACACAAAAGCATGCAACAATCTCTGTTGGATAGATAGACTTCATATTCTCAGTGGGAGAGCCCTTAGTCTTGGAGAATGTCTCTATGACCTAGATAGTAGAGTACACTCATTGTTTGTTTCTAAATGTTGGAAATAAACATGAATTCTGAGATAGAACTATCATAAAGAGTTATGATGGAAATATTTCAGATAGTAATCCAAGCCAAAGTCCGAGCCAAAGTCCTGGGCACCAGAGAAGCGCCTAGCCCATCACGTGCTCCGCGCATATGGGTAGGATAATTGCAACGAAGGTCCTCTCTTTTTTAATTGGTACAAATAAGCGCGTCAGCCTTTTATGTAGTTTGCACATTAGCCCCTACGAGTCTCCCTATTTACACTTTAGTCCATGTATGTCCTCTTTTGTAATAAAACTTGGAAGTTTTCTTACATTTGTGCCCCTAGATTCATTGGTGAATAACTTTTTCTCCTAAGGTCCAATTAATATGATTTTGGTCTCATTTTAAAGCTTATTACATACTCTATATTGTATGAATTTCATGGACTAATCCGGTTTACAAATCATGCCTTAATTTTTCTTTGATTAAAGTGCTTGTCTACATCTTTTAACTTCATTGAACTAGCACTGCGAATGATTACTTGACCCTGTCAAATCCTTTAATCTTTAATGGTCTATTGCTAGTTATTTAGCTCACTAATAGATTTATTTGTTGGGCATGCATTAAAACATACAAGTGAAATTCTTAACTAATATAGAATAAAGTTTTGATACTGAATTCACTGGTTGTTAAGTCACCTATATTGTAATAAATCCACGGTATCTTCACTAAGCCAAGTTATTTGTTTTGTGCAGTTAAGTGTGGATGTTCTATTAATGTTGTTTATGCATCATTGATTGCAATTATTTTAGTTGCATAAAAATGTGTTGGAAAATATATCTATTTTTTTATTATTGTGATATGTGCATTTGCTCGACATAATTAATCTAAAGATTGCTATCTAAAATATTTTATCTCTACATTTACTCAACAAATTGCTTGCATCCTTGTGTTCGACCATGGACTTCCCAGGTTATATATTAAAGTCGAGAACCTCGTCACTGAGATGCTTCTCGGTTCTGTATGAGAAGCTAAGTTCACGTGCTACAAAGGATCTCTCTTAATACATTCATTTATCGATTCATCATATGGCGTCGTTGCCGGGGATGCGACACTATGTGATTATTTCTAGGAGCAAATATTTGTTTAGTAATTTTCGAGCTTAATTATTGTTGAGATTTTTTTCTTGTGTTGTTGTTTTTGTGATGTCATTTAATTTATTATTTTAATCTCTCTAAATCCTTTCTCATAGATTTTATATTGTTTTGTGGTAGGCCCGTGATGTCGATATTTTTTGAAGGACATGGAAGACAAGAAGCTTGGAGCAACTTGCTAGAGAGCCACGAGACAATTCAATTAGTAGAGAAATTAATAAGATTAATTACAATTTATTCAATTGTGTTGTAATTTAAATTGCCTATTTGCAACAGTTCTTGATTGGGATCTCGCGCAAGTAAACAAAGGCCTCTTAAACTATATTTATTCTTGTGTGTGGTTGTGTCAAGAGTGATTCTCGACTTGAGTGATGTTTTAGACTCAAGCTTTACGCCAATTAGTAAGATCATAGGTCATTTCATTGCTTGATCTATTTTGTAACTTAGGACACACTATACGAATCCCGTAAGATTTATAATTGCAAAAATCTTAGGAGATTCATAGAACATACATTCTACTTAGTCAAATTAAATTAATTTCTTCATCGTTAATAGAAATAGCTTAGGTGCGGTTTCTCGATTTACATCATATAGTCAGATTCAAAAATTATGTTCTGCATCCACATGGAGAGCGCTGGGAAGCGTTGTTAGTATTTCTAACGACTGCATGCATCATTGATTTTGGATTGCATTCCGTTTTCCGATTTCTCCCTAAGTTTTTACCGACTTAAAGAATAAAGAAAAGTGATCGTACATTATGCGATGGTTGTGATCATTTAAATTCAAGTGATAACCCAATCTCTTTAAAGCGGGACTGAATTGATGCAAGTTGACCAAAAATTAGAATAAAATCAACCTTGTTTTTAGGCAGTAAAACCCTTTATGTTTGCAGGTACATTTCTGTGAGAGAGGGATGACATTAGGATAGAGTCATGCCACGAATCTTCATATGAACTATTGGTTCCATAAAAAATATTAGCCACTTCTCAGTGAGGATCTACGAGTAGCCAGAAAACGGTCTGGATTTCCTTAGCATAGTTGAGGGTTTAGAGGACACCATGCAAGGTCTGGTCCTCAAGTAAACAACTAGTCATATTTATACGGTCCGACTTACCTCTATACTGGCTGAGAGTGTATGCAACTAGTCATAGGAATTGAGACAGTTTGTAAGAAAATTCAGGTTCCTAACAACTCGTAACTCTGACAAGATTTGTATTTGATCACCAATTGAAATTTGACAAGATAATGAGGCCATCATCTCGGCCTTCAGTGTTGAGTTGGTGAATTAATTAGGGTTTGTATTTCTTGTTTTATGTGAGTCACTCTACATATCTAAGTGCCCAATAGAATTAGGTTTTTTTTGAAATCTAGCGTGATCAAATACCTTACCTCTTGAAATTGAAGGTGGATAATTTGTCGGATATTTGCTCGGACTTTGTGAGCCTTTCACTGAACCGCCTAAATGTCACATCTTCACCAGTATAGTCCCCTTCTTCTCCTTTTACTAGACCATCTCGATTTGGAAATAATCCTATTTTCGAATTGGAGTATCATGATTCACTCCTCGGGGAAGGTTACATCTTGACCAACCCCTTTCATTCTTCTTTTCTCACTGAGGAAGATCATTGCCTTGGTGAGATCGACGTGATTTTGTTATCTTCATCTGGATATCATTTCAAGTTTGATGAACGTGTTGAAGACATGTTAAAGATGCCTCCCAAAAGATAAAATGGGAATGGAGAGGAAGAGCGAGAAGACCCGATGCATGCAGTATTGGCTAGGTTAGCTGAATCCGAACAGAATCAAGCACTCATGAGAGCACAGCTTGGCTAGTTACACTTGAGTTCTGATAATCCTATGGATGTGGCATACAATCTTGGGTAGTTTCGAATGCGAAATTGGTTGAGCCCAACTGAACTCGAAGTAGAATACGAGCTGAAGTCACAGTTCCTTAGCTTGTTGCCATGTTTTCATGGGAATGCTCATGAGGAACCATATGCATTCCTTAGGGACTTTGAGTTGATTTGTTCTACCTTAAACATCCTAGGTTAACTAAGACTAGATAAGGCTCAAAGCCCTTTCATTTTCCTTAAAGGATAAGGTCAATTATTGGATGAAGAACGTGGGGGTAAATGTAACCACTTTTGCCCAGTTCAAAGGCTTATTCCTTAAGAAGTTCTACCCTTTGAGTAGAATAAACTTAATGTGTTTACGCATCACGAGTTTCTCCCAACTTCCTAATGAAGCTTTATGTGATTCATAGGAGACGTTCAAAGATCTTTTACAGAAGTGTCCTTGTCACGGCTTAGGGCCTACTATCCTGGTTCAATCAGTATATTGTGATGTACATCCTGAGATGCAGGGTTTAGTTAGTGCTACTTGTGGATGTAGCTACACTTCACGAGTACCAGACACTGTTTGGAAGGTGTTCGAGCGAATGGCTAAAATAAGTAGAGCTACGGGTGTCAAAACATTCTCAAGTTCGATATTAGCTCATATTCGACTAGCTAGAAGTTCGATTCAGATTCAATTTAGAAATAAACGAACCGAACTTGAACACAAATTTAGACTTGATTAAATAAACGAACCAAAACTAAAAATCATAGGTTCGCTCAGGTTCGATTCGTTAAAAGCTCGATAAACACATATATCTACATATTTAAAAATTCTTATATGCATAAGTGAAACTAATTTTGAGATAAATGGATTTTATCCTATGATAAAGGAAATTTTCCGGAGATAAGTAAATATTTACGGGATAAGTAGGTTTTATCTCGGTATAAACTTTCTCAAAATAAAGTCACATAGTGCTTACAATATGCATCATCTATGTGTAGGGATGAAAATGGATCGAATACGTATCAGATATGCCTATTTCCATATCTATATTCGCTTATCTCTATCAAATGCGAATACAGATGCAAATATGATTCGGATATGCATTAAGGAAATCATATCCTTAAAAATATGGATACGATTCGGAAACAGATATTTATCTAATTTGAATACAAATCGAATAAAGAATGAACCCGAATATGGATCGAATAAAGAGTTAATATAAATATTAATCGAATAAAGAATAAAATCCAAATATGGATCCAATAAATATGGAATCCGAATACGGATCGAATAAAGACTACATACAAATACGAATTGATTTTTTTTTCAAAGTTCATAATGATTTTAAAAAATGACAATGAAAAATAAATTGCATCATGACAAAAAGGAGCATCAAGTTGACATGCGTTCTTGAGCAAAAGCAAAAAGGGGGCGTGATTTTGTAATTTTTTACCGTGCCTATCCCCAAATAATATGAAGTTTTATGAGTACATTGTATTTTATAATGTATAATACTAATATAATAACATAGAGTTGTGGCTTATATTATATTAAATATTGTATTTGAATATCCAGATTCTGATATTCAAGCCATTACTATATTTGTATCCGTATCCGAAAAGTTTTTACAACACATATTCATATTCGATCTGTATTCGATTAAAATTCGGATATGGATATCCATATCTGGTAATTTTTCAAATATGGTAAGTTGATATTTGGATATAACCGTGTATGTTTTCATCCCTATCTATGTGTAGTACTTTTCCCTACTTTGTCCTCAAATCAAAGAACAAGTATAAACCTTACTTAGCTCATATTCCCACATTATTCCTTATCCTCATCTTAACGGATACAAAAATATATTATAATTATACTTTTTCACATAGATGAATCCTTATTAATCTATTTTTTAAAAGATGAAGAAGAGTTAGATAATGAAAAGAACTGAATGAATGCTTATTCTAATTATAAACACACACATAAGCATATATATATATATATATATATATATAGTTCCATATCTTTTTCTTTCACTCTCTCTTATTAGAGAATTCTCAAGTTCGATATTCGATTAGGTTAGATTTGATTAAAAAGAGGTTTGATTCAGATTCAGTTCGAAAATTGTTGACGCATATATATTAGTACCTGTACCTGTTCGTTATTTTATTTTTAGTTGTAATGCTTTATGTAATTTACCCATAGGCTACTCTCCTATATAAGATAGCCTAGGGCTTATGGAATAAACAACTTGTTCATTTTTCCCAACATGGTATCAGAGCGACGGTCCTAGACCGGAGTTCTCGAAACCCTAGCTCTACCCCACCACCCGCCAGCCCCTCTCTCTTCAATCGATGCCGCCATCTCTTGGGAAGCACGCATGGCGCCGCCGCCTTTGGCCCATCTGCTCGTGGTGCTTCCCTGTGCTCTTGCGGTGCGCCATCCCTAGCGCTGCGCCATCTCTCGCGTGCCATCTCCAGCGGTGCTCTCGCGGTGAGATCGCGCCATCTGAAGCACCATCGTGCGCTGGCTCGTTTCCTTTGCCAGTGCGCAGTAGCAGGCGAGTGCCGTTCCTGTGCGTGTCGTGCGCAGTAGCGGGCGGTGCTCCTGTCTGCGTACCATCTTGTGCGGGTCCCCTGCGTGTCCTCTGCGGGTCCCGTACATGTCCTGTGCGCACGTGCATCATCTGCACGCCTGCATGATCCCAGTGCGCAGCGTTCGCTTGTCCTTTGCGCAGAGGTCGTGTGATTCCAGTGCATCCAGCGCGTCAGCGTGCGTAGCTACTGTACGCGTGCACGGTTCCAAGCCCTAAACCGCAGAGAACAATCATCATGGGTTTAGTTTCTTGACGTCTACACGTGCAACTAAACCTGTTTATGTCATTGTAGACAAATCACATTGTTTGTCAATTGTTCCAGTCTTCAGTATCCAGTATGTCAGAGAGCAAGGCAGATATCCCATCTATTGGCGCATTCCGTGGTCCAGCGCCTATTGTCAAGATGGACGGTACCAACTATGAACTGTGGGCAATGCAGGTCATGAGCATGATGACGTCAACGGGTAAGAAGCACATTCTTATCGATCCAGAGCCTGCTGAGAAGACTGGAACCAATGCCTCTTGGGAGGCTGATGATTCATATGCCAAAGTTTGGCTATCTGGTACATTGGTTATTGAAATTGCCAATGACATCCTACACCAACCCACAACCGAGGATATGTGGGATATTCTGGCGGCTACGTACTCTCAGGCCAAGAACGAGATGAAGATCCTGCAACTTTAGCATGACATATTCACAATAAAGCAGAATGGTCGCCCTTTACACTCTCTCTATACATCACTGAGAGGGATGTTCGAGAAGCTCTATAGATTCATGCCTCTCAAAGCTACGCCAGAACAACAGAAGACATACAGGAACGCGACTATGGTGGGTGTGTTCCTGGCAGCACTTGTTCCTGAGTATGAGGTAACACGACACAGATTTTGGCGGATTCCACTATTCCTCCCATGGAGGAAGCTTTTCATAGATTAAGTCGGATCACAGTTCCTTCCCCAGCTGCGAGTCAGAATTCTTCAACCATGGCAGCCAACCGAGGTCGTGGGTTTCATCACCAGAGCCGTGGACGTGGACCTTGTGGAAGAGGTGGCTGCACTAGGCCAACATGTACTTACTGTCACCGAGTTGGACACAATGAAGACACATGCTACTCGAAGCATGGATTTCCTGCATCCGCACGAGCTGCTGAGCAGATAGAGCCCCCGTCTGCTGCTACTTTGGACCAGCGGTTCGATGATCTAGTTGCCCGTCTGAGGGGCATTATTCCACCATCTGGTCCAGCACCGACTACAGAGAGTCATTCTGATGCTGCTGCTTCTGCCTCTGCGTCTACCAGTGCCTCAGGTAGTATACTTGCACTCCACAGTAGTAGATCAGATACATTGCCATGGATTATGGACTCGGACGCTACACATCACCTATGTGGTGACCAGAGTCTACTTACAAGATACACTCAGATCCCTCCGGGACGGACAATAGTAATTGCTAATGGCACACATTCCCCCATCACTGGTCAAGGGGAGATTAGATTGACATCTTCTATGCAGCTCAAGAATGTGCTACATGCACTTGATTTTTCTATGAATTTATTCTCAATTAGTCAGATTACGAAGGATCTTCATTGTCGGGCAATTTTTGATCCATCTTCTTTGATTTTTCAAGACATCCATACAGGCAACGTGATTGGTCGTGGCTATGAGCAAGGAGGCCTCTACCGCCTGAATCAGACCCCATTTGCTGGAACCACATCCTCTCCTGCTGGACAAGTACCTACTTTACTGTGGCATCTGCATTTTGGTCATTTACCGCTTCAGAAGTTGCGTCAAGTGTTACCTTATGGTCTTCCTCACACACCTATTCATTGTGAGGCATGTCAGTTGGGAAAGCATCACAGGTCGTCCTTTCCTAGTCGTCCAGGTCGGAG